>CALNXK010000100.1:1100000-1130000 GCA_942486035.1 Porites lobata
GCAATTTTTCGTATTCCAGAACGATCCTAGTTTGCAATTCATCTACCCTTTAAACTGGTACTTGTAACTATGGCAACCACGTTGACAGCTCCAATCTTTTTATCCAAACTGAGGGAAGCGGGAAGGACCTCGTGGACCGTCGTCAAGCATACATGTCTTTAGGATCTTTTCAATGATGCCCCCTCGGCCGCATCCTCTCTTTTTGTTTCCCCAATGGCCTTGGAACCCTATGAACTTAAACTCGCCGCCGTATTGGCCATTAGGATCGTACCGAACGGGCTTCAATTTATTCCACGTGTGCCAACTTGTACCACTACTGCACTCATCCTGCAGCCACTGCCCAGTCAATGGAATTTTCTTGTACTTGTGTTTTCCAGAATTCGGCCAAATTCCATGCGAACCCTTGGCGCTGTAGACTGTTGCGTGAGTACCGCCATACATATCCAGCGTTCTACTCCCCTTCTTGAACTTACCACCTTGCCAGAGGAACTCACCAACATACTTCTTCGTAATTGTTTGGCTGTGGGTCGACAGATAGATGGAGTAGATCTGGTAGTCGGTGTTGACTTTTCGAAAACGAACTATCACTTTCTCCCAGTCTCCAACGTGGTGCCCAAATGTTGAATATCCTCCAACGCAACGACCCCACATAAAGCGCCCAATGCAGGCCCGCTTCCCGCGATTGTACGGAAAGAACAACCAGTACGCAATATCCAAGAAATTGTTTTGCTCTCGATAGATGACGTACACTGGCACGTCACTCGGATCTTGACCACGAAACACAGTTGGGTCAGTGCAGGAAGGGCAGCTAATGCTCTGTTTGGTGGTGAGGTAACTGTTTCCATTGCATCTCTGGAGGTTGTAGACTGTTAAGTGCGTGGGCTTTGGTTGGCTACTGCACCCTTCCATCTTAGTTTGTCGCAAGAAGTAGTCAACACTAGATGGCCGAAACTCCTCTTTCTCAGCAAGTTTTACCAACGGAGCCCAATTGTGTATCAGCTTAGCTAACTTGCTTGGAACGCCGGGATAGGCACAAAAACTCGTGGAAAGTGTGAGAAGAAGGACAGCAAACTCTTTGATTGGCATCGTGTAGCTATAAAAGTAAATTAAAAGCAAGCAAATCATAGCTTGATCGAAAGAGCTTTCATCAGTGACTAATGTATTTGCGCTTTCAACTTTACCATATTCCCTGTTAACCTGTAAATTTTATTATAAAATATTCATTTAAAATATTTCATCGTTTTGATTGACTTTCACTCCCCCGCTAATTCTTGTGACGGACGCTTTTTCCACCCTGAAACGAATTTAAGGCTCAACGGGAACTCGGTGCTAAACTCTCGATAAAACTGGGGAAACAAGACTCAAATCATGTGGCAACTCGCTTCCGGGGGAGAGTCGTCACTTTAATTTTCTGTATACGTAGGGCCGGGATCAACCACTAAATGGTAAAGCAGCAGATTAACAGGACTAAGCTTCGGTTCTCAGCTGTTCCAACAGCGTTCCATTCTTTAGTGGATCAAATGGCAATAAGTCAGACAGTACCCGGCGAAAAAAAAAAAACGATGTTTCAAAAAATTGCAAGACAGCAAAGCCTTTCATATTCAAAATTCACCTCTTGCTTCTAATTAACTAACAACTTAATGAAAAATATATTCGCAAATAAATATAGCTAAATTGCTCTTAAAACGAGGTACAACTATACGAGAGGCGTTACTATGAATAGATGTCATCTGGTTGTAAGATCACTAAAGATGGACTAAAGTTAAATAACCATCAGACATTAATTATTCTAAGATCAACATTGAAATAAAATGTGTACAGTTGAAAAGATTAACTGGCAATTAGTTTTGTTTGTTGGAACACCATTATTCAGAAATTAAATTAAAGATCAACACTGAAATAAAATGTGTACAGTTGAAAAGACTAACTGGCAATTTTAGTTTTGTTTGTTAAGGAACACTGTTGGCTTTTCTACGATTATTACATAGCGAACACAAAAGCAAATTAAACAAAAGAACGTGATAAAATGGCAGCACCCTTTTTGCGGAAATAAAACATCGATATCTCAACGCAAATTCAGCTTAATTACGGCTAAAACAAATTCAAAGCGAATATTTAAAAGCTAGATAGGAAATTCGAGGCAAACAAAGAATACATTGAAAAATCTCTCCTTACCGCATTCCTCTCTCACCTTAAAAAATTTCGACGTCCTCGTGAAAGTGCTGAATTATAAAATACGTATAACGCTTGCACACCGAAATAGGGCACTGATGAAGAATAGCTTCAATTTCGTATTAAACTATGATAGAACTGTGAACTTTGATGTCACTTTGATCTGTCACAATTTGCTTGTGTACTTCGTCTCGCTAAGATATATCTTTGAGGCACAACTTGAAATTAGCTGGTTAGACTAAACGGTACTTAAACATCAATGTGTGTCATGACAATTGCAATTCCATGTATGAATTCTTTTTCGTGTTTCGTCTGCGAACTATGTGAACTATAACCTGATTATATATATACCTGGAACGGTTTTTTTTCCCTACACTTATACTTAACATTGATCCATCTGGGCTGAAATGACGTTCCTGGGGTGTGACGGAAGCTGGGCTTCACAAGTATGGAATAGTCATTCCTTGTATCTCTCTCTGAACGGTGCTTATGTCGCTGTGCAATGGATTCACGGGGACCTCGTTTGGGACGAGAATTCGAACTTTAGTGTAGAACTGCTTCGGGGAACTTCATAACCTATGTTCTTGCTGGAAAATTGGCACCACTTGTCATAGGTAGAAACTGTTTAATAATTCTCCTGTTTGACAGGCTGAGGCGGGTCTCTCATTGTCTAAGATTTGTGACGTTAGGTTTTTAGGGTGGATAAATAGACGGATAATCGACGGGATGATTCGAATAACTGAAGGACAGAATGGGACTAAAGCTCGGTAATGAACACATTGCTGGGCTGCTTGGCCAACGTGACAAACAATGCCAGGGGTACAAGGTCGTTAGTAACTTGTCCGTAGAGCAAAGCAGAAATCACCTCAACAGAACTGGAACTCTTCAAATATGTTATATCTTCTCACGTAGTTAGCTCGTTGACAACTCAGGTAATTCAGCATGGGTCACTTCTCTTGGCCTGACGTAATTCAGCTCTGTTGGCTCGATTGAGGTAAATCGTAGCCTCCCACGCAGGCGTTTTTAGGGGAGCTCGTTTTTCATCCCTCCCCACAAGCTCGCTTATATGGGGTCTGGACATGCTAATACTGTTCAAATGTTATGTTCGGCAAGTCCTTTAACTAAAATTACATTCACAGCAGAATACACAACTTATATCCTCGAAGTTAAAAACGAATGTGATATGTCTTAAGTGAGCAAAGATTTATCTTCGCAAAGTTTAGAAAATTCACAGACGTTCGTATGGTGAGGGGTAACTTGGCAAGGCCCAAACCATACAAACGTGACTCCGCTATAAAATTTCGCGACGTCTTTGAGGAACTATCCTAATATCTTCGTTAGTTTTCAACAAATCACTTCGAATTCAAACTTGGCAATCTTACTAATTTAAAGGCGCTCTTTCTAGCGGAGTTGATGGATTTTTCCTAACTGGTCCTTGTCAAAAGTTGAAAATACCGTGGAAGAGTTTATTTGCGTAAACCTTAATTCGAATCAAGCCGTTAGCTTAAAAAATGTTTTTCGTGGCCAAGATCCGAGTGTGGTGCCAGAGTACGTCATCAATCGAGAGCAAAACAATTTCTTGCATATCGCCTACTGGCTGTTTTTTCCGTACAATCGCGGAAAGCAGGGCCTGCATTGGGCTTTTTCTGTGGGGTCGTTGCTTTGGGAGATATTCAACATTTGGACACCAGGTTGGAGACTGAGAGAAAGTGATAGTTCGTTTTCGAAAAATCAACACCAACTACAAGATCTACTCCATCTATCTGTCCACTCACAACCAAGGATTAACAAATATGTAGGTTGGTGAGTTCCTTTGGCAAAGTGGTATGTTCAAGAAGGGGAGTAGAACGCTGGGTATCAGTATGGCCGTACTCATGCATAGTCTACTTTGCCTAGGGTTCACATGGGTTTTGACCGAATCCTAGAAAACACAAGTACAAGAAAATTTGGGCAGTGGCTGGAGAATGAATGCAGCAGTGGTACAAGCTGGCACGCGTGGAGTAAATTGAAGGCCGTTCGGTACGATCCTAATGGCCGATACAACGGCGAGTTTAAGTTCATGGGGTTCAAAGGCCATTGGGGAAACAGAAAGAGAGGATGCGGCATCATTGAAAAAATCCTAAAGACATGTATGCTTGACGACGGTCCAGGAGGTCCTTCCCGCTTCCCTAACTTTGGATAAAAAGATTGGGGCTGTCAAAGTGGTTGCCATGGTTACTATTACAAGTAACAGTTTAAAGAATAGATGAAGTGCAAACTAGGATCGTTCTGGAACAATAAAAATTTTACTAAAAAAATTGACCTTTGAGTTTGAAGATTACTGGGAACTGTTAAGGGCTACAATTCGCTATTTTTTGTCTGAAATTTAGTATGAACAAGCGAGAGCCTCTCATTATTCAGGGGTATTGTCTCCAAGTTTCATTTTCAGTTGGTCACGCTTTCCTGCCCCTGGGGAGGAATGTGTGACGTTGCCTGTGTCCAGATACTAACCATCAAGCATTGCGCGCGCTGCATGTTTGACCTCCTCGTGAATCGATGATATACAACTTGTCCTCAAGTAGAGCTCCACCGACGTTTTTTGAGAACTTAAACGTGGAAATTGCTTTTTTTTGGTTGCTTGGGTTCGCTGCGGATGCACCATTCGCGATCTGGCTTGAGTTGACTGGTGATAGTCTTTTGAACAGTATCCCTAGATCACTGGACAAAAGCTTGACCCCTCAAGAAGCTGGGTTTCGCTCGCTGGCCGTTCAACTGGAGAGTGCTAAAGCTCTCTTCTACTGGGAGTTCTGCAAAATTTAAAGCGAACACATCGCTTTTAAATTGAATTGTTTATTGTACATGTCATAGATTACTGGAAAAAGACAATGCTGGAGCCGTACGATTCTGATTATTTGTGGGTTGTTGTGGTCGGTTTCGTTGTCGCTTTCATCTTAGCTTTTGGTATTGGAGCGAACGATGTAGCAAATTCGTTTGGGACCTCTGTTGGAGCCAAAGTATTAACTCTACGACAGGCTTGTGTGATAGCCACCATTTTTGAGCTTGCTGGAGCTATTCTTATTGGGGCAAGAGTTTCAGGTATGCGATAAGGGCTCCGCGATAAGCAATACTATATTCTGTGCTCAAGCTTTATATAAGCAAAATACCACGGTAGTTCAGCGCTTTGCCCCATGACAGAATAAATTCATGTTGTATTTCATATCTGGTTGCGATTAAAGGGTGGTATTTTCACTGGAAGAGCGCGGATTAATATCTTTTTCACTGGCCGCATTCCACGTGCGCGGATCGCTGGTTTTTAGGCGGTTCAATGGCGAATGTGACTATGACCTTGAAAATTAGAACTTTTTTCATCAAAACTGTTCAGCCTATTATGTGCGATAAGCGCCAATTTTTGACAATTATCGAGAACCTAAATAAACATTGCTGTCAAGGAATGTGCATAAAAGGCGGATAACTGATGCTCGCTTTACGGTTGGATTCCTTCGCAATTTTTTCGGTCTGTTTCGGCCCTTTAAAGATAAAAATACCTCCAGGAGTCCTGCATGGTCATTGCTTTTTGAAGTTTGTTAATTGATTAATATTGATTTTCTTGCAAAGAACATTTTTTAGTGTACCAATGTAAAAATACTTGTTCATATCTTGTACAAGAAGTTTATCATCAAAAACCCTTTTGTTTTTACTCCAATTTGAACCTAATTGTTTTGTGTCAAAGGATTAATATAACGGTGAACATGCATAAATCTGCAATTAAATAAAGCATGTTCAATAATTGTTGTGATTGTTTGAACTATTAATTCTTCTGTTGTCTTCAATTTTTTCAAATTTGATTTTACAGATACAGTTCGAAAGGGTATCATAGACATTAGTTCCTTTAATGGTACGGAACAGCTTGCTATGATTGGTTCTCTCAGTGCTTTAAGTGGAACAGGAATATGGCTAATAGTCGCCACCTTCTTTAATCTTCCTGTTTCTGGGACACATAGTGTTGTGGGAGCAACGATGGGTTATGCATTAGTGGCACATGGAATAAAAGGGATTCAATGGAAAACTTTTGGAATGATTGGTGAGGTTATTTTTAATAGCTAGGGTATATATAAACATGATCACCTAAATTCATTACACCTTATATTTGTTGGCCATCAATGCAGACTGAAGCTGAGAAACTATTATAAGCTGGTGTCCTCATAAATAAAAGTTCACCAAAAATTTTATGCTTATTGTCAAAAATGAGGTTGACTTGAAAACATCAAACAGCCCAGTCAAATATGAGATACTTATAAAACAATGCCTGCACTTAAACCTGAGCAAAAATGGTAATTATATCACTGAACAAAGTTTTATACGGGGAAGCTCTGCCCAAAAGTTCAGCCCCTTAACCTCTTATATATTACCGTGTTGGACAGGAAAGGTACCTCTTATGTAGACCATTTATTAACGAATGGTACCCCTTTCACAAACTAGTTAAGAACACAGCATCCCTTCTAAATGCTGTAAAGGCACTGTGTTTTAACTATGAATAAACCACACTAACCAGGGAAGTTTTCTTGTCTTTTTCACAGCCATAAAATGCGTCTGTTAGCTCTTTTAGGTCCTTTCACAGACCACACTGACAGATTCCCCTACCCTCTCTTATACTTCACCTTGTGAAATCCCTACCCTTTCATATACTTAAAGCCTGAAAAAGGCACCCCTTTGGGTGGAGCCTCCCCATCTAGGCCATTATTATCCCCCCCACCCCCGGCTCCCTGGGGTTATTGTTTGAAGGAATACAGGAAATGGTTATTACACATAAAAATGTTGGAAACTGGGAAACTGCCCACCTACCCCTCCCCTAGGCCAACATTTTGCCCAAAGTGAGAAGTAAGTGTTTTTGTTGGCTTAGGGGAGGGGTATGTGAGCAGTTTCCCAGAAACGTATAATGATTCAAAATGTCAGCATTTGCTTGTGTACATTACGTAACAGTCTAAATGATGCACAGACAACAAGAAAATATGTGTGAATGTAATGTTACAGCTTCATTTCTTTTTTGTTATAGCTGCATCATGGGTTATCTCTCCTCTCATGTCAGGAATTGTAAGCTCTGTCCTGTTTGTAATCATTCGTCGCTTCATTTTGTCAAAGGTGGGTTTCCGCCAGCATGGCGTTAAAACTTAAAACAGTTTGCCAAACTTCTTCAAATTTCAATTCATGCTCATCCTTGCCATCTGTAGTAACAGACGACAGAAAACAGTTTTCATGACTAAATATGGTTTTAAATAACAAAACTGGACCACTATTTTTAGAATTAAATAATGTGAAGACACATAGCTTTCCAATACAATAGCACTGCTGCAAATAGCATGATAAAGCCCCTTTAATGACTTCACCTTAGATTTAATCTTTAAAACAAATTTCTAGCGTTTGTTGGCCTAATACTGAGTTGAAATGAGTTAGATGTCCAAAATTTAGCAGAACTTGTGCCCATAAAATGTGCCTTTAATTCTTATTCTTTTCTGTTTTTCAGATGATGTCATTTGAAATTGCTTTAAAGTCGCTTCCAATCTTCTATGCTTTCACAATCGCTATCAACTTTTTCTCTGTGTTTTACAAAGGATCTCACGGTATGTTTTCATGTAACCTGCATAACAGGCGTTTTTGGCGTTCTTCGGGCGTGTGAAGGTAATCGTGACGCGAACGAGGAGCGCCGGACACCCGTGAAAAACGCTCGCCTGAAAAACGCGAAGGAAAAACGCCTGTTATGCGGACTATGTTTTATGCCTCTTCAATTTACTCTCTAGCCTTCCTAGGTCTCGGTTGCTATCGCCGCTCGTTCACGCCCTTTTGCGCAGCTTTTTTCCCCTCTCGCCAAACAAACCCTTAGCTATGCAGGCTACTTTCTCCTGTAGTTAAAGCTAGTGTGGATAGTTTTTTTATGAACCCATTATTTTTTATTTAAAGGGATTTCAGAAAGTGATTGGTTAATTGAAAGTTGATTACTAAATTATAATTTAATATAGTCGAACCTGCATGTGCGACAACTTCTTATCAGTGATACGTTGGCTCCAGAGGTCCATTCTCGAAATACCCAAGATGAAATGTTAAAGCTGTGCTCACGGTTTGAGAAAGCTCTCGAGGAATTAGATATAGGAGCCTTCCTTTTGGAATCGCCCGATCAGGTGTCATAAGCGAACGCGACTATACTTATAGGGGTCTCGGCTACATTATTTTCCATTTTTTTGCCTCTTGTAAGCGATCTCTCGGCGCATGGTCTGTTTTCTATGTTTCCGTTACAGAATAGACGAAGAACTATTAGTGAAAACATGTAACTTACTCGTCGTAAACTAGAAATCGCATGCAACAAAATCTCTTCCAAAAAGTAGATTATCTTGTTATACCCGCTGTGGTTCGATTCTCGTAACTGACCACTTAATCTTCATAGCTTTTCTGATTGGCGCTTACAGGTATTTCGACTGCATGTATTAGGCGTAGCTGTCGGCTTGCTTGGCCCTCTCATTTGGGCGCTCGACAAACAAAACGCAGGCTAGTAGTAGGGACTTTTCCTAATTTGACTTTAGCAAGAAAAGACTTTTTTTTTAGTACTTTTTAATGCGGAGCTTTGCGACGGCGACTGCAACGAGAAAGACAAAAAAGCAATTGGTTTGTTAACCAAAACAACAATTTTGCACGTGCATCACGCTTTTTTTGTACATTTCGTTGCCGTCACTGCACGACTACGACGTGAAAATGCCTGATTTTCCGCTTCATGGAGGATGTAAACAAGCGACGACGAATTTTTCTTTCTCTTTCTAAACTTGTGTGCGGTCCCCAAGAAATCACTTCTCAACTCGCCTACATTCGACATTTTCAGCGAACTGGAATAAACGCGACCAAGTTTCGGAACAAATGGTAATTCATTATAAAAGTGACGTTTTTACTGCAGTAGCCGTTGATACAAAACTAAACGTTTCTACCCTTTTTGCTCTTTCAGTGTTGCGTTTTGACCGGATCCCTCTGTATGGTGTACTTATCCTGTCAATTGGAGGAGGCCTTTTAGCCGCATTAATCGTTCACTTCTTCGTTAGCCCATACTTGAAGAAGAAAATTGTCAGAGAAGTATATGGAGATGAGGGCAACGGCACCGCTTCGTCGCGTCAAGACAGGACTGTTTCCTTCACCAAGGGAGGAAATGGCTCCGAAAATGGGGTAACTTCAGATGAAAAGAACCCCAGTGGTAGGTAACTTATTCGCCACCGTAATTTTGGCCGAAAACCGCCGTTTGAAGCTAGTAGAACCTATTCTAGTCACTCTCTCGCCGAAAACAACCAAAACCGCCTGAGACGTAGTTCTTAATGGAGAATTACACTTTCGCTGCTGATGCCACATTACGGCTTCCGAAGTTCGGGCATGCGCATGTGGCAAAAGTTTCCCACAATTCCTTCACACAATCCCTACCTCTCTCAATACAGCGGACACTTTGCTCTGTCCCTTTGGTGAGTGTCTCTATTCTCTAAAACTGTCCTCTATCATTTCCTATGTTCCCAATAAAGAGAATTTGTTTAGCGATCAAGACCTTTTTCATTTAGTAGTTATGTCCTTATTCGCGTGATCGCTTTTTTTGTTTAAGTGATTATTTTAAGAGGGAAATTAGCTGATAGTTACTCTATGAGGTTTGAATGTTCTGTTTTCTCTGTTTTCTACGTTAACAATAGTTTGGTCCCGTTAGCTTAGTTTCTGTATTAATCCTTTGAGTCCCAACAGTGACCAACAACAATTTTCTCCTAACGATATCCATACATTGTCAAGAGATACAGTTATGAGAATTAACAAATGATCACCAAAGAGAAAATGCCTTGATCTTTTATTAAATTCTCTCGACTTTTCTTAAAGGAAATGTATGGAGATCAGTTTGAAGAATTTGTATTTTGATATTGGGACTTAAAGGGTTAAGCGGGTTCCACTGTGTTTGTTTAAACCCCAGATTCCAAAGAAACAAATGAGCCCGATGATGAATCCAACCAAGAGGAACATGATGAAGTCACGTTAACCGTTCGGTCAGACGAGTCGGCACCTGTTCCCCCATTTCCAGAGCCAACACTGCGTCGCTCCTCATCCTCGTCTCCCAGTGACTCTAAAGTGTTGATAGAAAGCAGTGAACAGAATAGCACAGGACCGAGCCAGGCACAGATAGAACGGGCCAGGTCACGAGGAATGTCGTTACTAATGGAGGCGAGGAAGCAAGTCACAGACGAACCCAAGACCGGTAAACTTTTTGCGTTCTTGCAGATTTTGACGGCTGCCTTTGGAGCCTTTGCACATGGTGGAAATGACGTCAGGTAATAATGTGTTGATTTTGAAAGATCTCTTTCTGTGGATGAAATCGCGTTGTGTGACAATACAAACGAGAAACCCTCTCAACATTGTTTTTGCCTTAGTTTTTACAGCGCTTTTTACGAACACGCGTTTTTCGCTGCCGTCAATCATAATTACGGTCACAAGCAACCATCCTTAAAACACAGAAACACACAAAACGGATCGAAATCACAGATCACTAACCATGATTTTTTGAACCCGCTTAAGCTAAGTTCTGTTTCCTAAGAGGTCCGCTAACATGACTGACGGCAGCGAACAACGTGCGTAAACGTCAGTGGGATTTTGAATTTCAGAGTTCGCGTGTGCTTGAAAAGCGCAGTAAGTTTATCTCTGGATAGTTTTCTCTAAAACTGAACGTCATTAAACCCGTCATGGCCAATAGATGGGTGTGGGCGTGGAGAAGATGCCTGGTTAAACGGAGGGAACGGTAAGTGAGCGCGGAAGGTAATGAAGTCACCAGGTACCATCACCGCCCTGAGAGCCTGAGTGGAGAGTTTCACAGGTACTTACCATAGGACACCCAAAGGGGAAGGGAGGGTTGGGAGCTAAAAAATGGCTCAAGAGACTACACGTGATGGCCACGTGAGCGAAATGATTCATGACCACAGCAAAAGCGCTGTAAAATTACTAGAGCCCTGCAAATACCCAAAGACCGGCCCAGATACGATTAGTGATGGAGACCGCTGGCTAGCGTTATCTCGTGTTAAACCGCGCGTAAATTACATTTAGCCACATTAAGTATCAATCTAGCCTGTGTACAGACGCCCTCTCTCCTCAAAAAAATCTTGTAGAGTCTCTTTCCCCGATTTTTTTTCCTATCGTGGGAGGGGACGTCTGTACACAGGCTAGTATCAATCCTCTAACTGAAGGTCATTTTATTTTTTTTCTTTATTCAGCAATGCCATTGGACCATTGATCTCGTTATGGGTTATCTTCTCATCTGGCATAATTCAGGATAAGGTTTTGATCCCATTCTGGATTTTGGTCTACGGAGGTCTTGGGATTTGTATCGGTCTGTTTGTGTGGGGACGTCGCGTCATCAAAACTGTAGGAGAGGATCTTACTCCAATTACTCCATCAAGGTATAGTGCAGTGCATTTTAACCTTAATTTTCTGGCACCTTTCGTCAAAGAAACAAAAAGTCGCTCAAGACCCTGATGGGGTGGGAGGTAGCAGGAAAGGTGCAGTGTTGGAAGCACTCGCCTCTTACAAATGTGGTCCGGGGGGACCACGTGGTCCCACCTGGGAGGAGGGTCTCCAGACTCTAACTAAGTTTAAGTAGTTGTCATCTTTCGTAGTCACGCCTAAACATTATAGCTCACCCATTAAAGCGAAAATTCGATCGTAGAACGCCGATTTCTCTAAGTCATGACAACACAGAGTACTGTTTTATAAGTATTAAGGCGTTAGAGCAACGAACAAATGCTAATATCACTCGTTAAGATGCGAAGGTTTACCCTTGGAAAAGTCAAAAGTGAATTGTTGTGACCGACTGAGATCACCACCTTGACTTCTTCAATTTCCCTGACACTTTTAGAAGTTCCACTGTGAAAAAATTTATACTTCCATAATCATTAGTAGCTCAAAACAGTATCGTCAAAATGTATTACCTTAAAACGCTTGAAAATATCCCATACGCTGAGCTAAGCCTCTGCCAATGTTCGAGTTGACAACCACAGAAGAGAGAGGGAGAGCATAGGCCGGCATTAGCCGAATAAAGAAGACAAGACCTTGACTCATCTTAAGAATAAGAATACATTATATGAACGATGCATCGTTTTCGTTATTTTTCCGCACATTGGTAATCGGGGTGCGTGTTTTGATCCTCTTTGCAGGGTCCGAAATTGCGCCTTCCTGGTCGCCAATGCGACTAAAAATTTAGTCCTGGCGACCAGAATTTCATAGCTGGTCGCCAGCTAGCGACTTGTAAAGCAGGTTGTTACTGTGGACTTTAACGTTCGGAGAAACTGATTAAGAATTGAAACCTCGAAGCTATTTGCCAACAGGAGTCTTACTTTTGTCCTGCTGATATTTTTTAATTAAAAGTGGAAAGATTCTTCCCGTAATAATACCTCCACAACAGCTACGATCAATACGAGTTGTACGTTTCCAAGCCGTCATGTTGTTTTCAGCTGAAATACGGTAAGTACGTTGTGTACTTTGCGGACTGGTACGAGTGATGTGGCACAGTTGTGGCCTGGTACGAGCAACATGGCGGCTTGACTCGTGTTTACGTTTTGTGTTTCGTGTTAGTTATCGGAAAAAAAATAGAGTTTTGATATGATCAGAGCAGTCATGGGCAGACAGCTTTCTGTTCTTACGTTCTAAGTCAGACAGCTTTATATCTCCAAAAAGTAATTTGTGGAAAAAAAAAGACTTCACTCGTACACGTACGGTTGTTTTCAGGTATCGGAAGTAGTGCAATTTTCGAGCATAAAAACGTCCATACCATGCATTTTTTATTCGTGTTTAAACTATTATTGAAAAAAAAGGGAGGGGAAATTTTTGGCGACCACAATTTGCCCTCTGGCGACCAAAAATTTATACTTGATCGCCAGTTGGCGCCCGTATTAAAAAGTTAATTTCGGACACTGCTTTGGCGGGAGAAATACGTCCTTTTCGCCGTCTGCGTTTTTCATGTTTGTCTATTCTACTACAGGTAAATTAAAATACCCTGTCACTTTTTTCAGAGAACTAAATGAATTGCTGAAATCGCCTGACATTATTTAAATACGCAGCTCTTTTGTGAATATCTTAGAGTAGTGAAAGATGCGATACTCTGCCTGGAAGAAAATGTATTGTGATTAAATTGTTTAATTATAGTCCTTTATTTAAATTTCATTTTCCTGAATTTCAAACATTTTATCATGGATTGTCATTCCTAAAGGAAAAATTAAATTTAAAGTAAGGATAAAATTGAATCACAGCAATAATACTAACATTTTACCATAGGTTCATTATTATCATCATCATAAGCATGTAATATTAATACCCGTCAGTGATCAGAGTGTTTTCTTTGATTATCATATATCGTTTACCGTCTTCTTGCCGAAACGATACAGGTTTAGTCAAGATTCGGCATGCCTCACTGGTTTCCCCTTATTACAATACGACTAGATAAAAATATTTCTTAAGAACGATAGATATATCGCAGCTTTCATAAATATGATCATTTATTTACCTTTTCCTTAGCATTCACCAAATAATTAATAAAGCTAGAAAGCTGGCGAAGCAAGAACTTGAAACGAATAATCAAAATTATTGACGAATAATCAAAAATTATTTTAAATGAGAAAAACCAGCTGGACACGGACAGGCGTGGCCGGGGAAATATAATTACGAGTCAAAAGGTATCAAATTCGGTTGTTGACCTAATAATGCAGCTTCTTGTCCTCAGCAGCGGGTAAAATGAGTACAGAAAGATACATCGAAAGGGATAAAGTCAACAATCGATTTTGTTAAATTAATGTTTGCCAAATATTGCATGTATTTGCAAAAGGTAAATATGTTGGTTATCGAATAACCTTGCTGTCGTAAAATTATTAAAAGGAAGCATTTTACTTAATAAGTAAAAGTTATAGCTATAGCGCGCAGCGCCATTAATCATTCGCTTCAAATTTCGAAGGTCTGATAAGTTAGATTCATTAAGTTCTTAGAAGACAAACATTTTTGATTAGAAACGGCAAAGTAGTTCTTGAATAAAATCTTCCGTTTCAATAGGGGATGACGCTTAGTGTCTTTCCGAACAGCATGGCTATAAAGTGGGGGAAATTCCCTTCATCAAAATTTACTCGGTAATTTCATATCCATCGATTCTGATTTTCGATGCAATATGGTGATTCAAAGTTTTGTCAGCATATTAGAGTTGCTTATAATTTACTTAATTGGCTCGACGTAGGGGGAATCAAAATTGTCTAACGCGTCAAGCAATTGCTGCGTTATATATGGTAGGTTAACTTGTGTTACAACTTACTAAAATTAAGAAATGCCTTATGCTTATTGCACGTGCGATTTAATTATTATTAAACAAATATAATGTGATTTTGATATTGGTTGCAGCAGTGTATCAACAAATTTTGTCAAACACAGAACAAGGTTTTATTGGATTATTAAGAGGAAACCAAACATCCATGTTGTAACTAGGGGGTGGGTCATGCAATTTCCAACCTTGTTTTAGGGGTGGGTCAGCCATTTTTGTGCCGAAGGGAGGGGGTGGGCCATGTCTTTTATCAACCATATTTCCAAATGCTCCGGCCCACCCCCTATACTTTTTGACCAGTCCCTAAATGAAATTTCTTAAATTAAAATTTAAACAGTATTCCCTAGATTAAAAAAGGAAAAGAAAATGTATGCAATGTTCAAAAGAACCTTTGTGTTTGTTTGGTTTTTCTTCTATAGACCTATTCGGCTAACTCAATGTTGTACCCAATTCAAACCCTTTGGGAATAAAACTTTTTGTTTCAGGAATTTCCATACATTTAAATGAGAATGCCACATTATGATGCAAATACAATACACAAAGAATCTTAACCCCGGGAGATTTGAATTGGGTACAACATGGAGTTAGCCGAATAGGTGTATTATGGGTTATGTGAAAGAACCTAAACTCATAAAGATGCCCAAAGGCATACTAAGGCACCCATGTAATTAAGAGTACTACACCAGCGCTGTATATATTCTGTGAATGTTCATTAAACGTGAGCGAATTCTAATCTATTTCTACGCCGATAGCTTTGACAATGCCACTTACTTCAATTACCGTAAATAAAATCTTTCCGGTGCGCTATCTCCGACGTCCGCTTCGATGATCCCCTCGAAAGGATCCTTGTTTTGTAATGCGGCGTTACCGTTCGTTTGTGAGCAATTAAAGGAAGATGAACCTCGATTGATACGTACCCGTACTCTTAATATTATAATATTAGAATAGGGGAGCTTAGCAGAATGAGGGCGCTTATTGGTATAGTGTTAAAACATGTTAATAAATTAAACATTGTAAAGAGGGCACGTCTGTTGTCTTCTCATCCATGACTCCTTCCTTCCTTATTGGAATGGGAGTGCTTAAGGGAAAACTGGGGCTCTAATTAACAAAAACATATTCGAAGGGGGCGCTTATTCGAAAGGGGCCCAGCGACGAGGGGGCTCCAAAAGTTTCCCGGTCTGAATGCGGTTTAAGAATTATGCTAACAGAACCATACTATACTACTATATAATATTATTATTCAACTTTCATACACTGTACGAATTCCGATTTTCTGATTGGTTGATATGTACCACGTGATACTGGGTTGTGACGAAACAACCACCTCTACGTCATTATCGTGGTGTAATAGCGGTGGAGTAAATTCAACACACCACTGTCATTACACCATGGCCTCGGCTGACTCAAAGTTTGACGATTTGTCAGATGCAGACATTGATTTTCTTATTGATGATGCAATTCCTAAAAAACACCAAGAAAGCAACTGCTTGGGGAATATATGTTTTGAAAGGTACGGTTGCGAATTTTAAATTTTTCATTCAAGCTGCGGTATTGAAATTTCTCGTTCATTGTTAATGAACTCGTGCAGGTAAATCCCGATAAATCACTCCCTGAGTGCGTTAAAACCTTATCGACTGTTAAATTTATAATCCAAGACTTTAACGTCGGCTTTTCCTTGAATGACGTTAGTCAAAGGTATCTCACAGCACCATACTCTTTACTTAAACTACTGTAAAGTTCATATAGTGGTGAAGGTAATGGTAAGTGTCTATTTGAATTCCTTTAACGAAAAGGGTATAAACAACAGCAGTGTCAGCAGCAAAAAGCGAAACAACAGCAACAGCACAACAAACTGATATACAGATTTAACGCAACCTCGTCCCTAGGGCGCTTTTCCATCGGTGTCTTTAACGAGCGACAGGAAAGCAGTCGATATCAACATATTTCGTCCACATTTATGACAAAGATTAAAGGGACACAGTCAGCTATGGGAACGCGCTGATCTGGACACTAGTTTTGCCAGTTTGAAGGCGTTTACCTCAACCCGAAATCAAATGTACGCGTCGGACACATCTAGAAATCCGCTTCAATCTTGCCTAGTGTTTTATTCGATCCTCGTTCTTTTATTGAAGATCTATTGATCACCAAACTTTTACTCACTCTTTGACATTATTTTGTCATATTTGACTTAAACCAGGATCCAAACGAACATGAAAAGAAGAGGTGAGAAACACGTAGGCACCGGGAGGGAGAAATCGCCTTCGATTACGAATATAACAAGAGGATGAATCAATAACATTGCAGAGCAAATAATCGTTATATATATTTGGAAAGTCAACGGACAAAGGTTACATATATTTAGAAAATGGAGCTTTCTCGACCTTGAACCTTCGACAAAGATTCCAACTTCGTGTCATTTCTCACGTCTATTTATAAAGTACTGATTCTTCGAATTCGAAAGCATTCGTCGATGTCTGGCTTTCCCTGGACAAATCCATCGGTAAATTCACAATAGTATATAAAAAAATGAGTGCTCCGATATGGCTTAGGGTCTATAATTACGACTTTAGCTTGTAATCATTTCAACCCCACAAGGTTCGTTTAGAGTATTCCGGATGCACTTCTCACTTTCTGTTTCAAGCGCGTGTCTTATGATATGCAAATCAACTAAGAAATGGTATCTAATGCGCATGTACACCAGCTAACTGTGTCCCTTTAAGTCACCAACGTGTGTATTACGCACTACATCTCACATCTGGATGGACATTTGACAACAACATCACCATGCCTTGAGATCAGAAAATCAGACCACATGAGGACATTTCCAATTCCCATATTACAGCCTTGCGACATGCGAACTATTTCTGCCCGAGACAACACATAACTCCATACATGAAGGCCACTGAGTGTTCCATGAAAGCTCTGTATCTGTTGGAAACTGTTAGGATCTGCCATTTTGTCTTGATCTTGACCAATTACCAAGTACCCTCGACCAGGAATAACATATCCGGGTTTAAGGCCGGTACCGTTATTGGCCACTACGCCGTCTACTGTCATACTCCATTCTCCATTCTCATTTCCCCAAGCTACGCAGATATGGTGTCTTACTCCGTCGTAATATTTTCCCAGACCAATGCTCCTTCATAAAATAGATGGATAACAAATGAATAAACTGAATCATAATTTAGACATAACTTGTCGCGTTAAGACGCTGATTGATGTCCGTTATAGCGAGAGTTTAAACACTAAAACAGTGCTGTTGGGGCCGAGAAAGGTGTCCGTAAGTCCTTAATTTAGGAACCGGTCATTATTTATCACCTAGGGGGAGAGGGGGAGGGGACGGTTAATTTGGGGGCTATCACTTGATTTTTAGGAGAACAGAAGGGGGGATCAAAACTGAGAACCCAAAAGGGTGGATCACTGAAATCTTTGGAAGGATTCAGAGGGGGGACCACTCAAATTTGCTTGGAAAATGGAGACATGGGACGGGGGAATCGCGAAAGTCATCAACTGTTATTAGGGGGGATCACTTCAGCGAAGTAACATTCAAAGGGGGGATCGGCTAAATTTCACCTTGTTTAGCCCCAAGCCTCCCCCCCCCGGCGATAAATAATGGCCGGTCCCTTAAGCGAGAGTCCATAACAGCAGGACTCTTGGTTTTAGTCAAATATCTGTAATTTTCACCGGGGATTCAGAGGCTGTCCGCACGTATTATAGGGGTATCCGTGATAACCAGGAATCCAGGCGAGAGTTGATTGTATACTAAGCAAAAAGAAACCTGCAGTTAATTTGGCTGCCAGTGCCGACGTTGTGAGTGGTTCCCAACCCTTCCAGCATATCCTTTCATTTCGTTGCTCGAGGAATTAAGATTAGAAAATGTTGAACATGCTTTGCATGTTGACACGATACCGTTCGAAACTAGTCTTTAGTAGCCGTGCGCTTATTACAGCAGGTTCAGTTATGGCCACCTGTTTATTAACAAACGGATGCTCGTACTCAAAAAACCAGTTTCACATGAGAAAACAAGATTGAAGCGACCAAAAGTTCGGTCTCATTGCTGCGATACCAAAGCTTGACGCGATTTCTGCCGAGCCGCCTTTTTTCCTCCTCGTTCAAGAAGAAGTCAAAAAGAGAATCCGTTCGCAGGGTGGATTCTTACTTAAATTCTCTGCATGTGATATAGGATTCAATGGCGCCGAAAACAACTTTGGAAATGCATACATTTCAAGTATCCTGTGACCACAGTTTACTGAGTCGTAGAGCATTTAGATGTTTATAGAAGGGACCTTTCAACCCCCGCCCCCTCACCCACCACCACTCACCCTGAGATTAGCCATAATTGATTGAGCTCTAATACCATCAAGTGGCCACAGGGACTGGCTACGATCTCGGACCAAGAAACTGAGGATCGTTTCATGCAGTGTTAAAAGAGAGTGCTGGCAGTATTGGCTCGATCCTTACCTCCACTCATCATGTATTCGCAGTTCCGTCTTAAAGATCGTTATTTCATTATGTACTCCTGGAATAGCATAGCTAAACGTCACGCCTTCATTGGTGTCTTCAGTCTGCATCCAAAAGCAAATTGTAAACTTTGACAATTCCATTGGCCAGGTCTGGTTGACGTAATTTCTGGTGCTCTTGGTAGGAAAATTAAGGTCGTAATCCGAGATTTCACCTAAAAGCAAAAGAATGAAAAAGAATAAAATGAAACGATTTCTTTACGTAAAGGACTATATGCTTTCCAGTACTAGTTTGGAAAGAATTGGATGGGAAAAGAAAATACAACAGGATAACTAGCCTGTTGAATAATCCTTGGCTGTCTATGTATATCGGAAACATTATTATTATTACTATTTTTATTATTACTATTATTATTATTATTAGTAGTAGTATTAGTATTAGTATTACTATTATTGCTATTATTATTATTATTAGTAATATTCTATTATGGTCAGGGTTGTTTATATAGAAATCATTAATGTCATGGTGGCAACAAGAATGCAAAATTTAACAACAATTAAACAATTAGTTGTAACTGATCAACAAATTGGAGTTCTCACCATCTCTCCCGGTGCAGTCGTTCATCTGGAAAAAAAGGGAACATGAACAATAAATAAATAAATAAAGATAAGACGCAATGGATTAATTTCTTTCCACTTCAAATTTTGTAAGATCATGGTTGACTACGATTGACGATGGTTCGGTTAACGACGAGCCTACTGTAACTTTGGTTACTCGAGACACTTAGATAATTGCTCGTTTTTTCAAGAGACAGTGTATTAGTTTTTGAAGGGAATTTTCCTTTTGTATGGTCGTAACTTTAAGCATTCATATCTGACATGGGAAAGCAAAAAGTAAAGCTACAAAAAAGGTTCCAGTTAGCAGGAGAAAGCAAATAACCGCAAATTCGAAAATAGGATGAGAAATGAATGCAAGTAATATCATAAAAAAATGCACACTTCAAAACTTGATAAATACACGTTGCTGGACACTGTATTTAAACTAAACTGAAGAAGTAAAGTCAAAGTTGTTAAAGTAGCTCTAATGTTTTGGACTGCAGTACACTTTTTTTCTACTCGGTCTACGCTTAAAGCATGGTTGTTCGAGTTAAATCGAGAGCATATTCATATATAGAAATGATGGCTGTAAGAAAATTAAATTTTCTTCGAGTTGGCAGAAGGTTCGAGTTACCGAGGGTAAACTTATAGTAAATGTATGAAGGAAATCCAGCTGAAATCGATTTTGGTTCCAGTTAGTGAGGGTTCGAGTTATCATATCTGGAGTCGACTGTACTATTTAGAAGTAGAAGGATCTGGCTTGATATCAGGGAACTTAAGCAAAGTCGTTTTTGACCGACGAAGGTCAACCGGAAGTAGATTTTTTACATTCCTGAGCAGTGGTTTTGCGCAAATTTTCAGTTAAATCGTCTCTAAAAGTGTAAAGAAACTAAGTAATACAAATTTTATATCGTCAAGGCATAGTGAAAAGAAAAAAATCCTCACTTCCGGTTGACGTGCATCTCTCCAAAACGACTTTGCTTATTAAGCTAACTATTGAAATTCTATCAATTTAGGTTTCTGGGAAACTGACCACCTACCCCTCCCCTAAGCCAACATTTCGCCCTAAGTGAGAAGTAAGTGATAATGTTGGCTTAGGGGAGTGGTAGGTGGGCAGTTTCCCACAAACCTAAATTGATCCGAAATTCTCTTTGCTTCCCTTGGGCCGACTTATTGCTCTGACTGATGTAACTTACCATGACAACGTCATAATAAATGACGCCGGGCACAACAGTTAAACATCCTGGACACGAGACTTTGCTGGCATCATTCAACTGGCACTCGTTGTGGTTGTTGCTGATTGGTTTGTAGTTGTATGATAAACACCCTTTGTTTTGCAAACACATAATCCCACAGTCAAAGTCACGTGATACGTGATGAAAGGCAATCACATGACTTTGTAACGAGTATCCTTTGAATAAATAAGTAATAAAAGAGCTTCAATAAAAACAAGTGAAGTAAAGTTCAGTTGCAAGATATGATTAAAAAACTTAATAAAAGTTGCATGTATAGCACAAGCTAAAAAATAAATAATTCATAAATGTTTTTTCTTTTTTTTTTTTGACACTCGCAAATGTATGTATCAATTTGTTCCGAAGGTTTACTTCAGTCAAAATGAAAATTTGATAAAATTAAATAATAGAAATAATTATTCATGATAAAATGCTGAGACCGAATTGGTCTGCACTACAACTTTACATTTCTCGGTGACCTACGACCATACATTTTTTGACGTATGCAACTTAGCTATACGTTTAATGAGAAACTCATAAGGGGTTTCAACCCCTTATGAGTTTCTGGTTTAATTTAATGACGCAGTCGAACAACCCATAAGCTTTGGATGCATGACCAATTGAGAAGCAATCGCATATGAAGGCCTGAATAATTTATTTGTAGCGTTTATTCCAAGAAAAAATCTCTGTTCAAAAGGAAGAAAATCAGGTTTTTTATAGTGTTTTCATCGAGGTCGACAACCTTTAGTTGAAAGTCAAGTTAGTTTCCGTCACACATATATATTTTGCCTAAACCACATCCACGACTATTTGAGCAAACGAAACGTATGGTTTTAGTCTCTTAAGGCGGAGTCGGAATCGTAAGAGCGCTTATGACCTCGTGAAAATCTAAAATCGGAGTCGTAAGCGGAGTCATAAAGGCGACGCAATCCGCGTCGGGAAAATCAGAACGTTTCCATTTTCTTCCGACTCCGCTTAGGACTCCGTCGTTTACTATCTAATAACAGCCAGACTGTCAGAAGCGTATGCAAAGTTCTACGCTCCGATTACGACTCCGACTCTTACTCCGTCACCAGTGAAAACCAGCCTTTATAAGTACCTAAACAATTGATTTCTTACGTTTATACCAAAGCGTAAAATTCTGCTTGTGAGGGGAATAACGTTTTTAGCGGAGCTCCGCGCGTGAAGCGCGCTAGCGGAGCACCATTGGTAAATAAATCTTCCCATCCCAGAAAATCTGGTAATCACGTGACCGACCGACCGTCCGTCCGCACCACAGGCATACCAATGTTTACTCTCACACTTTCTAGCTACTTTGGGAGCCCAGGAGAAAGCTGATTGCACATCAATGTTGTCATCAATTGACAGCTGTCAAAACAGGGTACCCGCTGACCAGTATCACCTGACCGTATCGCGGGCTCAGGTCTCGACCCAACAAGGTCAAGTATTTTTTTGAACTTATCCGCTGACAATTTACTCGTTTTCAAATGATCCCAGGCTGACGTTTACTTTTTTTAAAATTCATATCAAATATGTTGTGTTTGTGTCAGTATCGCCCCGCACTATTGCGATTTTGATTTCAAACTGACCTTAGACGCAAAAATTCAGCCAGTTTTTTTTAAATACAGGTGGAGAAGAACTTTTCTTAGTATGGTCACGGGTTGGTCAGGCTCCACGTCCAATTTTTATGCTCTGATTGGTTAAAATTTGACAGGTGAGTTCATGCGTAAAATTTATGCAGCATCTTAAAAGTTGTTTACTTTGACAGCTGAAGCTGACAGAGTTTTGAGGCAACTTGTGATGTTTTTAACTGTCTTTTTCCACTGGTTTGTTTATTGGGTTTTTGGTTGTGAAATGCGTCGCTTGTCATAGCCGATAATCCGATTTCGGATGGCATCGTTTTTGTTTTTCACCTTGCTGGATGCGTACGAGAATTATAAAGGCTCAAGCGATCCTTGCCTTACTTGATAGCTTTCAGGAGCTGCATCTCGAAATATGGTAAGCCTGAGTAATTATTGTATTTATATCTAATTTCATGAAGTCCAGCGGCGCAGTTTATGAAGCTACAGTAGTTTATGCACGTTTGTATTAAGATTTCACTGAGACACTGATCTGACCTAGTATGAGGTTTAATTTGAAATAAGCGTTAGCTTACAGAACTTTAAAAAGCCTTTATTCGATATTAATTCACCGTAAATAGAAAGAAAAAACTTTCCGAAGAATATTTAGTTATAATTTTGGCTGTAGAAAGAAAGCTTTGAGCGATTTTCTTGTCGTGAGTTCATCTTTGAAAACAGCAAAAAACCGGGAAACCGGCGGCTTAAAACATAAACTTAATCTTTAAGCTTACTAGTTAAGACTTGAGGATTCTTAGAGACACTTAAACACTCATTTGTTTTCGGGAATGAACATTGTTGTCTCTGTAAATGTTCTACAGAATTATATTTCTTTATTGATTGTTGGTAGTCTCAAAAGTGTAATTTTGATCGCTTTGTCGTTTGTTTTCAGCCGTTCATGAACATCGCTTGCAGGAGCACTCAAAATGCCGAGCGTAAAAAACGCTTTTTAAGATTACACATCCTTATAAAACCACGTTGAAGCATAACTCTCTTAAAATTTCTTCGCAAATTTGGCGCTTGTCAAAAGCTAGAACCGGCTGCCCGTATAGGTGATTTTGGAAATTTTTTGAACGGTTTCGCTAATTAAGAGTCCACGCGTTCTTCGATGGTCCTGAATATTGAATGAATGCAATTTGTCTTGAAAAATTGTGAAATACTGCATTTTGTACGAGGTCTGTATGATAAAAACAGCGCCTCATAGTACTCTTTCTCCTCAGATGTGGTGTATAAAAAAAATAAAAGATTGGTTTGCACTCTCCCAGATTTATTGGCAAGAATTAGTAAACTTGTCGAACGCAAAGAATTCACCCTAATTTGTTTTCCACGCCTTATCTACTGTGATCAAGAGCCATTATTGCTCGTAAATGTGACCGAAGACTATTTTTGGGGTGTACATATAAGGCTATATCAACTCGATACAAGATTTGTTTTACTCCAAAGTCACTTAGCTCTTCCCTCAAAAGTCACGTGAATGTGCCCTTAAGTTAACTGATTTGTGGAATACAAAACTATTGTTTTATTTAAGTTAGAAATTTATCAATGGGAGCTTCGCTTTTAGCCGTGGCCAGGAGCCCATTGGCTCCTGCCGTGGCTAAATAACAATTATTCACCGAAGTGGAGGTGGCTAGTCGTGGATATTTTACTGAACTGCGAAGCAGTGAGGTAAATATCCACGACTAGCCACCGACACTGAGGCGAATAATTGTTTTAGTATATACTAAAACACTGAGATAATTGAGCACAAAAATGATGATTTTTAACTCAAATACTGTTGCCAACGATTACAATTTTGGCGCGTAATGACCGGGCGGCCGCGGCCGTCGCTTTTTCTTGCCGACAATTAAAACTTTTGCAGACATATGTTTAGCTCTTGCGGGGAAATTTCTTCAAAAAGAGGTGTGCATTCTTTTTGTATTTAAAATCATTCTATAACAAAAGATTATTAAATTTAGTTTTAAGCTTATTTATGAACAACTCAACTAAATAAAGTAACGCAAGACTTAAACTTAATTTGCATTTGTAAACAAAAAATTTTCCACCGGTTTTATCGATAAATTCGTGTCAAAAAGACAAAGCTTTACCTGTTAAAACTTCCAATCCGAACTTTGTCACCATCTTCGTGTATTTTGGAAACAGCTTGCTTGATTAGTTGTGAAATTTCTTTGTTTGTTTACGGCAGCAAACCGGGAAGGCATTTTGCTCGCAACTTACGCGAGTTTGGCGTCGCTCGCTCGGAGGAACTTGAGGTGAATCAGTGAATAGTGCAGGATATTCACTGATTGAGTAGCCAATCAGAGCGCGTGAAAAACACTATCCACTGTTTAAGTATATACTAAATCTATCTATATATTATGGTCTCATTACGGTCCACCACTTTCACTGGCAGTTAATTAGTTGCCTTAGGTGTAAGTGGTACCACAATAGATGTTTTATTCAAGTCATCGACAATTTTGGCAAAAAAATGTGAAAGCTTTTAATTTAAGCGCGAAACAGTACTCACAGCACGTTTTAAGACTTAAACCACTTTAGTATATACTAAAACAGTGGATTGTGTTTATCGCGCGCTCTGATTGGCTACTCAATCAGTGAATATCCTGCACTAGCCACCGAAACTGAGGTGAATAATTGTTTTAGTATATACTAAGACGGTGAGATAGTTGAGCACAAAAATGATGATTTTTAACTCATTTACTGCTGCCAACGATTACAATTTTGGGGCGCGATGACCGAACGACCGCGGTCGTCGCTTTTTCTTGCCGATAAATAAATCTTTTGAAGCCATTTGTTTAGCTCTTGCAGGGAAATTTCTTCAAAAGGAGTTGTGAATTCGTTTTGTATTTAAAATCATTCTGTAAAAAAGCTTATTAAATTTAGTTTTAAGCTTGCTTATGAAAAAGTCAACTTAATAAACTAATGCAAGACTTAAACTTAATTTGCATTTGTGAACAAAAACCTTTTTCACCTGTTTTATCGATAAATTCAAGTCAAAAAGACAAATCTTTACCTGTTAAAACTTCCCAACCGAACTTCGTCACCTTCTTCGTGTATTTCTGGAACAGCTTGCTTGATTAGTTGTGAAATTTCTTTGTTTGCTAGGGCAGCAAACCGGGAAGGCATTTTACTCGCAACTTATACGAGTTTGGCGTCGCTCGCGAGGAGGAACTGAAGGTGAATCAGTGAATAGTGGTGGCTATTTACCTCGCCGCTAACGCGGCCTCGATAAATCCACCACTAGCCACCTCCACTTCGGTGAATAATTGTTATATATTTGAGGTCGTTCTACAAAGTTAGAACATATCAAAATATGGTGTGGTCAGTGTTACCTTCATTTGCTTCAAAGTACGCCAAATTTTGTAATAATCGTCTCTTTATCATCGAACCAGCAACCATAGAGGGCATGAGGATAACTGCATTCCACTGAAATGTAGTGAAAATCAGATTCCATAACTTCATTTTATCGCAATCGTTTGGGATAAGAAATGTCTGTTTTCAGTAGCTGTTCGTTTATCCCTCTCGTGCATTTTAAGACAAGTTTAGAGATGTCAGTTACTATGGTCACGAGATGTGACGTCATAAGTAGCAGGTGGTCAAGCCATTTTTGAGTGAAAATGCATGTTTTTTTCAAATTCTTTCAACAATAAAAGAAAAACTTGTGGATGAAGTGATTCAAAGTTCTTATTTATGTTGTTTTACATATCAAGCACAAAAAACACCGGTTTTAATCTGAATTCTTGGTGGCGACCATTGTTGTTGACGTCACAGGGCTCCAGCAGCGCCACCACCCATAAAATATACCTCACTGAGAAAGATCAAAGCCTTTCCACTGAAGGCAAAAGTGTTTCGAAATACCGCAACATATCAAAAAACTCTGGGGAGAGGTTCCATCAACACTCACCCCCCTGGTATTACGGTGGGGGTATAAATTTGCGTGCACTTCTGAGGTTAAATAATTATAGGTTGAGCATGATCCTGGGGTCAAACCTTTCACCTGCAGTTAATATTAATTTATAAAGAAATTAACATTTTCTTGACTCTTGGACAAAATTTCCACTAGATAACAGTCAAGCGCCAAAAGCTCTAAAATTTAACCGTCAACCGTCAAAATTGGAAAAAAAACCGTTAAAAGTCAAATCTCCTTGCTTTGAGACCCTCTTCTTAAGGGAAAGAATTAATACCCCTCTCTAGTTATTCCTGTTTCCTTAACATACATTTCCTCTTAGATAAGCATAATCCGCGGAAGTCCAAAGTCACGCGTTGAAAGGGAAGTCGTGAATAAAATAAATGTTTTATAAGTTCATGTTGAATTTACCTGATTCAGCTGTTTTATTCCTTTTTTAACAGTTATTTAAAGCTCTTACTTTTCTATCAATTCTTTATTCTTAACAACAGAACCAAACGCTATATTCACACCTTTCTGAACTTGGCAGCGATTATCATATTTTATGTTTTGCTCTTCCTTTAATCAATATTAATATGCAAATGAAACGAGATACCTCTATTAAGTCATTAAAAACAGGAACTGCTATTGGACCGTCTTTTCTATAACAGCAATCTCCTTGCAAGATGAATTCCTGTCGCCAACACAAGAGGTGTATGACGGATTCCCTGTACTGAAAAAAAAGAAAAGCTTCAGATTTTAACTCCATAGCCTGAGATCATACCCTCTCCCTATTATCCCTTTATGTCTCTCACGGGAAGAGGGCATGATACATTTCTTTGTCGGATCACATTTAAAAAAGCCAGAATCTGAACTTTTTTCTGATTGGATAGGAGACAATACGGATGATTTGCGCTGTTCCGATTGGCCAAAACGCCGCCATCCGTTAGTTGTTGTTCATTTCAGTCTGCATTTTTGCTTGCGTCATGAGCAGTGAATACACACGCGAGTTCGTTATGAAATTTCTGCCGGCTCAGTTTTCTTGAATTTGAAGAATGCCTAAATAGAAGTTTCATCCATTGAAATATTTTCCATCTCATCGTATACTAAAAAGTTGCAGTCAAAACTTCACCGATCATTTGAATGCAATTTGATACCGGCTACAAGTTACAGAAGCGACAAACGGGTTCACCTTTCAAATAATCAATTCATGAATGGAATCTTGACCTGGTTTGACTGAAATTCCTCCTTCAGAAATCTGCGAATTAGTCTGAGCGATCTTCGCTTTCACAACCCTTTCAGTTCGTGAAATATGGTGCTTCAGCCTAATTTTTTTTGTCACTGCTTTCGGCACAGAACGAAGTAAAAAAAATAACGCCTGATCTCAGGTTATTAACTCCACGGCAATGCAGTTTTCAATCACCGACTTTACAAAATTTTCTACCCATGGAAAGTTGTTTCTGTATCCGTGTTGTCTAAAGTATTAGGCTTAGATTAATTGTCATGTCCACAAATTTGTAATATAGAGAAAGAGAAAGACAGTGAAAAAGAGAAAGTAGGCGACAGGCCAGCGAAGCTCAACGAGAAAAAGAGCGACAGGGAGCTAGTGCGACAGATAAAAACTAAGGAGACATTTTTTGTTGGAAGAACAACATGAAAATTCTGTAGCGGCGGTGAGAAAATGAGAAAAAATTAAATGCTAGCGGCCACGAAGGTGAAAATGAGCGGCAGTGAAAAAATTAAGTGAAGAACACGTAAGACATTTCCTCCATAAAACGTGTAACTAGGAAGTTTCTGGAAGTTTCAAGTTATAGTCGTGCAAAACAACGGCAAAGAAATGTAATATATAGATTTATCCAGGGCTAAAAGCGAAGTTCTCGATAATATTTATAGTTTGTTCAAACAAAATATAAAATCGTGTAATGCTAAGCGGCGGAAAACGGTGAAAAACAATAATAGGTCTAATTAGCAAAAAAGCAACTTTGCACGTGCAGCACTCTTTTTTTGTTCATTTCTTTACCGTTGTTTTTGTACGACTACAACGTGAAATTTCCAGAAACTTCTTAGTTACACGTTTTATGGAGGAAACGTCGTACGTGTTCTCGTTCACGTTTTTTCACTGCCTCTCATTTTCACCTTGCATTGGTGGCCGCTAGCATTTCTCATTTTGTCACCGCCGCTACAAAATTTCCATGTTGTTCTTCCAACAAAAAAATCTCTCCTTTGTCTTTATCTCTCTGCCCTAAATCTGTGTCGCCCTTTTTCTCATTGAGCTTCGCTGGCCTGCCGCCTACTTTCTCTTTTTCTCTGTCTTTCTCCTGCTCTATATTCCAAATTTGTGAACAGGACCATTTATCTAAGCTTAATACTTTAGACAGCACGGATACAGAAACAATTTCCGCTTTCCGTTTTGTCTTCATTGACTCTTTTGTTGTCTCTGCTTTACAAGACGCGAGTGCCTATGCGAATTCCCGCCAAAAAAACCTCGAGTTGCATTTGGGTTGCCATACCTGTTGATTGAGTTTTTTTACATTGGTATGCCTGTGGTGCGGACGGACGGTCTCTCGGGTGGGCGGTCGACGTACGGTCACGTGATTACCAAATTTTCTCGGATGGGTAGATTACTTCATTTTCTTACCCATGGTGCTGCGCTGGCACGCTTCGCGCGCGAGAGCTCCGCTACAAAAAAGTGTGCTGCACGTGCAAAGTTGCTTTTTTGCTAATTGGACCTATTGTTGTCTTTTCACAGTTTTCGTTGCCTTCGCCGCTTAGCATTACACGATTTTATATTTTGTTTGAGCAAAATACAAATATTATCGAGAGCTTCGCTTTTAGCCCCGGCTAAATCTATATATTACAGTAACTCAAACACAGGTAGCCTGAGAAATTTACGCGTTGTCACCACTGGTTTCCCCGCGAAATGACGTCTGAGCAACGACTGCAGAAATTCCTTATGACTTTCACTACTAAGATCTAGATAGTGTTTCTGATTGGTTGAAGCAAATTTCCTTATCGACACGACCAATCAGAAGCACTACCCAGATCTGAGTAGTGAGCGTCGTCTTTATGGAATTTCTCCACTCGTTTCTCAGACGTCATTTCGCGGGCAAACCAGTAGTGGCGTCCCGAATTGCCGGCTGTTTTCTCATGCTAAAACACAGATAAAGATGGTTGAATTCATTCGTTAACGCAACTAATCTATCTGAGTTTTTCGTTGAAAACGTTCTCCAAGTCAAGTCCTGCTGGGAAATGGCGCCGGCAATAACACCAGCTTCAGTTTTAAAATTCTGAGAAAAAGTTACCCAATGAACTTTCAAAAAGCTTAGTTAACTAACTGGGTATTGGTTTTAACAGTAAAAGTAGTAACCTTAGCTTTGAAGTACTTTGCCTAGCTTCGGCAAATTTATCTCGTTCGGCCGCGGAGAATATATGGTTCGTGTTTATTGTTGTTTTTCTACATCGTGAGGTTTTTCTTCGGGTAGTCCGGTTTTTATTTCTCCCTCCTCAAAAACTTACATGCGGTTCCGAAATTCCAATTCCATCTGTAGGTTGTGTCCAATTAACTGAATACTTTTAGAGCATCACAGATTATCAGTTCTTCTTTTCGTCTCTTAGTAACTAAAGTTGGTTATTTAATAGATATTTATTTATGTATTTATTTATTTATTAATAATCACAGAAGTTCAAGCTTCACGAATAATCATTGATCGTTTATTGC
>CALNXK010000100.1:1135000-1412500 GCA_942486035.1 Porites lobata
TCTCTCATTTTCATTTGATCACGTTTACATGATAGGTGGGGTGACCCGCCAAGGCGGGTAGCCCGGTCTACCAGACCGGGTTACCCTCTCAGCCGGGGTCACAATTTGTCATGTAAACGTTTCAAGGTGGGGTAACCCGCCTGGCCGGGGTCGGATTCGTGATATATCAAATTCGCGCAAAATTCACTTTCGCGGTGTCTTTGCATTATGATTAAAGTTAACAATAGAAAGCTATTGCACTGACGGGTTGCAGCAAGAGCAACAAGTGAGTGAAAAAGTGCATTAATCGCCAAAACTCGTGGTTTGCCAGCATTTTTCTTGTTTACGTGCTTAGCGACCATTCAATAATCTTGAGAAAGTGCACCCCGGGAAGGCGGGGTTGTAAGATTGCATGTAAAGGCGGGTTATTTTTTTACCTCACCTAAGCGGGTTACCTCACCTACCTGGGGTCCCCCACCTCCATGTAAACAGGCCCTAAGTGATCAGCTTTTGATACGAAAATGATTTTTCGTTCTCATCATTTTCACAAGAAAGGTTGTGCAATTGGCCTCATTTTTCACTTAAGATTGCTCCCGGAATTTCTGAATGGTTCGCATTTCGGAAATTCAGCAGATTCCGGAATTTTTGGAAACTGTACCATTCACCGCTGTTTCCAAACTTTCGAAAGTTTTGGTAGAATGGAAAGCGCCTACTGTCTCCAATCTCTATTCAGGGTCGGTCTCTTGATCCTGATTTAGATGGCTTCCTTTACTCTTCGTTCAAACCACTTAGGTTCTACAGTCAATATCTTGGTCTTCTCCAGATCTATCATGTGTCCAGGGTAACCAATGTTAATGTGGTGGGACACCTCAGATGTGGTCGTACTGGGTTCCCTGTGTTCCGAGAATCTTGCCTTTAAAGATCTTTCTGTTTCCTTAATATATTAACAAGACTTCAGTTGACGTCGAAAGCTTTATAAGTTTTCAATTTTATCCGAGTTTTAAGTTTAAATTTTTGCTCATAATTCATTTTCGAAGAAATGAAAAAATGTGTTCCCAGTGGAAAAAAAAGAAGACTAGATCAGTCGCAAAAAACAATTCCCGCAATGTAAAAGGAAAGAAAGAATAAAAAACATAAAAATTCGCCCATCCGCAATATTGTACAGGATATGAACTTTACAGATATGCGCGCGGGCCGATAAAACTGTAGCCTGCGCAGTAAGCGTTTCTGCGTGAAGTTCTGGGAGGAAATAATTTCTCTGGCAGGAGAAGAAGCTTTTTTTAATATTCTTTAGCGATTTTCACGCTGTTTGATAGACTGCAAAACAGCCGCTTGTCGGTTTTTCATGGCACGAGACACTGGCATGAGATTCTCGCGCGAAGCGCGGGAGCCAGACACGCTCTAGAGACGACTCTAGCTTGCTCCAGACCTTTCGTCTGATCGCTCGAACGATCTTGATCTACCCAAAAATTGGGGCTGCTTTGCAGTCTACTTGATTAGTGGCATTCAGGAACATGATCGAAAATTTCCGGCTATATACCGTACAAGGGCGAGGACTTCCGAAGATCTCCGAAAGGACCCAGCAAAGCATCGAAGGACTGACCGCAGTCACCGGAACCAGAAGTTTCACACGACACATGGCAAGAACCGCTGTCAAGGGTTTGCTTTATGTCGAGGTTATCTGCCTTCCTTTTTCTCTGTATAAGGGGGAGGTGGAAGGGAAACGTCCACTTCTGTGTAGCCAGGCAAGTGCGGAAGCTTTGGCAGTGTCTGGTACGGGGGAGGAGGGGGTCGCTCATCATATCGCGCTATTCTCGATTGCGTCTCCACCCCCCTCTGGCTTGGTCGATCTCTTCTTCTGTGTTGTCTGTGAGGGTGTTGAGAATATGGGCGATGTGCTGAAGAAGTAGGACTTGTCGTCGAAGATGACCTTGACGTCTGCAATAAGAGCAAAGTCATATGGTTGGTTTTGGTCTCCCATGTGGGTCAGCAAAAGGACATAAAATGGACATAATTGAGTTTTTGGAACTATAATCTGAGACTTTAAGCACTGCGATGCTTATTAAATTTTTCAACTTTTCCGTGCAGGGCTTCTTCCGGAGCCGCATAGCTTGGGCTCTCAAAAGGGAATGGAAGTGTGGGGCTGTGAGGCGAGAGAGACACAACAAAAGTTAGTTTACGTGAGATACTTCCCATTTTAATCAGTGATCAGCATTAAAAGACACTGAGAATCACAAAGCGATACCTTGTTGCTAGGAGCGTTTGAGCGCTTGGGCGACACCAGAAGCATGCATGGTTATATATGCTGTTGGTGATGCCTGTTACTGTTTTTGCTCTAAAGCGCTTCAAGCAACACCCTAGTTAAAAATCTGAGACTTTTCTCCAATATTCTTGGTTTGCAACCACGTGACAAGGCGGCCATGTTGGGGGTCAATACAATAGAATTTTTTCTCGAAGAATTTACATGAAAATAGAGTTTAGTTCCCAGAGGGGAGAAATGCTTTTGTTCTTGACCACCAACATGGCCGCCGTGACGTCATGTGCAAACCAGCAATATGGAACTAACAACACAAGGAGACATCACAGTATTTCTGAAATTTCCAGATAAGCAGAAAATTCTCCAAAACTCATGATTTCCTTGGTACCGTCTCCAACCCTCATTTCTGCATCCCCTTTCTTTCTAGCCCTGGGTTACAGTACAGCCCTTTTGTCACACCCTAATGTAGCAAAATACACTTACTCTTCGTTGTTCTCTTATTTCTTCACGGGTGTCATTTAATACAGCTGGAGTTGATGAGATCATAGGCGCAAGTGATGAATTAAGTTCAACGGGTTGAGAATTATCCTAACAAAAAGAAAAAAATAAGCAAGCAACAAGATATGTACTAGCAAAACATAAATAACACGCATAGTTCCAGAAACTTTCTTATCATTATATGTTTCTGGGAAACTGCCCACCTACCCCTCCCTTAAACAAACATCTTGCTCTATTAAAGTGAGAAGTAAGTGTTAATGTTGGCTTAGGGGAAAGGTATGTGAGCAGTTTCCCTGAAATGAATAATGATCTGTAATTCCATGGGGACCGGGTAGGGGGTAACCTCAGATAAACAGATAAATGGGGGTGGGCTTATGTAACACTAATATTGATTTTTGTTTTCTGTAAGTTGTGTTCAGATCTAGCAACTGTTTAATGCTACAAATCAAACTGTAACAATAAGGGCGAGGCAGGAGGTTTGTTAAAGGGTGACTGTTCAAATGGGGGGTTTGGAGAGGTAAGGCTTGAATGAGAGGGAGGCTAATGGAGAGATTATAGTAATGTTCTAATGTTGATTATTAATTTCCTTCCAAATATAAATTTTTATAATATTCACAACTACGGTTGGTGGTTAGTAAAATCCGAAGCTCATCCAGTGGCCAAAACGTAACCTCCCAAACAGACATTCTTTTGGCTCATTCTGTAATCTTTGCTCCCTTGGAATGTGTGATAAAGCCCTAAGATTGTCCGCATATGGGAGGCTAACCAAGCCAAGACTTTAATGAGTCTTTGCTGTAAAAAGGTTCACAAAATCTGAGACTCACCAGAACTTGCAAAACCAAGACTTTGGGACTCATCAAAAATGGTTCCAAAACTTTGAAACCAGATGAAAAGTTTCTGAGTCCATCAACTTTTCAGTAGGTAAAATTAGTTGAAACCCTACAACTGGGTAGCAGAAGTTCAGACCAAAAATAAGGTTGTCATAGCTGTCATTAAGGGTCGTGAGGTCTGTAACTCTGTTGAACTCACTTGATGTTACAGGTGATCAAACTTGAAAGCTAACCGTGACACCATAAATTTTTATGAGATATTACAGGTGGATCTTTATTTGCTACAGCGGGAGCTTCAAACAGGGTTTGCAAATTTTATTGATGAGTGGAGTCAGTGTGACTTCTGCTTCACAAATGTTGGAGTCATTTTGGAATATCTGGTGTCAAGTATCAGACTTTCCAGCATGTGGTCCTGGCATGCATACACTATCGTGAGGGATACACGAAATAGCTGTGGCGGTCTGGTGACCTGGAAAGCTCAAATCCATGAAGACGGTGATCGAGTAAACTTTGAGCGTAATTTACCCTCCTCCTGTTTTGTCGTGCAGTATAATAATTCTTTAATTTCGATGATTTACTTAAGGTTTACAACGTTTGCAATTAACGTAAATTGAATTTGTTGCAAAAGAGGTAAGGACAAAACTGTGTTTGTTACCGAAAATTTCTGGAGTAGAAGTGACTCCCTCCCTAACCTCAGTGGAGTCATCTGAACAATTTTGGCGTAAAATACGCCAAATTTGGCGTATTTGCGAACCCTGTTCAAAACTTACAAAAATGTAATGAGAGCCCTGGGTTGACTATTTCCCTCTGTACTGTGCTTGCAGAGACTCACTCACCTGTAATTGAGGAACTTTATTACAGCAGTCATACTGAAAAAATGATGCTTTAAATGCCACAAATGATCCTTTCATGCTGACAACAAACGTTATTGCAACAAGGCCAAGAAATGAACCAAAAAACATGTTCCATGATACTTCCCGATTGTCATTCACAATAATGGGCATGACAAGCCAGAACATTAGGATGCTTGTGATAACTGTCAAAATGCAGAATATCAAGTAGACATGAATCTGCAAACAACAACAAAAAGTGCAATTGTACTCATTTGATCGCTTGAGAAAACAGCCAACATTTTGGGATACCACCACTGGTTGCCATGCCAAATGAGGTCTGAGAAATGACTGTAGAAATTCTATAATAATGATGTGTCACTACCCTGCTGTGGGTAGTGCTTCTGATTGGCTGAAGCAAATTTCCCTTGTAGTGCGACCAATCAGAAGTAACACCAAGATCTGGGTAGTGTCACCTCATCAGTATGAAATTTCTGTGTGCGATCATATGACATTACTTCCATGGGTGAGCTGTTTTCTCATTGAGACTAAAGAGAAACATGCATGACATAGAAACAAAAATAGGTTCCCCACAGCTTTTAAAAAACCAAGTAGGTTTCCATGATCTCAGGCACGGAACTGTGCACTTTGAAATCCTAGGACTAGACATACTGCTAGGTTAATTTTTACATGCTCATGCTATTCCTATCCTGCTAAAAATTCTTTTTCCAAAATGCACACTTGTGCATTTACAAAAGCTGATTACATGACCTACTGTTAGCTGTACATTAGATGCACATCAAATCATACTAAAATCAGGTTACAAATAAAGATTTTCAAACTCACTGTAAGTTTTTTTGGTCTTTTATAGCTGAGACATCCAATTCCTCCAGTGACAAGAAACTGAAAAAGGAAAGAACAGAAACCACCGAAAAGATAACCTTTATACATTATTGACGCAATATCTCAAACCACAATTTAACTGTGTCAAGTATTGGATTTTTTTATTTGTTGGGCGTTTCGTTTTAATTTTATAGAGCAATTCGCTTCACACTTGCTTCACACAATATCCGGTGATACATTTATGATCACAGATCGGATGTTAAAAAAAAACAAACTGTGATCCTCTAAGGCTATTGATTAGGCCAAAGGTTGTACTCGCTGAAATTTCGCTTTATTTTAAAGAAAGTCATAAGGAATAAATTATTATTTAAACATAAATTACAAACAAAATTTAGAAGCTTACATAATGATTCGATCGCGAAATATTGACAACGCGACGAAGAAATTTCAGAAGACTTTTGTGGGTTCCTATGGCGATCCCAAAGAATTATTGCAAATTGCACGAATATTCGAATTTGATATCGTTTACATTGTACTTATACGTGAGAATTCCTCTTCAGTAACGACCGCTTCATGCATGTATAATATGATTTCAAACAAACGTTGATCACAGATTTGATAACATACGCACCAATATTCCAGACCAGACTGGAAGGCCCTCTGGTTTAAACTTCAGAAAAGCATTATGATCTTCCTTTCTTGTATTGTAAGCTCCAATCCCGATACTTATCAATCCATTCAGCATCTGTACTATTCCTACACGAAGCGCTGTTTTGACAGAATAAAAATTTCGGTCCGCCATCCTTCAAAAATTTAGATCCTTGTCAACAGAAACTTGAAGGCGCGGATGCCAAGGTACATGCAAGCTTCAGCTGGCTCACAGGTTATCCAACGTTGCCGCATTTCTATTTTTAAACGAAAATGTACCCAATTTCAATTTTAATTTGTGAAACTTGGATTTTCTCCAGACATCTTGTTTTTCGTCGCTGATAAATATCCACTATGAACGAAACATTGGCGGAAAATGGCCAAAATTTGTTAAGGTGTTTTCGGGGGTATTTTTCTTGGTGATCCTGTGATACAGCGAGGTGGCTCAGCTGTTCGAAATAAACCAGCAAAGTACAACATGGCGTAACATGGGCTGGCTGCTTGTTTTCGTGGTTTTATCCTGTCTTTTTTTCATCGGGTGCTCCTTAAAGACTTTATTGATTTATATTCTCCTGGTTGGCGTAAGTTATGGCTTCACGTACCTTTTCATCATCAATAAATGGGGCCTTGATGGATTATTCGAGGAGTTTTTCAAAGCCGTCGAGTTATTTGGGTTTGGAGCTCCTCATCGGCTGGAAAACCGCATCGGGTACTCGTCGTTCTACTCAAATGGCTCCTTTAACAGCCTCGACGAGGTTCCAAAAGCTGTGGAAGAGGGATTTAAAAAGTTAATAGACAACATCATCCGCGATTTTATTCGTACATGGTACGAAAATGTCGGGGAAGGAGAACTGTTCATTTCTGAAACGCGGGATGCACTGGAGATGTTATGTTTGGAAGGCTACAAGCGCGGATTGCAAATAGACTCACATTATTTAATCGAGCAGGTTATAGTGGTCTTTCACGGACACTTGGAGAGATTTAACAAAGCGATGGCCATCGTGAAAGCAAAGGATCCAAAACTCCGACTCAGCATTAGCTCATCACAGCTGTTATGTCAAACGTATGAATCACAGCTGTGTTCCAAGCCACCTTCTTTGTCAAGTTCAGCTGCCGAACTCAGTTATTTAAGAAATGTGGTCGATTCGCTTCTAGCGGCAATGATCCCAAAGGACACGTTTAGTTGTGATACTGGAAGATTTATTTTGCGGGAGATTTTGACTGTGCAAGTTGTGGAACCCCTTGTACAACTCTTAACAGACCCTGATTGGATTTGCCAAGCTGTAATTGAAATCCTAAGAAAGCAAAATGAAGGTGATAGAAAAATCATGTCCACAGTCAAAGAAGAACATGATTCTCTTGCAACAGACGATCACTGCAATAGTTTAAGTTGCACAAATGAACCACATGCACCTGGCAAGGTCAATCTGCCCTTGTTAAGTGAGAAAACAACAGCTGCTGTAGATATGCAGAGAACAGCTATTGAACGAATTATTAGTAGGAAAGAAAGTGAAGAGTCTGTGGAAGATATCGGAGAAAGAATTGAAATTACTGCACCTGGGTCTTGTGTGGAAAGTCCTGATTTCCGCTGGTCTGTAAGTACAGAGAGACAGCCTCCTGTTGGAGAAAGTCAGCATGACAGTGGAGACTCATTTTTAGTTATTTCTGTGGATGAAAGCAGAGAAAATGGCACCGAAGACCTCAATCAAGGAAGGAGTAACTGGTCAACAGAGGTAGTTCCACCATCATCAGTCGAGGATAGCAAAGAGAACACTTCATCAGACCAAAGTAACAGCGACAATAACTGGTCAATGGAGGCTGTCGCTCCACACTCAACAGAGAGCATGACATCAAGCAGTTTGTCATCCTCGTGGATGGTTTGCCCTTCATCAGAGGATGAGTCATTCAGAAGAAAGAGTTTTGAAGAAATGAAAGAGCATCTCTCAGAAAGTAATGGAGCTCTTCACAGTTGGAAAGAGATGACTATGTCTTGTTGCCATAAATTTGAGGCGAGTGGAGACAGTTACCGTCCTCTCTCATTGGTTGCACAAAAGGGGAGTAGTGACGAAGAATCTGATGAAACAGGTGATACGCCATGTCTTAGACTTACGACAAGAAGATTTTCTCTTCCAGAATCTGAAAACAAGACTGAAGCTCATAGAAATCTTCCAAGATCTGGCAGTGTGCCGTGTAATCTTTCGTTAGCACATTATGACAACCTAGACATGGAGGAGTTTTATACACCTAAGAGCCCAAGAAAAATTTATAGCCCTCACATTTATAGCGGGAGCTTCTGCAGCAGTTCTGACAGTTTTAAGTCCATTTCCAGTGAAGAGGATATTTTAGATTCATACATTGAGTGTGGGGAAGAAGCATTGGAAGAATCTGATGACTTTCACTCAAGCATTAATGGAGGTCACAGTCTTGGGGTAGTTACTAAGAAATCAACCAAGAGCAGAATTACCAAACAAGTCTCATTTGAGGAATGTCAGGGAAAACACTTGTCCTCAGCAGTAGCAAAAGAGTTAGCTACTTCTGAATGTGCTTTCCCCTCCTCCAGCCAAGAAATTTCCAGTCCTAAGAAGGCTATATTGAGAAACAAGAATGGCTCCTCAGAGCTTGATAGCATCAAGGAGTCTTCATGGGAGGCAACAGATAGGGACAATGTTGTAGATGACCCTTCTACAGGATGGAAACGTTTACGTCTGGGGTTTGGAGGTCAAAGTTCAGACTCATCCATAAGTGACGCATTTATTACAGCCAGTAAGAAACTTGTTTCAAATTTCAAGCCACCCTTTAAATTTGATAGTTTCAGTAGTAACAGCACAAAATCTTCAGAGGCAAGCGTTTCATCAGGGGGGGAATCTTTGGACCATTCTTCTGCAAATCAGGGGGAGATATCACCTCAAAAGGCAAGCTTAGCTGTTGCAAGAGGCAGAGCTGCAACATACACTTCATGCGGCATAAGACGACTGTCCAGGAGTGATGCCGTGATAGAAGAGTCAATGGACAGTAGTGATACAGACACCTGCTACGGGACACCCAGAGATGACTGGACACAAGAGGCTTTAGGTGTCAACGACAAAGGCAAGGATGGAGTGGACAGTTCCATAATGCGAGTTAAAAGAATGCACCCCAGTGAACTGATTTCTATCCCCATCACGTTTGTTGCTTTGGAGACCACTTGGGAACCAGGCAGAAATAAATACACACTCTACAAAATAGAGGTCAGTTAGCAGTTCTGTAACATTTTTGCTAAATGTAGTATTTATATACATGTACTCATAGTTCAATCCCCAATTTGATTTACAAGTGGAACTGTCCGATAAGAGACTAGCAAAGAACTTTGACTATGACAACTTGCTCTTGTGCTGCTAAATGCAGTATTTGTATACATGTACTCTTAGTTCAATCCTCTTTTTGATTTACAAACAGTACTGTCCGATAAGAGACTAGCACAAAGCACTTTGACTATAATAATTAGAGCCCTCATTGCTCTTGTGCTTAGCTTCCAGCCATTTGTTGTCCACTGTGCTTTCTTCCACTCAATGCACAGTGTAGATGATGAAAAGGCAAGCTTAACCTTTCCCTGTTTTCAGAGCATGTAATATGCCAACTTTAAAGTGCTTTCAAAACTTGGGAAACAGTGGGGCTATAAATTCTTTGCTGTTATTCATCATGTATTGAAACAATTATGGAAATATGAAAATGACATGCAGTCATATTAATAATGTAGAGGAGACAAAAAACCTTTTTGGTAAAAATAACTTGAGGAGGGATTTTTCAATACAGTTATGTACCTAGTAAAGCTAAATGTAGGCCAGCGATTGGTGTGAGCTTAATGTCATTATCACCTCTCTTGACAGTACGACATAAGGATTTGGCATGAGGTCTATACTGCGGCAGTAAAACAGGCAAAGCGTGAAGCTAAGAAAGAGCAGATGAAGAGAAGATTGTATGCAGATGAAAAAGACAGCAAAGAGGATGATGAAGAAATTTCTTTGGATAGAATAAAGCAGAATGTTCCTCTAAGGCGAGTGATTAATAGACGGTACAGGGAATTTATGGAGCTTCACAATAGACTGATGAGTGGAGAGCTTGCTGTTCACATGAAAGGTATACATTTTGTAGTAAATTAGTAGATATAAATATGACAAGGTTGGTCATGGACCCTTAAGTAGTGATGGAGGCTGCTGCATGTGCTGGTTTTCTCTGCCAAGGTTACTCTCATCCCTTGTGTAATGCCATCTCAATTGAATCTTGGATTCCAATTGACCAGACTGGCTGGGTTGTCATGGTGGAGGCCGCTTGCCGGATTGCCACAGATGCCTTCTTCCTCATGCTAGATCATTGCCTGGCTCCTTCAACCTTTTAGGCACCAGCACACAATCTCATCTCCTGGTGATGAGTTTAATCCTTGTATGACACAGGAAAAAAAATTGAGATTTCTATTAACCCATTAAGTCCCAATAGTGACCAACATTAATTTTCTCCTAACAATATCCACACATTGTCAAGAGATTAGGTTATGAGAATTAATAAAATGATCACCTAAGAGAAAATGCTTTGATCTTTTATCAAAATAATTCTCTCAACTTATTCTTTAAGGAAATATATAGAGATCAGTTTGGAGAATTTGTATGTGGATATAGGGGTTTAAAGGGTTAATAATGGATAACTGCCCACCTACCCCTCCCCTAAGTCACAATTTTGCCCTTAGTGAGAAGTAAGTGTTAATGTTGACCTAGGGGAGGGGTAAGTGGTCAGTTACCCAGAAACCTCGATTGATCCGATCCAAAAATCTTTAAAAGGGCTTCTCTTTAGAGGAGTTGAAGCCATGGCTTTCTGGTCCCAGTTGGTCAAATTTCAAAAGCTGGATAGCCCTATCCACCAGATAAATCAATATCCGGTGGATAAGTGTCAGGGAAACCAATATTATTGAACATTCTATCCAGTGGATAGCAAATTATCTTGTTGACAGCATTATCCATCACTAATTCTTTTGAACCACTGACACCAGGTTACTATTCCAGATACTTTACCTCTAAATTAGCCTGTTCCAGGCTCCGAGATGGTGGTGGAAAGTCGTTCAGTAATAAGAAATGCGAAAAACGCACGGGGGCTGGAGAGAGACAGGGTGGCGGACAGGCCGCCACCGCCCCCTTTCCCAAGTTGTGCGCGTCTTATTTTCGCTTTGCTCATTTTCATACGTTACCACTATACTATCTGAGAGCCTGGCACAGGCTACCTCTAAATTACAGGGGGATTGTGAGAGCCAATACCAATGAGGTTCAAGAGACAATCATTCTGTATACTGCTAGGATTGAAGTGTTGATAGGTGGCATAGTTGCAAAAGTGATGGTGGTACACTCGGTTTGCAAAGCACATAAGCTTATTTCAGTAGGCAATAGTTGTAAAAATTTTCATCTGTATATACTCCCGTTTTAATCAATTTCCTCTGACTTTAACAGATATTCTGAAGCCCAACAGAAGATACAATTTGCCATTTGGAAGACTAGATCCCGATGTTGTAGAGGGAAGAAGGGATCTGCTGCAGAATTATTTAAGGGTGAGATCTAGCAAAATATACATTTATGCTTCAATTTCCCCAGTAGAATTGCAAAGATTCAAAATTAGCCAAAATGAAATATGTGCTGAGCTCTGTTCCTAAAGGCAATAAGACACATGATGGAGTAAAATGGCTATGTGAACATTTAACACATAGCCGGTTTATTAAACTCAGAACATCAGATTAAAAGGTAACTACAAACTCTTACCAAACATACTTTGCGAAGGTGAGGGCAATCAAACTGTAACAACACTAACATCACCATGGAACAAGAAAAAAGGCAGGAGCTGGGGAGGAGGCGGGCTGATGGAAAAAGTTTGTGTCTCAACAAAGTCAAAACCAAGACATCAATTATATGAAGATTAATGACTGCAACGTTGTCTACAACATTATTTTGTGTACTTCATGGTGGATTCAAAATTCAAAACTTTATCCTAGGTACCAAGCTCCCAATCTCTCCTCACGCATTGGCAAATCATTAATTAAATTCATGGTTCAGTTGTTGCATAAAATTGTATTTACGATCAAATAATGTATTAATTTATGCAGAAACTGCTTCTAGCAACTTTCTCTAAAACGATTGCCTTTGACACTAGCACTACATCGACAGTGGAACCCCGCCTTACGTCCACCTTGGTAATATGGTCACCTTGTTGTTACGGCCACTTTTTTCCAGCTGGGCAAAACGGCCACACATTTTGTTATAAAAAAAACCCTGTTAATGCAGTCATCCATTAATACGGCCAGCAGCCACATTTTAAATTCTATCACAGTAGGGGCTGGTTGGCCACAGTGGAGACCCCTGAATACCCCAGGGAACCCACCTTTCATTTAGGGAGGCAGCCTGTTAACCTTTTTGCAAGTCATCCAAAGGTGTCTGTCTTAAAGAGGTGTTTTGTAAGAGAGAGTTTAAAAGATTGCTCTTATTGATTTGAAGAAAGTAATATTTAAAAGTCCCATAATATTCTGTATAGACAGATTGCTCCACTTAGTGTTTAATATGCAGTGGGCAAAGAAACTCGTGTCCAATAGCCCAGGACTAGTGGATTTTGTGATTGGGCTAGTGAATTTTACTCTTTTAAATTTGCCTGACAAGCTTTTTTGGGGATTTCAACTTACAGATTGCAAAGTACTTGAAACAATTTGTTTAAATTCCTAAGAAACATGTGTCCAGTTGAAAGCTGTTTTTCAAGCTGATCCGACAAAGTGAAATTATCACAATAATTATTACAATGAATTAATAAAGTTGTTGCAATTAATTACTAAATAATGATAAATTAATTATTTATTGTGTTTGTCCATTTTTTGGAGGGTGAGGCTAGTGAAAACGACTCTTGCACTGGTACATGCTAGCTGTTTGGGCAAGCTGTAAAACTGACTTTCTTTGCACCCTGATATATATACATGTAGTTACATAAGAAGTCATATTAATAGTGAATAATTTATAATGATTTTAGAGCCTGATATCCAAGCCACCTTTGCGGAACAGTGAAGACCTTCAACAGTTCCTTGGTGTGACAGAAGGAGAGCAGATATCATTTATTAAACCAAGCGTCGCTCAAATGATGAGCCAGTCAGTCCATGTACCAAGGGTAGATAAGGTAATTAATTTTTCAAAAACAACATAGATAACTGGATTTAATCTATTCTAAAGAGTATGCAAAAAAATAAAGAAACGACCACTGAAGGAAGAAATGATCACTGAAGTTATCTGGAAAATTTAGAATGCAACGTGTGGCAGTGAAATTGTGGTAAACTTTGGTTGGCAGAAGCAGTCTCAAGTGTATTGAAGTGAAGTGTTGATTAAAATGATTATGAAGGAAAATGAGGAAAAAAGGATGTTCGATGAGATGACGACCATGTAATGTTCTTGTTTGGCTCTTTATTACATAAACACCAATGAAATACCAAACCATTTTAACTTAAATAGTTTTTGGTCTGAAAGGTGTGGTTTATTCGAAAACCATAGCAATAGATAAAGTTTTCACATGTGAAGATAAAACGTTAAACATTTTCACATGTGAAGATATCAAGGTAGTCTTACGTTTTCTTGAAAGCCCAATGTGGTATTTCATTGGTGTTTATATAAAGAACTGGATTTAATCTATTCTAACGACCGAACAGATCAAATGTTTTTTATCGATACGAATTATTTATTTATATTGCACTCTAGGAAGCTTAAAGAGGCATTTCAGATTATTTCCCAGAAAACTATCGTTGGGTGCCCCTGAGTAATTTCTTGGCTTCCATACTGTACAACAAGTAAAGGCCCACACGAGCCAAAGGCCCAAACGGCCGGAGCTTATCTCGGTTTCTTTAGCATGAAGCATGCCTTGGAGTATTGCTACTCCCCACTGGACGGGATGCTAGTCCATCGCTGGGTTCCCCCCAGCAGTATGACGCCGGTACCTATTTATACACCTTCGTGAAGAGGGACAAAGTGGAGTAACGTTCCTTGCCTACTGAAGAAAACGCGACAAGCGAGGCTTGAACCCTAGACCTCCAGATCTGGAGTTCGAGGTGTTAACCGCTCGGCGACACTCGCCTCCACTCCGTAGCGCATAAAGACGCATAATTGGCAATATTAACTGAATGAACTTGATAGTCGTGATACAGCCCCTTTAAAATCGCTCAGACTCTGTATCCATTTTTCACAGGCATCCCTTTCTGTAATCTCACCACCAACATTTGACTCTGAATTTTATCAGTCACAGGCTTCCACCAATCAGTTCAGTCACCATGAACCTGTCGTATTCCCTGTGTTGAAAACACTTCATTGTCACAACTCGCCAAGTGATGATTTTTCACATCATGATTTCTCCAGTGGCTGTAAACCCTCAAATCAAGTTGTTGTTAGTATCAGTGGTGTTATTTAATAATTATTGAAAATGAATAAATGATCGTCGCAGTGAACGCAATTTATGCAATTGCGTAAAGAAGCCTGACAAAAAAAAATTTAGGACTTTAACGGGGTTTGAACCCGTGAGCTCGCGATTACCGGTGGGATGCTCTATCAACTGAGCTATGAAGCCACTGACGTTGGGAGCAGGTCAATTGTGGGTTGGATTGTTGAATGAGACTGAGTATCATCTGAAGAATTATGCACGGAGATCGACGAGGGTGTTGAGGCCAAGGCGGATAACACCCTCCTCGATCTCCATAATTCATCAGATGATACGAAAGCCGAATTCAATAATTGGTTTATTATTCATTCAAAATAATTCTTAGTTTATTTAAACAAGCGAAAACATGATTACCTCCGTCGATGTTATTAAGTTCATCTTGATAGTGCATATTTATCGGCAAGTTTAGGAGATAAAGGTTTGTTCCTACGAAGCCTATGTGCTCAGTTAAAACGGGGCAGAGAAGTAAAACAAGTTTACAGGATGATTGCATCGCTTTGTGCTGCTCACTAGTGTTCATTTTCTACAATTTTTTTTTAAAGAAAATTAGTTGTAGTTCAGATTTTCTTTTGGTTGGTTTATACCTGTTTTCCTTTCCTACCAGATGTTAAGCAGACAAATGACCAAAGTGATTGACAGCATCAAGACAGCTTTGGATTCAGGTGCATAAACATAAACGTAAACATAAACATGTGAAGGGTTCAATAGGCCAGTTTCAGTTTTTTTACGTACGAGCGAGCGAGGAAGAGCCGAAAAGAGAACGATTTAGAGCAATCTCTTTTGTCCCCGAGGCATTCAAATTCTCTGTAGCCCCCTCCCTCCCTCTCTTTTTGTCATTTTTTCCTCGCGCGTTCATCTCATTAGGCTGATTTAGCAACAGAACGGGAACGTCATTTGACGCCGGGAAATCGCGCGGAAAGGACCATACACGACTTCCGGTGCCCAATTTGCCGCTCAGCCATTGGTCAAGCCAGTTGTTTGACCAGTGTTTGTTTGTTCCCGTTCTGTTGCTAAATCAGCCTAATAGGCTGATTTAGCAACAGGACGGGAACGTCAGTTGACGACGGGAAAGAGCGCGGAAAGGAATAAACACGACTTCCAGTGCCCAATTTGCCGCTCTGCCATTGGTCTGGCAAGTTGTTTGATTTGCGCGCACCGTTGGCAACTGACGTTCTTGTTCTGTTGCTAAATCAGCCTATCTCACCCTCGCTCGTTATACTAGCTCGCCCGCAAGACAAAAAACTCAACTTTGGCCTTAAAAGCAAACTCCAGGCATTTAGCCTGGTAGACTATAGTCCATTCCCTATTTTAATGTCAGACGACAACAGTTACGTTTGAAGTTATGCTTTATGCATATAGCCCATGTTATATTTTGTTCAGTTAATGGGACCAGATTTTACTGGCTCATTTTTCCACTCCGATGTAGATTCCTTATTTCATTTAATTCTTTGTCTTTGTTTTCATTTTCAGCCGAGGAGGAAGAAAGTACATCAGAAAATCATTCCAATGTGGAGACCGAAAAAGTGGTTGTGCCCTGGAAATTAGAAGATGAAGATAATTCAAGCAGATATTCAGTGAGTATATAACGATGCTGCGATAGAGTGATTTCACTTGACCTGTGAAACAGATACTAACAACTTGTGCAAAATAGGAACAGGTAAACAAAAGAAGACAGTGGAGTTAGTAACAATGATGCAACGCTGCGTTGCGCTAAAAATCGTCGTTGCGAATCGTCTCGTGTAACATTCTCTTTGATGTTTGCGCTTTTGAGTATTTTTATAGAAAAAGCGCAATATAAGTATTAAATATTATTATTATTATTATCACTTTTATGGAGGACGTAAACAAGCGACGACGAATGTTTCTTTCTCTTCTAAACTGTCTAAACTTGAGTGCGGTCTCCAAGAAATCAATTCCAGGGAAATTAGCCTACACTTGACTTTTTCAGCAAACTGGAGTAAATTCGAGAAAGTTTGAAAACTAAATCGTGAATTCATTTTAAAAGTGCCGTCGCCGTCGTCGATGCTAAAGCTCCTTAGGCTGGAGGCGGCGATAAGAAACAAGATCATAAAGATGTTAGAAAAATTAGATAAAATCCCTGTCTTTTTTTTCAGGAAACTGATTCCAATCCAGAGATCTCTTTCACGCTGCATTGCTACTCAGCGTTTCTTGAAGAACGGGATGAATTCTTGCCTCTAACACCACCCTCTCCTATGCCTTCCTCCTCTGAAGGATTTGATGAGCCGGATGCAGGGCTAAGAAGGCGAACCAACCGAGTCTCGCCTTACCCGGAAGAGGAGCCCTTCGCTTGGGATACCTGTTACAGCACAGACCGCCTATTAGGTCCAAGGACCGCTGGAGATGGTAGCGATAATCCTGATGAGTTATCTTCAACGCCATCTTCCAAGAATTTTCATTCCACACATGTTACTACAAATACACCAGTTATGCAGTCAGGTATAATGATATTAATGATTGGTAAAACTTTGCGTAAAAACGTGTAAGATTACATTGAAAACAGCGAGAAGTCAAAACTATGATTTTTTTTTTAATATTCAGTAGTAATCACAAGGAGCCCAACAGCCAAAATTCAAAATTTTTGTTATACTATAACAAACACAGGAAACCCATGTAAAATAAGTTTCTATAAACTTATGTCTATGGCTCGTACAATCTTTAAAAGGTCTTGAATTTGAGCAGTCATCTTGATAAGTCCTTGAATTCGGTTCAAGTCCTTGAAAAGTACTTGATTTCTTTATTAGGTCTTGAAAAGTCCTTGAAACTCACTGCCTTGTCTACGCCCGACATAGCTTTTTGTGCCGCGGAAAAGCTGGCTCTTCCTAGGTGTAAGAACTTGTAAAACTCACGGGTAACGTAAAAACATTTTTGTGCATGAGCGATATTTTATTTCTTCTTCTTTATTTCGAATGCTATTTCTCTACCTCAGATGCCATTGCAACTCATTTTGCAAAGTGTTGTTGCGGAAAGTATAAAATAACGCGATCACCCATGGCTGAAGAAGTTAAAGACGGGGTTAAAGAATGCCGATTTATTCAATAAATCTTAGTCTCTGAAAACTCTAATGAATCCTTGAAAAGGCCTTGAAATCTGTTTGTCTGAAGTTTTACGAACTATGTGTTTAGTACCCTAATAGAAAAATATTATATTTTGAAGGTGTCGTTCAAAGGGAGAGATCGGGGGCGATCTTCAAACCGTTCCTTGATGCACAGTCTGCTACTTCAAAAACGCGCAAGCCCCTTAGACAATCACTTAGTCTTCCCATGAGCAGGAGCAAGTCTATGGAAGGAATATCGAGTTTAGCTCCAACCACTAAGTTTACTCTCAGGCCACAGATGATTTTGGACGCCGCCAAAAGAATTGGTCAAGGAAGTAAAGAGAGCTCTGGAAAACTGGACCTGCCACCAACCGAAAAGGAAAAAAACCAAGACCTCTGAAAAAGATCCTCAAAGAATCGACAATTCCTGTGCTTGGTAGCCGTGGAAAGAGACAGAAACAAACGGCTGTTGACGTGGGTGAGGGTGTTTCTCGTGTAACTGCATTGGCACCAGATGAGCCATGTACAGTCTCGGAGATGGACCAACCGAGTAACCTTGATGAGAGGTCCCTTGAAGAGGGGGCCTCTAGTGGGACAGATCTTCAGTGTCCTCTTTCGGATTCCATTCTTGCTTTGCTATGTGAGCTCCTGAAGGATCGTGGATCGTGGTTGACTGTGGACCGTGTACAGCAGGGATTTTCTGGGACCTTGGGAGGTCTGCTGGAATGGTATGGAATTGTTATTCTTTCATCTATGTTTCATTAAAGTTTTTGTTTAAGTTTGTATATGGTCAAGATTCTTCCACCCTCGTTCCTCGCGGCTGCGCCGCTTGCCCCTCTCGCGCGCTCCCCATCTATTGTGACTTAAAAGAAGAATAAGAGACTGCTGGCAGTCTATATACGTCCTGGCTGCTATGGTCCACGCGGTTGTGCAAGTGTCATATTAGGGAGCTTGAGGTGGCTGAAAACAGTTTTGGCAGTTTGTGAGTATATGTCATTTGTCAAATCATGGCAAGAGAAAGCTTGCAGCTCACAAGCTGAAACTTATAAAAGTATACTGATGAAAGATTTTGATCGACAGGTAAAATGTGACGTTTTCGTTGTTTCCATGGCAACACGAACGATTGAATACAACCTTAAAATTTCACTTTTGCTCAGTTTACATAAAATTCGCTCATAAGATTTTGCTATAAACTTGCGCACAGCTTACTATAATTTATCATTACCATTTGAAACTTATTTGACCAAATTTTAACAGACGGGTTTTAAGATAATCAATAATATAATTGTATTGTAATTATTAAATGTATCACAAAATTCTTCTGTTCAACTTTCATTTTAAAGTTCTCATTATTTAAAATACGATAAAAGTCAAAATTCTGCCAAACATCACAAAATTTTAATGGGTAGATTTTGAGAAATCGTCTTCTGTGTACCATTGCTTTTTTCGCCGCCATGTTTATTTGTCTAATTTAAAACACGAGCCGTCACGCGAGTTACCGCTGACTGCCCGCAAAACTGCGTTCAGCCACCTTAAGCCACTATGACGACCTCTGCAACCCAACGTCACACAAATAAACATTATAATCATAACTATAACAAAATTCTCAAATCTGATTGGCTATCAACTGCCCTGATTTCAGCCTTAATTGGACAGTTTGATAGGACAGTACGCGTCATGCCTAAGTAATTGGACAGTACGCGCCATCACGCGCGCGCTTAAATGGCTTTTTTTTTCACTGCTAGCAAAACAAAATTTCGAATTTCTTGTGTTTTGATTTAAAAAATAGCCTATTATATCACAAATTTTGTTAAAGTTATGATTAACAAATCGGACTCCCGCTACGCGGTCGTCCGATTTTGTTAATCACTCGTATGATTACAGAGCGAATTGGACTCCACTCAGTCCTGTTACCATTACAAATAGTTTTAATTAGCTAAACAGCAACCGTATAGCCAACTGTTTAGTACATAGAGGCGTGCAAGCAAACTCTGACGGCGATCGCCTTTTTCAACTTTGAGTACGGGATAAGGAGAGGAAAACGGAAAGAAATCAGAGGCCGAATTTGCAACCACAGCATTACGAAAACTTGCTCTCCACCTCAAAATCTCGCGTGTTAAAGTTGCAAACGTGACTATGCGAGGAGCGTTGCGTGACAACACAATGGACGGCTGCATAGCAGACTATTCGATCCCGGACAAGTCAAAGGATTTCGCCATTAAGCCTAGTGCGTAATATTCTCGTTTTCTTTTGTTTAATTTTGTTCACTAGGTGTGTCCAGAGTGGAATAGATGATATAACAAGTGATGACGCCTGGGCGCTTTATCTCGATGAGCTGAACGAGGCAATATGGCCCAACGGAAAACTTCGTGAAGAGACCAAGAAACCCAGATCGGAAATTGAAAAATCACAAACAAGAAAAGTAGCTGTACAGGTTCTTATGGATGCATTCCCAAGTACGTGTACATGTAAATTAACGAAAAAGTACTTAACAGTCAAATCTAGTCGAAGTTCCTGTGATTGGTACCCATAGGGACGGTTTGGTGTTAGCCTGGGACCAGGCTCTGCGTTGGGGGAAAAAGGAGAAAAAAATTGGCGTGGGCGAAAAAAACAAATCGGCGAGCGAAGCGAGCCGAAAAGTAGTCTGGAGAGGGGAAAGAGTGGCGTAGCCTTGAGACATCTCCCCAGGCCACCGCTCGGGTCGCTTCGCTCGCCGATATTTTTCCTATGTGAACCCCTTTTTATCATTTTTATCCCGTGTGAATTTATAATATGATTCAAATCCATTCAAGCGAAAAAAGTTGACCTCGAGACTTTGTCGCTTGTTCGGTAGTTGCGCGACCTCATGCATTGAAGCTCGCTTCGCTCACTTTTAAGAACTTATGAGAGGTCGACTTGTAGCAAGTCTATGGACAGGTGTTCGGACCGTAAAGGGAGTGAATAATTAGAGGCGAGGACTGGAACCCACTGAGACGGAATTAAATATTCAGGAGAAAGGACTGGGATTTAGTTGACCAAGCTCTCTCGGCCAGCCGCTCCGGTGCGATGTTCAATGTGTGAACGATTCGTTCCAGTTTTGTGCTATTTTCGTCCATTCTGTACGGGCTAGCTTTTCATGTCTGCACGAAAAGCTATCCAGTATTGAGTAGAAGAAACCTTGGGACACCTCCTCAAGTCTTAAGATTTAAACCTGTTTTAAAAGGAGTAAGGTACCGTAGTGCAGTGGAAGTTGCAAGCAGTATACCATCGATTCGATGGTATATTTGCTTGGAAACGAGGTTGATCGATGGTATATTCGCTTGGTAACAAGGCTGCTTGGTTAGTAGTGAAGTAACGGCTTTTCGAAGACGAAATAGCTGAGTTTCTGAAGAAATGCGAGAATACGCAAAACATCTTCCTCGATAGATGTGATCTACTTTTTGAGGAGTATCTGCAGGGGAAAAAAACATCTTTTTGTATCTTGAAACCGTGCGGAGGAATAGGCCAAAGTTTCGAACAAAATCTTCGCGGAGGTAAGCTTGTTAAGAACTAAGAAACATTTTGAATGAATATTAAAACAGTTATCTATGTTACACATTATGCCATCAAATGCTCGTTGGATTATGAAGTTTCTATGTATCTGTACCCTATTTGTTCTTTTGTAGGTTTTTTCAGGCTGTTGATTGGTCCAAGAATTTACCACCAGACTGCCATGAACGTCATTGACTCGCTTCAATATCCACAGTTAAACAAGTAGGTATAAAGAATAGCCTGTGAGCATGATCACCGCCGCTCATTTTCCTCCATCCCTTAAGCCTGTGGTGCAGACTTTTCACCCAATATGGCCTATTCTCTGCAGTCGCCAAAATCAGGGAAAATGGGAGACAAAGATTCTGGCTGGTAAAGACTTAAATCGCCGATGGACATATTGAAAATTTCAAGGGAACTACTGGGCTCATCGGGCTCACATTTTTCAGAGAGTACTAATATCGCTATGCTCTTTCAGTATCCAGGGATGTTATTGTAAATAGATTGGTCGGGACACGATGAGGGTATGGCAATGTGGCCTAAAAAATGTAAACAAAGCTTCGCCTGTATGATGGGAATAAGGAGATAGGACCAAATGGTGTAGGGGTTCCTCCCGCCCTCCCCCTTCCTTGCCCCCTGTGACTTGCGCGTCCTCCACAACTTACAGAATTCTCCCACTCCCGATTAGAATTAACTCCATGATTATGATGAAACTGTTTTATGTCTCCACAGGATCCTATTTTACACTCTGCTGGAGCTTTTATTCTCTGAATTCGTGCCAGAAATTCAGGACACCTTGCAGTTCTTCAGGCGCATTACTGCTCAAAAGTAACATTTAATAACCAATTAAGAGATGATTATATCATTTTCATCGCTTCAGTGGTTGTCTTCTTAGGCCCTGTTCATATGAGTCCGGGTTGCTAACCTTACTAACCAATATTCTCGTCTGGACACTCTATGAAGCTTAAGTAAAGGCGATGGCAACGAGAAGGGCAAAAATACGATAATTTTAGACCAGCAAAATAACAACTTTGTTTAACGCAACAAGGATTAGTTTTTTGAGTGACGTTTCTGCTGCTGTCGTGGTCGTATTTGCTTAAGCTCCCAACCGGCATTTTTGCAGTATGTTAGTGGATCGTCGAAGTCGAAGTAAGCAAGTGGGGATCTAATGGAAGGGCCACAAGTGAGAAAATACACTGTAGCGTGTTCTTTAACCAGAGTATAGTACTCAGATTAGCCCGAAAACATTACCTGTTTATTTTTTAATTATTTGAGTATTGTAGGAACATATACTTTGGTATATTACTACATCGTGATGAAAATTCTGTTCCAGGCATCAGAGTCTATTCATCGCTCCTACTAACGCAGGGGCGACCACACCCAACAGGCAATCAAATCCTGGAACTTCATTTTCATCGTCATAATAATTGCTCAAAAAAGTTGAGCAGTGTACAAAAATTATTGTAACTACGTTGTAGATCAGAATTTACATGAATACGTATTTTATTCAAAACGCTACGTTGATTTATTTAAGTTCATTTAGTTGATGACCAATAGTCCTTTTTACCTTGATGTTTTTTTGTTTTCCATTTTCGGACTACGTTATGGTACCCCAGAGAACTGTTCTTTCAAATGTCGTCCTAGGCACGTGAGTGCACGTCAATCATCATCATCATCATCATCAAGTTTCGTCGCGCCAGATGGCTCATAAGGCCATGCGTGCACGTGCATATGTATGCATAATTTAGGAAGAGACAAAGGCCAATTCCCTGGAGAACATCACGTGGTCTGAAGTTGGGAAAGCAAAACATACAAGCTAAAAGGTCTATTGGTAGATTGCTTTTGTTTTTTTTTAAAGCTAGTCTTAAATAATATGTTTTATCACAGAGTTAAGTGGCTCAACAAAACCACCGAATCGTTTGTTTGAAAGTTTGTTTGTTTGTTTTTAATGAAGTTTCTACTGATATTTTTACAGCTCACTTTATTTTATTATTTTTTGGCACAATATTTACAGTTTAGATCTAAACTTGAGTGCTTTTTATTTTTGAGTCTGCGTATGTAATCTTAAAGTTTTGCCGTTTAAGTGAAAATTACTGTCTCCATCTTTGAGTATTTGGATGAAATTCTAGGGTGTAATAATCAAACAGAGAGCTATTGAGAAAAAAAATTATATGTAGTGATAAAAGACCAAAGTTGCAAACGATATGGAATACTTACTTTGAATTCAATTTCAATTATGTACATTATTTGTTCGGTACAGTAGCAATTTTCTAATTAACGAAACGAGGTCAGATGGAAAGCGTTCGAAATCATTAGCTTACACGAATGGAAACTATTCAAGAGGAGATTTATTACGAGATATTCGTTCATGCATTTATCATAATAACAAAAATACACGGAGTTTATTTTATTTAAGAATTATTATATGAAATAAGTATTGATTATTTATTAAAAGTTCTACATAGACATATAGATTGAATTGGAGAATCATTAAATGTTGTTGGTGACGGGGGGTGACTCCCATATAAAAGTGACGGGTATGCTTGTCGGAAAGTTACAATTAAACCTCTGTAAATGGAGAACAAACTTAGCGCTGCTCAGTTTTTATTTGACCCTAAAGGAGGCTAAACTCCAACAAAGTATGACGGCACTCGTATGGATATTTACTTCTCCACACTCAACCCGAAGGGATGGATACCTTTATGACCCAGAACATTAGCTTTCCGTTCTTAACACCCTAAGTGAGACCAAAATCCTCCGAGAGAAAAAAACGGGGGCTGTACACACACACTGCTTGCAGCCTTTCGCAGGCTAAAGCTACGGCAAAACGGATAACAATTAAAACGTTCAACATGTTCAAACCTGTCTTGCAACAAATCAGGTTGTTACAAGTTGCGTGAATATTGACTTCTGATTGGATAAAACTACGCGGGAGTCGTGCCATACGCGGGGAGATAAGTCACTCGCTACAAAACAAGTTTGCCTTGGGCCAAAGTAAAACGCGCAACATAGGCAAATTTTATTGTAAAAATTAGAACTTCTCTACTTTCTGCAACAACTTTTCGCAACCCGCAACAACCTTATTTGTTGCAAGACAGGTTGGAACGTGGGTGGTAAAACGCGCATCATCGCTATTCAAATCATTTTGCAGCGATATTCGTTTTTGCTCCCCCTTTTATTTTTAGAATAATATGAGCGACATAAAGTACTACGAAAACACAAAGAAAAAGCTTCATTCGCGTACACGTCAAACGCGTTCTAAGTACACCAGTCTTCAGCCAGTCGTTTGTGGGCGTTTCTCTATCCACGCTTTTATTTCGGGCACGTTTAACACACGGGTATAGTGCCCTGCCAACAGCGGGAACTTGTCCAGTTCCTTGGGGACATCTGTTTTACCTCCCAAAAGAATGTTATTCAAGAAGTCAAAGATGGAGATGTCGGCATAGTTCAGCTGCAGAAAGGAAACAGAAAAAAGGAAGTTAAATAATATTGAAAGTTATGTTGTGGAGGCATGGGATTGGCCTAAACTTCTGGCCAAAGTGTTGGTCAAGAGGCGCATGAAATAATCGGTCTCTTAGTGTTTGTGGGATACCTGGGGTAGCGGGGAGCTGGGGAAGGGGGGACCATTCAAAAAATATTTTACATGGGGATGCAGCTCCGTCCCAGGGAGAAAACCCGTGAAACATTGAGATATCAGGAAACAAGCGATTATTGTTATACCACTTGTACATTTTTGTCAGCCCTAAAATTAATAAAGAAAAAAAGCCCCTCTGCATGATGAGTATTATATCGTGACTTTTTCGAGGGAGACCGAGCATTTTTAGAGTGGAAAAAAATGGAGCATTTTAGTGAAGAAATAAAAGCCTTATGTACAGAAACCTAATACATAAAGCCCCGTGCAAACGGACGCACGGCATTGTTGGATGTTACATGTTGCGTCAGTTTGCACACCCTGTTGCATGTTGTTGGATGTTGTTGCGCAAAGTTTGAAACCGGTCAAACTTTTCAGTCAACAACTCCCAACATTTCTTTTGTTCCGTGATCGCCGAAGCGTAGCGCAACAATATTGGATCCGTTTGCACAGCTCTTCCAACATTGTTAGGGCCACGCACGCTCATTACGCATGGTTTACAAAGAGTTATAGGTTGTATCCTTCCCACTATGCACTGCGGGTCCCAACATTGTTGGCGCAACAATGTTAGGAGTTGTTGCGTCCGTTTGCACGCAGTCTAATTATAAAATGGCGGCTCATAGTATCAACATATTAAAAGTACTGCATTTCCGTAATATTCAGAGAAAATTTTCGGTGGGGTACGATGGACTTAGAAAACTCCGAGAACGGTCAGTATATAACTAAACACATTCTCACCCTTTTTTATTTTTGACTAGATAAATAATGTTGTTTTCGAAGAAAGAATCTACCCTTTCTAAAGTTTAACTACTCGATCACGATTCAGAGACAAACCCCTCGTCACACCCTTGTGTATTTTTCTCATCTTAAGTACCTTTTCGCCAAACAAGTAGGCCTTGCCTCCATCCCTGCTTTCGAGAAAACCTTCATATTTCTTTAGTCGGGCAGGAAGTGTGGTTTCGAAAAATTCCTTCTGCATCTTCTCCTAAAATCAGAACAAATTACAGTTCAATCATTCACGTAACAGAATCCTGGAATATGTGGGGAGGAAAGGATATACCTACGGCATTGTGAATGAGACAAACGTGCTGCAATTTAAGTCGGAGCAAGTTTAAGTTGCCACCACGGCGACGGCAGTCAAAACGTCACTTAAAACACGTAACTTCGCGTTCTGCTTCAGGGCAATTAATATCCTAACTTGCTCACTTTGTCAAATGTAGGTAAACTCTCCTGGAGTTAAATGGGCCGTACGAAAAATATCCAAGTTCTAAAAGAGAAAGGGAAATGCGCCGTCCTTTGTCGGTTATGTTCTCGATAAAAGGTGGATTTAGGCCATTTCAAGTTGTCGTCGTCCCGGGGGTGCTATGGAGAACCGGGCGGCACACCCCCATCAAGTATTCCCAGGAGTACCACCCCCTCACCCCGCCAGGTCGTTGTATAGTGACGGCAGCGAAATGTACCAAAGAGTGTGTTGCACGTGCTTGCTTGCTTTTCTGAAGTTGTTTGTTATTGAAGGATTTCATACAGCAGCAGAAGCGATTTTCTTCTTCAGAATGCCAGACTAACTCCTCTACGAGTGCCCTAATCTACTTGTATAACTGTAAGTTGTTTTTTTTTCTTTCTTGAGTATCACACGTGGACAGACATTCCAGGGAGCTTGTAAGCAACAACGACCGTGACCGCAACGAAAACGTCACGAAAAAAGTGAATTCGCGCTGCTTCAAACTTTATCTCGCTTATTCCATCTCGTTCAATTCGTCAAATGTTCGTACTTTTCTCTGGAGTTGAATTCTGAAAAAACTGTGTCGAAGTTCGGTCAACTTCAGTTAAAGAAAACGAAAGTTGTTGTCTTGAGTTCACGACCTCCACAAAACGTGAAGTAGTTACTCTCTCTTGGGACGAGTCATGCCGTTGAGTGAATGTGATCTGAAGTTGCAGTTGACCTTGTTTTGATACAGACCTCCTTCCTTAATATATATAAAAAGAATCCTATCAGAGTGCTTGCAAAATACTAGTTAGTATAAGATCAACAAGATTTCCATAAGAGAGGAGGAAGTGTTGTATCAAAACAAGGTCAACTCCAGTCTTGTTTCCATCTATTACTGTAAAATGGCCTAATTCCTTGTGAAAAAGGTGGTTGAAGTAGTTAGTTCTCATTATACAGACTTTTGTTCTTGGGCCATCGTAGTTTATTCAAAGCTGTCTTTTATTTTTGAGTTAGTTTTCATCAGCACAACCTCATTTCCAGGCTCCTCTTCTACTCGTCCCCCAGGGACAGGGAGTAGAAGAGGGCCCTGGGAATAAGATTGTCACTAAGAAATGCCCCTCGTCAAGGGAGCTTACAACTTGAGAAAAGCTTGACATATGCACATTCCTTGGAAATTAATAATTAATTGACGCACGCATTACCTTTCTTGCTGCGTCTTCCTCATAGTATATCTTGATCAGACGCTCGCGTAAATCAAGAGCGCAATCGCTCAACGAATCGGCTAATGCTTCGTCAAAAGGGTCACTTGGGCACAAACCTAATAACCAACAGTACAAATTCGTTTTTTCTCTTATTTTTAGCTTTTCATAGGCCACTGGCATTCAAATTTGCCGCTTTGCTGATTACATTAAACACGGTAACAATGTCCACACATTCTGGGCCAAATAGCCACTAGCTGCATTAGACTACACAGTTTCTGTGTCAAATTATTGTGTTCAAGACACAATGGCACACCATGTGGTATGTGGACTGTTGTGATGCAAAAAATTATTTGAGACACAATCGTTATTGAATGAGTTGTTCTTAGTGGCTGGAAATTGATCAGGTTTTTCGGGGGAGGGAGGGGGGGTGAGGAAAAAAAAAAGCAGGCAATCAGTCTGCCCTTGGTACCCGCTTGGGTTTCCAATCAGAACATTAGGATTCTCTTTCACTTGCCCGCTTGCAAAACCACTCATACAAAATTCCATCTTCTAAGGAGGATGTCAACTACCCTTGGGCTTTTTTATTGTTCATCCTCCCAGACTAGTTTGAATTACGAAGTGGCTCTTCACATACATCTGGCTTTTGGTGTCCTAGTTTTCTCTCTTTCTCTTTTGGCCTCTTATTTATTCAGTTTCCCACTCCTTTTATCAGTTTAATAATAATATGATTAGTTATAATTATCATAACTGTGCCCGAATGAAAGGAGCCATTTCGTGTGTTGACATTGCACTTTTTGAATGATAAACATGTCAACTTAATCAGGAAATTTTAAAATATATTTTTCTTCCTTAGTTACTTAGTTCCTTAGCTCCTCTCTAAAATGAAAACATTACAGTTTACAGAAAACTGCAGGAGTCAGTCTCCTGAAAACAGTTAATTTCCAAAAGCCCGATCAGTTCTAAAAACCTTGTAATTATTATTGTCAAAAAATAAATTATTAAATTAAATTAATTTTTTAAAAAGTGGTTTAAAATTGAATCAAAATAAATGGGAAAAAAATTAACCTGTGAACAGAGCCTGTTCACAGGCTAGCAAAAAATGGGCGTGATAAGTCACGTGACTTAGAAAATCCATCATTAAAAATGAAACTGATATCCTTTCGTAAAAAAGTGTCAAGCCTACAAAAGTTTTAAGATAAAAGCTGTAAAATCCTCTTTGAAGCAGACCACCCCCTATAAATTTTCCGAGACCCTTTCCTTAATTCACCCGAGGAACTTTTTTTTGGATTGAATTTAGTCAGTGTACTGATGAACAACTCTTGTTCATAAATCACCTCCTTTCTTGCAGATATACTTGCAAATTGCACCAGACTGTCCCAGGATTTTTCCTTCGGGAGTCACAATGTAGGGCAATTCATCAAAAGGCGGTCTGCCAGCTGAAACAACAAAAAAACAAAAAAAAGGGATTAAACTTTTCTTTACAAACATTCCAACATTCACCTGTCAAAATTTTGACCATTCTTGGTCGAGGTTGTCATTTGTAGGCAGGAACAGGGGAACAGTGATATGCGGTGACACCAAAAGGAGAAAAAGCGACTCATTAAGCAAGTAACCACATGATTTTTCACGTGCAATTTGGGATAAATCAGCACTCGTGAATGTAAAAAAAAAAAACTGCAAACTTGGTTAGTCCTGAAAAATTTACTTGTGCTGATTTATCCCAAATTGCACTCGAAATCAATTGATTACGTAACAAATTGTAGCGTGACCTCAGTGTCCCCTGTGGCGTCCGAGAAATGTTGCTTGTCTTTATATTTATAATGTATTAGTCTTTAGTCAAAGGAAATCGTCAATTTTGGGTTAAAGCATTCTAATAAACATCGTGTGTTTGGCAAGATTGTCATTAGATTCAGCAGCGTGAACATAAGGTTAAATTTGCATTCGTGACAGGCCGTCGATAAAATCCGGAACACGGAACATGCCGGAACATTCCGGAACATCCCGGAACATCCCGGAACATGAAAAAATAAAAATAATTTTCATGAAAAAAAATATTATAAAATAATAATAATAAAATAATTTTTGTAAAAATTAATAATAAAGTAAAATAACAAAAGAAAAACAATGAATAATCAAGTAATCAAGAAAAAGAAACTGATTTCCTCTGTGAGTATGAGAAAACAATATTTTGTCGCAACAAATTAAAATTTGTTGGGCGAGTGAGGGTTCATGCAAATGACAGTAACGAGTGAAGGTTTGCTTCTAAATTCAAAATATATTAAAATGGGTCGCGAGGAGGGGGCTTTTTTAAGTTTTCCTCACACAGTTACCTCTTGTAATTGTTTGCCGTGAGTTAATTATTTGGCGGTTATCCATTTACGGTTCTGCAATGGTCTGAAATGTCGGTGCAGTATTTCATGTCAAGCCAAGTCGGTAAGTAGCTCATTTCAAGCCAACATATAGTCTCCTTATTTATAACCGACATTTGCTTACTTGAGGTGCTTTGCTTTCTTTGAACATGAATTACTTAGAGACTAGGCGGCTCTGTGAACTTAAGAAGAGTATAGGGGCTCCTGTCTTTGGATTTTAGTGGACAATACTCACATTCGTAGTAGTTTCTATACTGTTTACAGTCAGCATGATATTTCAGAAGTCTCCTCTAGTCGCAGGAGGAGTTTGCGGGGAGACGGCTAAAATTCAGGCTAACTGATAACAGTTAGAAACTACCGCTGCCACTGCAACTATTCACGGTGAATCTGAATCTTTAATTTAATTATCCAAGTCCAAAGCGACAAGCCCCTAAGCTCTTCTTTCGGTCACAAAGCCGTAAATGGATAACCGTTAAACCACATGGCAAACCTTTACAAGAGGTGGCTGTGTGATGAAAGCCTGAAAACCCTCTCCTCGCGACCCATTTTAATATATTTTGAATTAAGAAGCAAACCTTCACTCATTAGGGTGACCAGGGTGAGTAGGATGACTGGGGACTGTCATTTGAATGGACCCTTACTCGCCCACTGCAAAAAATTCATTGCAACAAAATATTGTTTTCTCATACTCGGAGATGATACCAGTTTCTTTTTCTTTCTTTCTTGGTTTGTTTCTTTATTTTTCGTTTTTATGTTATGTTATGTTATTTATTTTGTTATTATAAATTTTTGCAAAAATTGTTTTCTATCTATTGTTCCTTTTATTATTTATTATTATTATTATTATTATTATTTAGTTAATTAATCATTTTTTCATAAAAAAATATTTTAATTTTTTCATGTTCCGGGATGTTCCGGAATGTTCCGGAATGTTCCGGGATGTTCCATGTTCCTGGTTTTATCGACGGCCTTCGTGACATGATGTTTTTACTTAGGACTTGTTCACGCGATTTATTACATTTCTCGAATTGCTCTGGCTAGATTTTGCGTCTGCTATCCTTCATCAGTTCATACTTGTTTTGTGTGTTGTTTGAGTTGCATTAGTAGTAATCCGTGGGATTAAATATTGCAATTCACGCTGAAAACAACGAGCGGTGACAAATTATATGCAGACACGAAACACTTGTGCAAACATTCGTTATTCGTTGCATACGCGTGTTGCAATAGTCCAAAGTAGTAAAAAATTCCGGAAAATGCGTTACACAGCGAAAAAATGAAACCACATGAGCTATAGCCTCTGTACCCTGGAAAAAAGTTCGAGCTAAGTGAGCTATTGAGTCATTTAGTAACCGGATTGGAACAATTTGCTTGGAATAAATTGTTCTCATTTTACCGCTGCTTACGGCAAAAGCTCGGTAACTTTTTTTTCTTGCTTGTTGAACTTACCTCGGCTAAATAGAAAGCTTGATATAGGGTGCAATTTTTACCGACATTCAAGTTATTAAAATTCCTGACTTCGAGACGGGGCCTCAAGACTCCAGAGGTCCACTCGAAATTTACCGAGGATAAAATTAAGCGTGACCCTGATTTTAAACCCTGTTTAAATGCCGAGATTTCGAGACTCACGCTGATATTTTCCGAGACACACCATTTTCCGTCGACCGTTTCACAGAATTTATTTAAAAGTGTGTAACTAGAAGAATCGGAAAGTCTGTGATTATTGTGCAAATCAAATCTACTTACAGGCTTTCTCTTTTTGCCAGTCTTCAAAGGGCACTCTAACGTCCTCGAATTCAACTTTCGTCGCTACGAATGCCAGTCGAGTTCTTTCTCCCCGACCGCGGATTGGAAAGTAAACGTGCTTGTAGCCTGACATTTCTGTGGAGGTTTCAGAAGATTCTTGTGAACGCCCAAAGACACAATCGCCAACTAAACTGAGCGTGACTAAGCTAGTTTGCACAGTGCGACGCGCCTTCGTGGCCCCAGAACAACTTTTTATCAGTTAGCCAATCAGCGAGTGCGGATTTATTTGACCGTCAATCTGACACGCCTCCTTGCATTCTCAGAGCGATCAAAATACGATTTATTGACAGTATGGAGACTGTTTACAGCCCAATATTTTTTCGTAGATTTATCAGGATCGAGCCCTTTAATACGGGTCAGGCGACCTTTGGTTTCATCTGCACCGTGGGGGCGGGCCGGCGTTGGGGTTTGTAGCGGCAGGCGAGAAGGGAGGCGAGAAAAAAGAGACTGTCCTAACATCAAATTCATAGCTACTCACCATCAAGGAGGGCGTTGTTCCAGCAACGCAGGCTTGTGATTGATCGTTAACCAACAGATGTTAATTTGCGTTGACAACGGGAATAATTAAAATTGCCGTCACTGACAAGTCGTTGACAAGTCGTTATTTGTTCAAAACGCTCTCATAATACTAGCCTGCGTAGCAAGCGTTTCCTCGCAAGGTTCGTCTAGAAAGCTGGGACAAGAATATCCTTTTTTTTTGCTTCCGCTCTAACTTTCGCGTAATAACTCGATTAGCCTGCGTAGCAAGTTTTTTTTTTGCTCTTGTCCCAGCTTTCTAGACGAACCTCGCGAGGAAACGCTTGCTACGCAGGCTATCATAATACCCATACCCGTTCGCCCACAAATCTCCCATCAGCACTGATGCGTGATGATCAAAATATAAGGATTTGTATGGAAGAAAAAAATAATTGTTTCTGTAGCCTACTAATGTGAAACGATTTAACTAAAAATCAGCTAGCCTCGCTTAAGATGTTTGTTTCTTCTCTCCTGTGTGGTTTCCGAGTCGATTTATGGCCTTTTAATGGGCTTTAGGGGTTTGCAGTCTCTCTATAATTACAGAAGCATTTTGTCAGTTTGCCCTTAACAGGGTATGGATTTGTTTGTTCTAAACAGGGTGAGGGTTCAAGCTCTCAGCGGCTCACCTATACCAAAAGTATTGGTAGAGTACACCCCCCCCCCCCCCTCCCCTTCCCCTCCTCCATCATTCCTTTTTTTTTGCTCTCAGTCCCAACTTTCTCGACGAACTCGCGAAGAGACGCTTGCAGGCTAACCCCCCCTCCCCCCCGCCCTGCCGGGGAGTTGAAAGGGACGGCTCACTATTGAGCTTTTTATAGCCTAGCTTGAGAGTTGTTCATTTAGATATGGCGAGAAGTCACACGCGACATGGGCTCCTGCACGCGAACGGGTACGCGAGCAAAATGAGAGTGCTTACTCCCCGGGGCTTACTTGCAGCTATGCACGGAGTACAAAAACTCAGCAGCTTCTTTTATATTTATTCTTGTGCACCTCAAACGTAATTTTAGTTAAGTACATCACTTCCTTATAGTTCGCTTTTCGGGCGTTTCGTGATCCAGGCATTTATTTCCGGAACGTTTAACACCCGATTGTAGTGTTTCTCCAACAGCGGAAACTTCTTGAGCGGTTCAGGAACAGTTGGTTCACCCTTGGAAAGAAAGCTGTTGCAAAAGTCAAAGAACAGGATGTCGGCAGAGGTCAGCTGCAGCAAAGAAACAAAAAAAATATTATTATGCTTTGCAGGCATGGTTTATTTCTCTTTCGTAAACGGTCTTTGCCTTTTTTAACTGTCCAAGCCACCACTGGTAACCAGCCCCCCCTTTTTAGTCATGATAGACACGGAGACAGTTTTCGTGGGATCCTCAATGTCCGTATTAACCCTTTAAACCCTAAGATCCAAATTTGAAATCTCATATGTTGAGTCCTATTCATTTCCTACAGATGTAATGGGGAGAACTTGATAAAATATCAAGCAAATTCATCTTGTGTGATCATGTCCGTAATTCTCATGACCACTCTGTTTTACAAAGCATTGATAATTAAAAAGAGAAATTTGATGTTGATCACTCTCGGGACTTTTACTGAAAGGGTTAACGGAGTTTGACTGTGCTTGATTGCCTCATTCCGAAATCACCCAGCGCCACGCCTTGTTATTCTTCTAATCTTACCTTGTCGCCTAAAAAGAAGGCCTTGCCCCCATCCCTGCTTTTAAGAATAGCTTCAAAATTTTTAAGCTCGTCAGGAAGTGTAGTTTCGAAAAATTTCTTCGTTGACTCTTCCTAAAAAATAAAACAAAAGTTATCAGGATCATTTCTTCACGGAACTGAATCCTAAAATATAAGAAAAGGACCCGCGGCTTTCGGCATGGGGCTAGCTTGCTGCAATTTAAATCGCGGCAGGGGACCGACGGGCGGCAGAAGCGGTGTGTAGTGAGCTACGTTATAGGATGGGTCGGTGACCGTTGAGGGTGTTTTAATCTATAACTGTAAGTTTCTTTGTTCTTTCTTAAATTTCACATGTGAACTGAGACATTGTCGTGGGTAAAGCGTTTCTTGATCCAGGCTTTGAACTACTAGTTAATAATTGAACAGCTTTTCGAAGCCCTTTTTTCATTACAAGGTTGCTAAGGCGGAAGTGTCCCTTTACTGCCAAACTTCAGGCACAGGCTTTGTCAGCGTGCTGCTACTTCCACTCATTTTTGATCTTCCAGAAAACACTACATTGCACAGGGAAACAACGCTCGAGACAGCTTTGGAATTACTAGATGCTGCGTTCACCACAAGATTCGAAGCCAAGTGTAGACAATAACAAGCGCTATTCTCTCGCAAAATCGATCACCGAGCGTTCGGGCATGTTACGCTCCCCCACACAAAAACTCTTCTTTACTGATTCCTCCAAAATAATAGCAAATGAAGAGCTGGCTCGCAGGCTAATATAACGTATGCAAAACGGTCAATCCGATTTTTAGCGTCTCTCCCCAGTCTCACTCTCTGTTTTCAGCCTCGCTCCAGACCTTTTGTCGCGCGTACTTGGATGCCCAAATATTACGGACTGTTTTGCAGTTTAAAGGATCGAAACACGGATAGACAAACCTGAAGAACACTGAAACAGATTTAATTGTGGTATTGGAAACTTGTTAGCCTAACAATTTTTCAAAGTTCATTTTTGTTATTTGATGTAATGCTTCAAAGACATATCTTGTTTGATTTGCCATACTCAAGTTATTTCTCAAGTTACAAACCTCGTTCCCAGGTTCCTCTCTCTCATTCTTCCTGGGGGGCGATGAGCAGGAGAGGACCCTGGGAACAAGGTTGGTTAGACCAATCAACATTCAGACTTGGCACTGAGGCTCAGGAGAATAAATCAAAAGAAATCAGCAATGAATAATACATTTCTTTTGTTTTATTCCCTGAAGAATTACCCTGGGTACCACAAGTTTTTTCTCGCGTGCGACGAGGAGCTTCGTTGATCGCAGGCCGACAAGTCTTCTGGTCACTTTTTTTAGTCTTAACCAAGACCGGAAACGGCTCAAAAAAAGCCGCTGGCATCCAGGGTACCCAAGCCTTGTTGCAAGGTCGGAATTTTAATATACTGAAATTGGTCTATTAGCATTTCGGCCAAGCCATTACCTTCTTCTTTTCGTCTTTCTCAAAGTGTAGCTTGATCACAGCCTCAACCAAATCCATAGCTTCATCACCTATCGAATCCGCTGTCGCTTCATCGAAACTGTCAGCTGGGCATAGTCCTAATAACCATAGAGTAAAAATGAAATGCAGAAATAGAAAGGATTTCCTAAAAATGCATACCTTGCGAGCAGAGTCTAGGAAGGTCGAAGGAGACTCTGCTCGCAGGGTAAAAAATGCAACGCTGATGATGCATTTTAAGTCCGTCATTGATACGTTGGGAAAGCTATTTTTCATAGATTCTGTGGCTAATGATTGTCAAGCAGGTGCGGATTCACACCGGTTGCTACCATTGTACGGAAATCGATCAAGTTGCAGGACCATCTGGCCCGCTGGGGATTTCCCACGTTGGTCCAGCAAGAAAAAGTTATCTTTATGACGGCCATGTAATAAATCATTTATTGACCGAGCTTGCAATTTTTCAGCCAAGGTAGCAGGAATGTTGGCCTAGTTTAGTTTTTTTTTGCGTTTTAATTGACTGAGACGGAGTTGAGGTCCATAAAAACGCCCCCCCAAAAAAGTGGCTTATAGACCTTTGACACGAGGCGGCCATTTTGTCTCAGGAGATTTAGAAAGCTTTGTTTATGCACGGATAGCCTCGCTCTCTCTACGAGGCTAGCCGTGCATAAACAAGGCTCCTGAGGCAAAATTACCACCGCGTGACAAAGGTCTATTTCCAGCCATCTTGACTTCACGCTTGGTCAACACGGTACTATATTATTTTACTCTCTCGGGCGTCCAATCAGAGTAAAGAATTCCCTTCGTCTAGCTCGCTTACAAAGGCATTCATTTTTAAAACAATCTCTTAAGCATAGCAGGACATCAACTGCACGCCTAGCTACACCTTGTGCCTTTAAACTGGCCCCCGGAAATTTTGGAGATTGAATTTAGTTAACATACCAACGAAAAACCCTTGTTGATAAACCCGGGGGCCCCACTCACATATTTTAATGACGGGGGGGTCCGACAGAGGTTCATATTTTATACCCAAAAAATCCCAACTTCAGAATTTGTCTACCCAAAAAAACCCTACTTTTTTTTTAGCATACCCAAAAAAATCCCTCAGTGTTTTTGCATCAGCAAATTTTATTATTTATCTTCTGGAAAGCTAAAACATGCCTACTTCAACTTTGGTTTGAGCTGATGAAAAATACAATACCCCAAAAAAAACGGGTGTTGTTTTCGCGACCCAAAAAAATCCCGGCGTCTTTCATAGACCCCAAAAAATCCCTTTTGGCCAAAATGTCAGACCCAAAAAAATCCTTCGGACCTCCCCGTCATTAAAATATGCGAGTGGGGCCCCTGGGTTGATAAATCACCTCCTTTCTTGCAGATATATTTAGTAACTGAACCAGACTGTCCCAAAAGTTTTCCTTCAGGAGTCACAATGTAGGGCAAATGACCAAACGGCGGTCTGCCAGCTGACGCAAAAAAAGAAAACAGATTAAAAAAGAGATGAAAATTTCTTTACAAACACTACATTGACTCGTGAGAATTGCGAAATAAGGCGGTTTAGTTTCAATTCCCGTTGTTGGTGGCCGTGGACACTCCAGGGCCACTGTAGTTGGCAAAACGGAGATGCCAGCCCCCGCCTGCAAAAACTAAGTTGTCAAAAATGTCTTTTTTAGAAGTTCCCGACGTAAATACGAGATAATAGTCGAACAGACATCGATGATATTTCCTCAACTTTCCACCTTTTGCTTGTTTCAACCATTATGGTAAGTCGTATTGCTTGTTTTGTTGGACTCGTTTTGGTCGTTCCGGCCGTATCGCTCGAACACACGTTAAGTTTAGGTAATTCGTTTGGTTCGTTACGTCCGTTTCGCTCGTGTCGTTTTGATGATTTCGTTTTCGGCTGCGCATGCCCACCGTGAAACCTGCACTACACATACAAAAAAACAACAGTCTCAGAAATGTGATTGAAAGTATATTGGTCATGTTTGCCGTTGTGAACACTATGCCGTGATGTGAACAAAGTCGATTGCGAAGTCCAAGCGTCCTTATCGGGACCCTTGGATAAATATAGAGGTGTACAAAAGATAGGAGTGGTTTCGCTGCATTGGTTGACCGTCTAGTCGCCAATGCAACTCGGTAACAAGATTACTGATTAGGGGATTAAACTGCACTCGCCTACATAATTTTATTTATATACTCAGTAAACACGAGTAAAGCTTACCTCGCGCGTAAGCCATTTTCAATCGAGCATACTGTTTTAAAAGGCTATTTAAGTAATTAGACAACTATAATACCTTAAGTAATTGGAAAAAAGGGCGTGATTATTGTGGAAATCCACTTACATGCTTTCTCCTTTGCCCATTCCTCAAAAGGCAGCCTGGTGTCCTCGAAATCAATTTTAGCCGCTGCGAAAGCCAATCGAGTTCTTTCTCCTCGACCGCGGATTGGAAAGTAAACAAGCTTGTAGCCTGACATTTCTGCAGACGTTTGAGAAGATTCTTCACTGCACGCCCAAAACACACTTGCCAACTGAAGGTCTTAAAGAAATCGTGACTAAGCAGTTCTCGGTGTTTAATCAGTTGTTAATATATTCAAACATATGCAAAAAATATAGTGCCGTCTGCGGTTAACTTTCACTGAACCGTGTCATGTAACGCAGTATTGACTATGAACCTTAAGCAAAAATTAGAGCATATCTAGGGTACCAACAAAAGCAATATAAAACGCTTGATTAAAATAACGAGTCGACACAGGTGCTTCAAAGACGGTATGGTTGCATTGCGTGACGCGATTGGTACATTGGTGCTGAAACAACAGCCTTTCATGGTCTCATTCGGGCTGTTATGATCACTACCGGGTAACCGGTAGTAATGTTCCTACCCATAAAGTTTCTCTTTATGCATCGGAGAAACAATTTCACTGGCTAAAGAAAGTACGGTTCCTATGAAATCTCCCCGGGCAGGAGGGGAACTCGAGGCTCCAACCGAAAGGGGTACATGACTTTTTTCAGGCCTCAGGTATCTGAAAGGGTAGGGATTTCACTATTTAAGGTATATATGTAAGGAAAGATGTCATTTCGGTCTGTAAAAAAGGCCCAAAAGAGCTACCAGATGCATTTTTCGGCTGCGAAAAGGTCAAGAAAACGTTCTGGTGTGCATGGTATATTCATGTTTTAAGAACAGTGCATTTACAGCAGTCAGTTAAAAGGGATCGATGCAAAGTTCTAGACAAGGTATGTGAAAGGGGTAACATTTGTCAACAGAAGGTATACGAAAGATACCATTTCTGTCAAAAATGGTATATAAGAGGGTAAGGCGTGGGACCACGGGGCAGAGCCTCCCCGAAGAAAACTTTATTGAGTACCCCCCACGGGATTGTCTCGGCTCGTTACACAGGGTCCAGAGGAGACGTGTTTGTCGTTAGAACATCAAAACCCGGAAAAACCTGCGGTCAGGATCGCGTTACTATTTTTCGTTAGAAGCCACCGAAACCAAGACGGGGCGGTCTACCAGATAAAAGACTACGGTACCTGTCTGATCCTGCAGGTTTCTTTTTTTAATGTAAAGTCAACATGAAACTTTCTGCAGTGCCACTCACCGATCATATCAGTCGAAACGGCGATCGCTTAATAGTTTCTGCTCGAAATTTTGCCGGCAGAACTCATCCAAGCCTATAGTTGAAATTGGGTTGCCCTCTCCTTATTTTAGAGGCGCTTTGAAAATGCTGTGAAGGCAGTGTGGCCGGCTATTTGGAATGTCGTCACAGATTCCGCGGATTCATTTTCCATAACATATATCCCTTGGCTAATAATAGCCCATTTCCGAGGTACAAACCTCTCACTTTCAAAACGAGGCCAAGTGCAGAAATGAGTTTAATTTGCTAAACTTTGTTGTAGAAATGAGTTTTTAGGCTTGAAACAATTTGCGTGAGAATAAAAAAAAAATCGGAGACTTTATTCACGCTTTTCACCATTTTAAGCCTCGCATTTGAAAACGGAGGCTTCTGAAACAACTCCGTCCTCCTGGAAAAATTTATTCATGGCCGATATTTGTTTGATTGGGAGGAGGAGTCACATTTTTTCTGCCTTTAGGATGGGAGGTTGGGCGCTTATTCGAATAAGTACGTTACTCGTGGATGGGTATTCACCCCGCTTTGCATATCTGCATTGTCACCAGCATACCATAATTATTTTTTATTGGAACCTTTTGAGATGAAAATCTTCAAAAGATCTGTTTAGGATTACTGTACATACGCTCAGTCGAGAAAATTACCATTGCTTATATATTATTTCTACTTGTTAAAAATTACACCAATGAGAACTGTACAACAGACAATGTGTATAATATACTTACACTGTTTCTAAATCATAACTGCTAAGCTTTTTAAATGATGATTGTCATTTATCCAGTTGTTCAAAAGTTGGATTTTAGCGCTATCTATCAGATAAATCATATCCAATAGACCTATTCGCGATCGGCTAACTCAATGTTGTACCCAATTCAAATCTCCCCGGGGTTAAGATTCTTTGTATATTATATTTGCATTATAATGTGGCATTCACATTTACATGATATTCCTTGAGCTGTATTCCAGGTTAAGGGCCCGCCGTTACATGAGGGTGGGGGACCCCAGGTAGGTGAGGTAACATGTGGCGGGTTACCCCACCTAACATGTAAACGTGATCACATTAAAATGAGAGATTGTATGGACAAGCGGGTTACCCCACCTACGCGGGTTACCTCACCTACCTGGGGTCCCCCACCATCATGTAAACAGGCCCTAATTCCACGATATTTGACAAAAATTTTTTGCTTTGTTATTTAAATTTGTCAATCCCGGAGGATTACAGAACAATAGCCTTATTCCGTCGTTTGAGAAATGAGGCGAGAGAAAAATTTATCCACTCGTTGAGACAGGCGAGATTTATCCACTTTTTTAAACTATACAACGTATACAAGCTTATACACTCCAGCCTTAAACAAGGCCATGAAATTATCAGATTTTTACCAGTAAACTACACCGTACGGTACAGAAGTCCCACCTATATACCTTCCTTACATCTAGCAATGATTCGCTGGTGAGGAAATCTGAAAATGTGAGTTTCGACGTTCGTTTTTGGTAAAGAAAGTCTGTAAGCAACAGACTCGCTCAATCACGTACAAATATCAGGAAATTGTTTCCGAAAAGCTCTGTAAAGGGAGACTCACTAAAATGTATGTATGTACGTAGGAAAAAAGTGGTTCCCGAGAATTTTATATCCCACTGTCATTAGTTCAGAAGCAGAAGGAAAAGCTCGTTGCTGTTTGTTTACGTTTTTCGTAAACGTCACGTTGAGTTTCACGTGCTAGTCGTGCAAACACGGAAAGAAATGTACAAAAGTGTGCTGCACGTGCAGAGATGTTGTTTTGCATAATAATTAAGCCATTGCTTTTTTCAGCTCGTCGTTGCCGTCGCCAAAGAATGGTTGCTCAAGCTCCACTGCATGTTTCATACGTACGCTACTACGAGGTAAGAATTATACTTCAATCTATGAGCATACCAATGAAATATTTACTTCAATATGAAAGCTTTTAAGCTGCACTTCAAGCTCAAATTACATATACTGTCGGTAGATCATAGCTTCGAATGTACGGTCTAAAGCCTCGTGCAAAGGGACACAACATTGTTGGCAACAACTCCCAACATTGTTGTGAGTTGTTGCGTCCGTTTGCATGTAGCTAAAAGTTTGACCGGTTTCAAACTTTGCCCAACAACTCCAAACAAAATTGAACAACATGCAAAAGGGAGGGCAAAAGGACGCAACATGTAACATGTAACAATCTTGGGAGTTTTTGGTCAACAATGTTGCGTCCGTTTGCACAGGGCTTAACGAAATCCTGCATGCTCGTAGAATTAAAGTGTCTTGCGCCCTATAACATTTTCATTTAATAGTCTGTACGCAAAAAGGCTCTCAACGTTTAAACATATTACTATAGTTAGTGTTGCAACGTATATCGTTTATAAAAAGCTACTGATAAATATTTTCCACACTATTGCCCGTCATTTCTTCCCAGGCGAAATTAATATTTTGTACCTGACTGGAGAGGAATTCTTTTTTAATTTGGCCGGAATGTACCCTCATCTTCCTTGTCCCGGATTACGAACAGCCTCCCATTTTTTGCCACTCTACTCAAATTATGGGGTAAAATATGAGACCCACTGTCAAACCAAAGAACACGCGCAAGCAAAAGTTGTGTTACTGGCAATCTACGCCAAACTTTCGACGAAATCATCAACGTTTTTTGAATGAGGCAGGATGGCTCGCTTCAAAGAAAAACTACACAAATTGCTCAAATTAACCAACTCTTTCGACTATTGAATTTAATTCGTGCGTACCACTGATACTAACTATGGAAAAATTTAAAGTTAGTACTATCCGATATGTGATGATCCACTTTTAAGATCGACAGGGTGATGCTTTTTAGTAAGACGGCAAAAATTTGCTTTTGTACATGCGTTCCATTTTAAAAAAGGCTGTATGTATTTCCTGGCACCGGTCAAACTAGACCTGTTTCATGAAAGGTATCTGATTAACTATCATTCTTAGAAATTATATTAATAGATATCTTTAGCCTTATTCACACAAACATGACAACAGAAACAGATATGTTCTCCCTAACTTTTGAGACACCCTGACAGGCCCTATCTATTAACTTAAACATGACAACAGAGTAAGATATGTTCTCCCTAACTTCTGGGACACTGTGGTTAAGGAACATCCTCACGTGATCGCTCAGTCTAAGTAGTAAACACTCTCAGAATTGGCGTCAATAGGTCTAATTTTGTTGAAAAGGCGCATCGCGCCTAAAATAGATAACTTTTGGTGACATGTCAGATTCCCTACACTATTTACACCTGGTCGTTTCTATGAAATCCATAGTATAACCGACCACCATTTACGAAAAAGAGGTCTATACTTTAACCCCTACTAGTGTTCTTGTAACTGTTGCGCACTGTAAGACGTATGATGAACCGGTGGAAGCGGTTGTTGATGATGCATATGCATAGCTGGTAATGATGGATCCACAGCCGGCGGCTGAGGTGGGTGTGGTTGGGGTGGTAGCTGTCGAGGCGGAGGCTGCGTCGCTTGTTGGAGTCTTTTTGTTAGGTCATCTATTCTTAAATCTTTTAGGTGAAGCAAGTGTTCTAGTCTTCGAATTTTAACATTTAAAATCTAGAAAGAAATTATTACAATGATCATTATTAATTGTCGTTATAAATTGATAAGAATGAATAACAATTATTATTATTATTTATCAAATATCATCTTAAAATGCCAGTTACTAAATTACTAGTTACTGTTTCTAAACGCATTCGCCCCTGAACCGCTCGTAGTCGTCTGTGCCAGTGCACCTTGCGACCTAATCAGTTTCAAGGATTAAGGACAACTTTGTCACCTAACTTGTGAAGGGCGAAGAGATCTTTCAGACTGTTCCAGAATGAGAACGCTTTGGTCTAGGAGGTCGGAGAAAAAGGCAAAACAAAAGAAAATTCTAAAGTTGACCCGAAAATTTCACGAAAATTTTGTTCCACTACTCACCTGTACTTCCATTCATCTAATCCTTCGATCCTAAAAACTCTTCCCACCGAAATCAAGGCTAGTAAATGCCAAGCAAAAGGAAAAAAAATGGGGCAAGACAGGCTAAAGAGGAAGGGAGAAGAGAAAGCGAAAAGTGAAAGTCCAGACGGCTGTGTCACTTTTAAACTCAAAACCCTTCGAAATTTTTGTTTCTACATATGCCTAAACTTCTGAAGCTTATAATTTGCATCTCGAACAAAAGATCGCGAAGTACTCGACCTATATGGTTTAGGGCATTTTAGCGTACCTGAACAGTTTCTTGGGAGGCAAGCAAGGCTTGTTCCTTTTCTTCCAATAGCAATCTTGTATTTTGAGAATCTCCAGTTGTACCGTTTACGTCTTGGTATGACTGGGAGCGTGGCACTTTCCTGCAGACAAAACAATCAGCATGAATACTACCCTGCGAGCAGGGGTTTCTCCAAGGTGGACGCTACGCTACGCTACAAGAGGGAGACAAATCACTGCGAGCGACCGTTTGCTTTTCTATCGAGCATGCGCACCCACGTGACCTTTACGCCGAACGTCAAATGACATGTTCCCTACACGTATTCGAAAGCTGATTAATTTCCTCCGTTAAAAAATTTTGCATTAAGAGTTAATAAACGAAAGCACAATTTCGCTGCCCTTTGTTTCCCTGTTTTTCTTTTTCCCCGGTTCCCGTGGTTTCCCTGTCTTTCTCCCCTGTACAACAAACTCACCCTTTTCCTTGATTAACGGGAGCAAGTTTTGTTTTTTCACCCAGGGGTCCAGGAATGGCTGCAGCCCTTCCATCTCTGTTCTTAAACCGAGCATTAGCCCCACCTCGGGGACTGTCGCCACCTTGCTTGTCTGGAGGACGTGCCGGGTACGGCACTGCTCCATGTGGACCCATCACCTGCTGAAAGAACAGAGTGTTAAAGCATACGTGTTTCTCAAAAACAAACCATTGGAATTGCAAATACATATGTATGAAAGCACAAACACCGCGTCAACTTAAAAGTTGACGCCAAATTCAATTCTCACCCTGCAATGATAGGTAGTCGAATCGTAGCAATTTCAAGACTCTTTTATTCAAAACAAAAAGTTATGTATGTGACGAGAAAAATTAACGGCTTACTAGGAGACAACTTGACATCACAGACGATACGATAGAATACAGGCTATAATCAGACGGCGTGTGATAGGATAGTTTGGCGCGAAACAGTTCCAGAAGAAGGAGCAATAGCTGTGATTGGCTCAAATCGGGAAAGGAATGCGGTTCGAATGTGAGCAGCCATCTGTTGGGAAGGCGCGTTGCGTGACAAGACAAGAACGGCTGCGATTAAGCGGCCATAGTCTGTTCAAAGACCCTCTTTTTTCTCTTAACAGATTGTCGCGCGCGTTTATAAAAACAAAAACCGCGGGGGATTTATTGACCTCAAGCGCAAGGAAGTGGGGCTGGGGAAAGGAGGAAATGAAAGGTCTGTGGACATCTTTGAAAGCAACTGCAACTTACTTTTACCAGAAAAAGTAGCGGGCGAAAGCGACCAGTACTCAAAGTCCCAAAATGAATGCAGAAAATAATTGTAAATTAAACTTCTATTAGAACTCTAAACAACTGAGGCAACTTTTATTTGCACCTAAACTTCAATTATTTATACTGTTCTTAGCAGGCTCTTCTCCTCTTTTGAGTTTTTAATGTACAGTGTACCTCTCACATTAGGGTGTTTTATAACACCAAAAGTAACAAAATGTTTGAAACTTTTAAAATTTTTGATTGACTGTACTTACATCATTTGTGGCAATTGGTTGCTGCCCATAACCAGTATTAAATGCATAACCATAGTTGTTCTCTGGCCCTGAAAAAAAAAGCAAACACCATCTCTAATATGAGTTGGAGTACATACAGTCGAAGTCGTGATCAGTAAAATCCAGATACCAAAATACCAGTTGTTAATTATTTAAAGGGCTTGAAAAAAACTTGAATTCTAGCTTGTCCTTTTGGCAAGCGGCTCTCATATTTTGGCCACTTCTTGCCTTTTTTACATATGATTTTGTTTGAGGATGACTTGCCAAGACCTTTACCCATTGGGCACAGGTCAAGGCATGGCATGGCGAGGGTCAAGGCCCCACCTTCCCACGGAAAGTTTCACATGTAGAGGCTAAGTTCTCTGAAATGTCACTCCCTCATTTTGGGACCTATTTTAGGCGAATCAGCCGATGTAATTCCAAGCTATTGGCGTTCAGATCAGGGCAGGATTGTTCAAAGCTGGGTTCAGGTAAACCACAGTTAGCACTGGGCCTAGAGGTTAAGAACTTTGGGGTGACCTAGATGAAGAATGGAGAACAGGAATGGATCACAACTTGCATAAAAATAATTTTAGTAAACCTTCAAGTGCTTGCAGGTGCAAAGAAGTGTTGCTTTGTAATATTAAGAGGTAACTTTTCCCATAACTTAATAATTAATTATTAATTACCAAGATAAGGTTGTCCATCATCATACATATATGGTTCATGATCAGTGATTGGCCCATTGGGGGAAAACTCATCATAAACTTGTTGTTGCTTTCGTAAACTATCAGCCTTCTTCTTCGCCATAAACTTTTCAATCTGACAAAGGCAAAAAAGAGAAGCAATAATGACAAATAGTAATGTACCAGTCAATGTAATCCCCCCATCCCCTCAACCCGCGCCTAAGCGGGAACTTGGAAAAATATGCTAGAGAAAGTGAGTAAATGTTCCCACCTCCAGGGCAATATTTCTGTACAAATGTCTTTGCTTGTCCCCGTCTACCATGGAAATTGGGAATTCCAAGGGTTGACTTGCCAAACAACTTCACCAGCATGAAACCTCATGTTAACCTTTTAGATACGGTAATACCAATGCTCTAAAGAGAGGACCTCTTTAAAGTCTCCTCACGCACCCTGTTCTTTCCTGCGCCCATTACTTCCAAGCACCTGCTACATAAGCTAAGTTTTTACACATTAAAATTGCAATATAACGGTGGGTAATTTGCTTGCTGCTATATAGCTTCTTTGAAGCAGACAAGAAAATGGCTCAGTACAGTCTACAATTAGGGAGTGGGGACATACATTGTCTAATGATGCCAAAAGAGAAAAGAAGAAAATAACTCACTTTCATTCTAAGATTGGCTAACACAACTTCAATCACCCCAGGTTTACATTCAGCGACATCCTTAACAGTTGACTTTGGCACAGTATAGCTAAGTTTTGAGAAAACCTTTCCTGAAAGCAAACAGCGCAGAAGAAGAAAATAATCACCTGGCCTCACTTGTTCACACGTTGGATAGCGCCATCCAACGAATAAAAATCTATAGTGCTATCCAAAGTTTGAATAACCCGGGCCTGTACTTAAACGCAAAAGCATAATATTATCTCGAATATGTCTCTGGCTTTTGTTTCTGTTAGTAACAAATGAAGTTGACTTGACTTAATATTACAGCCTTGTTTTTCTTGAAAACCATGTATGTAAAAATTGATAAAAGGTCTTTGGGAAAGCTACAATGGATGAAAGGTAAAAGCAAACATTTGGCCAGTTTTGAGAAAAAAAGGCCTGAAATCTTAGATACAAGATGATTATCATTTCAACCCTTGCCCAGGGCCATGGTATCTTATCTTGCGTTTGTCTACTTTGCAGTTAGAAGATGACTTACCTGGCCCTTGCCCATTGGGATGGTTAGCATAGAAAATTACGGATCATTAAATGTTTCTGGGAAACTATCCACCGACCCCTCCCCTAAGCCAACATTAACACTTACTTCTCACATAGGGCAAAATGTTGGCTTAGGGGAGGGGTAGGTGAGCAGTTTCCCAGAAACTTGTCCTCAAGTACAAAAAAATGGCTCTCTAGAGAGAACATGTGTTAACAGTTGTTGTCATACAGTCTGTTGTGCACTTGTGGTTTAGTTGGCTGGCTATGAAACATACCCTGTTTTGTCGAAGAAAATAAAGTGTGACTTCTTGCATGGAAGAAAAAAAATTCTGATGCACAAAGTGATGCTCATTTATCTGTCATTATATAGCATGCTGTTGACTAGCGTCAAAGAGAAAATGAAGCGTGACTTCTTGCATCAGGGAAAAGATTTTTTTGATTCAACAGATCACACTTGACCCTCATGTTACGTAGCACCACGCTGCCCACAATTATTACCCCTTATTTGCAAAATTCATTCTTACTTTTGACTTGCAAAAAATAAATTAATAAAATAACAAGCAACGACTAGAGCAAAATAGACTCCCTTTGTTTGCAAACTGAATCATACTATGTTTTATATCTGGCCTTCAGAATTATCGCTTTTCTTACTCAGGGAAATTATGGTCATGGCATGACTGCATAGTGTACAGTTTCTATGGAAACTGTAAACACATGCAATAATCACAGGAAGCACAATCATGCCAATGGGAACTTACGGTTCAGTGTGTCCCAGTTTGTTAATTTCTGAGCCTGTGAACTTGCGGATGAATAGTTATGAATTTCCACCATCTTGGGGAGGAAATGAGCCACAATTTCTGCAACTAGGACTGAAAAAACAAAATTATTTTCAAAAATATACACGAGGCAATGCATTATAACATAACAGTTTGGGCAATTGCTATTAAAGAAAATGCAAAAAGCATGTGCATGTAATAGCTTCAAAGCAAAGTCATAGATTGAGATGATCTTCTCAAACTCATTAATAATTCATAAAGAAAATTCAAAGGAAATTAATGTTTAATGAGTGTTTGGATATCTGATGAAAAACTGCTCATTTTTGCATCCTTAATTTCTCCTTCAAAAATGATTTTGTTTGAGAAGAAATATCAAACATTCGACACAGTGTTTCATCACCAGATGAAACACTGCATCTCATGTTTGATATATTACTTGAAACTTGGTGCTAAAGCTTTGTACAAACAATTTTGTTTAATGCCTCCCCAAAGAGGAGCGTTAACTTAATAGTGTGCAAGGTATGTATCTGTCGTTTTGTTGGGAAAGCAATAAATTGTGCACTTGATTAAAATGCATGCTTGTACCTACCTAGCTAGCTAGTAGTTATACTAAGTTAATCTCAGAACTATAAGTTTAGGCCAACGAATGTTCTACGACAAGATCATGGTCACTTTCATACATAAAATTAAACATATACATTTATTTTACCTCCCTAATAACCTTTAAAAAATGCAAAGACAATTTATTCACAAGTTTTTGATTGAGATTTGATTTGATACGTATTTCATAAGCTGAACTTCTGTTGGTAGCCAGCAAATTTAATGTTCATATTCTGGTCATCAGCTCTCGATTTTATCAATCCTTGGTAATCTTAATATATTTTTACAAGATCCTGTCGATAACATTACCTCCATCGCTGAAATCTCTCCAAATGTTACGCTTCGGTCGAGATAAATTGATTTCGTCAATCCAAGTGTACAACTCTTGAAGTCCGTCTTCATCTAAGCTGGTAATAAGCTGACCTGGCGAACCTAACACACCAGACATAACGTAGATGTCACTTCAAACCTCAATTGAACTTCTTATATATCACATCGCTTTCCATATTACGGAAAATTCCCTGTATAATGGCACAAAACGTATAACTTGTGCACAATGTCAGACCGCCATATTGTTATACGATAACTCTGTTGTCATGACGTCAAAACAGCAGAGCAATGCATCATGGGAAAGTGGAGAGGGAGGTCAAACCAACATGGCGGCCTAAGGGCCAGTGTTTGCAGCATTTACAGACTGGATTTACAATGGCTGTAGACTCAAGAAACTCAGATGGAAAGTCTTCTTTTGATTCTGGACAACGCGATGAACGAGACTGGCCTGATTTTGCTTGTGGTGCAGGAGCCGCAGTTGTCAATATCATCGTAACCTTCCCCGCGTACAAGGTGATGTTTCGCCAGCAGGTCGAGGGGTTAAGATTTCGTAAAGCTCTGAGACAGGTCTTAAAAGAAGGAATTGCAAACCTTTACCGGGGCGTTTTACCTCCATTGATGCAAAAAGGTACTTCCCTTGCTATTATGTTCGGTTGTTACCACAAGTTTCAAAGAGTACTTTCAAAGGCTTTTCCCAACACATCTTCGGTGAAAACGAATGCAGTAGCTGCCTTACTAGCTGGAAGCTTGGAAGCTTCTTTGACACCATTTGAACGCGTGCAAACGTTAATGTCTCATCGAGGCCATAATGAGAGATTCACAAATACTTTTCATGCTTTTAGAGTTGTAGGAAAACAGTTTGGACTACTGGAATACTACAGAGGCCTTACTCCCATACTCTTAAGGAATGGACCCTCTAATGTGCTCTTCTTCGGCCTTAGAGGCCCTATAAAATCCTTCCTTCCAGAGACAAAGACTAGCATTGGTAATGCAGCCAATGATTTTGTCAGTGGCGCAGTCTTAGGTGCTTGTCTTAGCACATTGGCCTTCCCGACAAATGTAGTTAAAAGTCATATGCAGAAACAGCTAGGAGGTGAATTTATCAATGTCTTTAAAGCCTTCAATGTTGTTTTTCAAGAGCGTGGTAGAAGCATACGACGTCTGTTCTACGGTGTGTCGCTGAACTACACAAGGGCTTTAATGTCATGGGGGATAATTAATTGCACATATGAAATACTCATGAAGTTGACTGGCTTTGGACAGCTATTGCACAAAAAGAAATATGCAAAGGTGTAGATTTTCTAGCCTGCAAAAACAGACATTTCTCCATGCTCATCGCCACTGGGAGACGTTTCACGAGGAGGAACGTCTGCGACTCAGCGACAAAAATTCCATACTGATGACGTAAAATCTGTCTGGAATCCGGTCATAAGCGCTGATTGGATGATGGAGGAGTTACATTGTTTTAGCTATTGTTTTACGAATGACAGACAAAAGACAAAAGGCTAAAAAGGTCAAAGGTAAACGCAATGAATCTATGACAAAACAGTCAATATTTGTGGACTATCATCTTCTCTAGTAGAAGCATTTAAGTTTTGCTAGTGCTCCTTAATTCGCAGATGAACACAAAACTTGACCAAAATCGACCAGGAGTAAACACTGATTTATGTCATCAGTATGGAATTTCTGTTGCTGAGTCGCAGACATTTTTCCTTGCGAAATGTCCCCAGCAGTGAGGAGCATGGAGAAATGGCTCTTCTCTCAGGCTATAGGTTTTCTGTTAACAACATGATCATCAGGTGACCCACTGAAGCAAAGAGAAAAAAAAAAAGCACTTCTGGGGTACCCTGTTCCAGGTATTCAGATATTGGTGGAGTAGTGCAGAATGGAGAGGAGAGGGGAAAGCGGAATGAGAAAGGAGAAAATGCCTAAGAATGTTGCCAGGCATTCCCTCTCTTGATGAGCTGTTTCCAGTTCCCTGATCCTCCCCCTTTATAACACTATTCTCTTCGCTTCGCCATGTCCCAACTCTCTGAACACCTGGGCCGAACTAGTTCTGGCATAGGCAGCAATTCATATCAGGCGTTTATGATTTTGAAATGAATTCTGTTTTGGATAGATACAGCGTAATCAGGAAAAAGGGGGGAAAGCTCTTGTTTTCCTTTTCTTTCTGCATTAAATGCTTTATCTGTAATCTGGATTCCAGATATATCATTTAGGCTGAACAGTGACCAATGTGTATCATTGACTGTATATTGAAGAATATCAAACTGTATGGGTGCAGTGTGAAGAATTTGAGTTCAGTCTTGAGCTAGCAAGTTAAATTTACTGTGCAAAGGTCACCAAATGTTTACCTATAGAAGGGTAAACAGTCTTGAAAACTTGAATATTGTGCTTTACAGGCCAGTGAAACACTCCATTCAAACTGTGAGCCTCTACAATCAGGCACAATGCACTAACTTTGAATATTAAGTGCGCGTTTTTACACTGGCATTCAACCAGCTCAGTAGCATAAAGCGACTTAAATTGGTCTCCGAGACACAAGCCCAACATCTTGTGTTCAAATCTAATACACCAGTTATGTTTACCTGAATTGCATATTAGGGCTGTTTATATGACAGAAAAATGAGGCTACTTTATAATCATTAAACCATCACATCAATGATATATTTCCCACATCTCCCAAGCTTGGTCAATGCCAGCTGGTTATGAAGAATTAGCTGGGGTATTTGAACTAATCAGAAATTAAATATTTGATTTCTTTGTAATGAATAATAATGTGTTTTATTTAACATCTGAGTCTTCACTGATTTTTATATGTTCAGGCTGACCTTTTAATAATGCATCAGTGATTTGAACCACTTGCTGGACCTGACCCCCAGAAAATAGTGGTTATTTATCATTGACCTATTTTTGAAACACTGCTAATCTCTCTGCCCCCTTTTTCTGCTTGGACTAATTATCTTCCTTTGAGAAAATGAAATAAACAATACTTGTGCAAACTTTTATGAGAAAAACAAATAATTCCATTATGGGGAACATGAAGGTTGCAGATAGTGGGGTATCTGCTTACTTCAGAAGCAAATAAAACACAACTCAATCAGGGGTGTAGGGAATAAAAACTGTGTATTACAGTGATTTTGTTACAAATAGTTAAGGTGAGTCTTGGGGCTCATTTTGTGAAAAATTATGAGTCCCAGACTTGAGCAAATCAGTCCCAGTTAAAAAAAACAATGAATCCATAAATTGAAAATGCTTAGACCTTTATGTAACCAGACAGTTAATCTGAAGACAGACCCCAAAACTTTTTACTACAGTATACTGAAATTAAATCTAGTCCTTCTATTTTAAGGCACAACAAAGGCTAAAAGAAATACACATCTTTAAACAACAGCCATAATAACTGCGACAAAAATTACATGATAAGGATATTTCTTCAAAAACACATGGATCGATCAACCCCCTTACTGATCGATCTTTGTGTCCTACAGGATGCATGTCATAAATCATTTTGTGTCTTTAAGGCGTTTTATGCATCAGGGATGCCGGGTGCAGAGAAAACAAAATTACTAGTAACAGTTGTCTTTAATTCACTAATTTATATCTTATCACAAAGTTTTTTTGCCAGGACCATGCCAGTTTCAGTTGCAGCACTGAGTTTTGCGAAGAGAAGACTTCTTCAAGACAGTAAACTGACAAATACGGTACATATCTTTTCTGCATAAAAATAATATAATAATACTGGGGTATTTAAAAATATTGTGTGTGTGTGGGAGAGGTGTATTATCCTAGTACTTAATACGATACAGAGTAAACAGTTATTGGTTTAGGCTGAGTATCATCTGACAAATTATGGAGATCAAGGAGGGTGAATCAGCCTTGGCAGACAACACCTTCTGAGATCTCCATAATTTTTCAGATGATATGAAAGCTGAATTCAATATTGTTTTAATTGTTCATTCAAAATAATTCCTTGTTTAAAAGCAAGCTAAAACATGCTTACCTCCATCAATGTTAAGTTCATCTTCAATTGCTCATGTTTATTGGCGAGTTTAGGAGTTAAAGGGTTGTTCAATACTGCAAATATTCTCCAAATAGTAGATGCTGTCCGTCAAGTTGTCTTCCTGCTGTTCTTATTATGTTTTTAGGCAAACGTTCGACTATTTCTTTCTCTTGAAATGAGTGAAATGTTCTGCCATTTTGTACTCACTACCAAAATAACTCGTAAGGTGGCCTTGATTACACTTGTCTTCCCCAGGTCTTCTTGATTACATTGTTCAGTTTTCTGGCAATTATGCTACACAATTGACATCATTTTTCACACATTGCAAAATTCTTCCAAATTTGGTTGGCAGTAGCTGGTTATTATGAATTATGTATAGGATTTGAGTGGATCAGAAACAGAGAAATATTTTAAATGAATAATAATTATTATTATTATTATAACTTATTTAACAACATTATGATGCACTGCTTGCCAAGCTTCTGCTAACATGGCTAGATATTGGTAAAGTTCTTTTTTTGAGTTTTTATGGAGCAGAACAAAGTGATAGTCCATAAAAAAGTAAATTTTATTTGAAGCCAAAACAAAATTATCCATTCTGTGGAACAAAGTGGGAAATCCCAAGCAGATAGAATTGGATACACCCATCTAGCCTGCTTGGGTAGTCTATCAGAAAGCAATATTTGATAATGGTCGTGGTAATGGTAGTGGTTGTGGTAGAGGTAGTGGTAATGTCAGTGGTAGTGGTGGCGGTGGTGGTGGTTGTGGTGGTGGTAGTGGCACTGGGTTGTGGTTGTGGAAGTGTTGGTGGTCATGGTCATTAATTGTAGTAGAAGTCACAAGTTGGCCAGCCCCTCTTGATTTTTGAGACTATCCCTTCCCTCAAGGTCTAAATGAGTGGGTCCCCCTTTCTTTAAGGTCTGGGTCTGATCACTACAATTGTTCACTCCCAAAAGTGGCAAAAGTTGAAACTTGACAGAATTTCCAAATTTCATTTGTAAAAAGATGAAAAACAAAACGTTGTTTCAAAGTACTTGAAAAGAAGTTTCATTCGAATGTTAACATCACACGGTTTTCATACACAGACTAAATAGTCAGAGCCACCCTATATTGTTCCGTAATTCACTCTCAAAGTGAAAGAATTAATGGCGTCCAAATCGTTTGCAAAATGGTTGCCCCATATATCTGCTAGCACACTTAAACCTGCTCTGACACTGAGATATCGCACAGTTGACTTTTGGCAATTTCCTGTTCAGCTGTTGACTGTGGGAGTGAATGAGTTTATTTATCACTTTTGCCTCTTGACCATTCACAAGCTAAAGATTTGTGGTGGCTTTTTGATATCTCTTTTTTCAAATTAAATATTTTTCCTTTTGCAGAGTCTACGAAAGATAATTCTGTATTTTTTTTGCTGGCTCCGGGGTGAGGAGGGTAGGGGTGTCTTCTTCGGGCTTTAGTTGTAAAAGACGTGCAGCCTTCTATTTTTATTAGTGAAAGGGGTCCGCGTACCATTTGTTAACAGAGGTGAATGAAAGGGGTACGTTTTCTGTCAAAAATGGTACATAAAAGGGTAAGGGGTTGGACCACGGGTGGAGCCTTCAGGTATAAGCTCTCTGACTATCGTATCAATAACAGCAGAAGAGAAATACGAAGTTACAAAATCTTCGTTTGAAGGATCAAGCCTAACAAGGGACTGTCATTGACAGTTTTAGTTGGCGCCCTTCTTTCCGCGAAAATAGCGCCTCCTTTAAGCGCAAAATGAGGGTACTTTTGCTAAGCAATAGCAGTACGGCTAGGAGTGCGTTCTTTTTTTTCTCCCTGCCATGACTTAACCTTCATAATTATAGTTAAAACAAACCTAACAGTAAATAAAAGCGCACCATGTAAGGTCAGTGCTTAATTCGCCACTTAAGATCAAGAAACGAAAAGATAAGTGGAGCCGAAATGCGTCCTGTGTTTTTGGCATCTGTACCAATCTCGTTCCTAGAGTCTGCGTTACCTTTGTCCAGCAGAACGGGCAACGGGAACTCTGGGAACGAGATATTAAAAGGAAGCTTAAGCAACGATGACGTCGACGGCTTCGCTTTATCGCGCTTATTCCATCCCGTTTAATTCGTCAAATGCTGTCAAATTTCTTTGGAGTTGAACTCTAAACGATTGTATCAAAGTTCATGAAAAGAAAAAGAAAATTGTTGTTTTGTTTTCCCGTCCTCGACAAAACGGGAAATTAGACATTTTCACGTTGTAGTCTTGCAACGACGGCTAAGAAGTGTACAAAAAAAGCACGATACAAGTGCAAAGTTATTATTTTGCCAATCTAACCCTATTGGTTTATTGCCGTTCTCGTTGTTGTCGCCTTCGTCATTGCTTAAGCTCCCCTTTGCTGGGGAATCGCTAGTCAGCTTTTCCCCCATTGTTTATCCTTGTCCCTAGTAACAGTCTTGGCTTTGTTTCCTTCTAGTTTCCAAAGTGGCGAATGGCGAACGAAAACATTTCAAAGAGAATTTCACTCACAGCGTTTTTAACAATGCAAATTTTTATTCCACCCTGCTTTGTGAGCATGTCTCGTCAAACAGTATTGCCCCAGCTTTAAATCCTCCATGCAGTGTTTCATAAGAAAAGGTTCTTGGAATAAACCTAATAACCCTGCGCTGAGCTTTCCACACGCGTTACCCACAGTCAGCAAACACAGTGCGAACTCCCTCCTTTCGGGATCAGTAATCATATCTGAAACAGTGTGAGCTGAGTTCAAGTACATCGAGCCCGCTGTAAAACCCTCGGTCGCGCATAAGGCAATAATGATTTCCACACGAGGTACAAATCGAAACCAAGACGCGAGGAAGAAGAAAACCCCGTGTAGAAACTCTATCAACGCTAAAATCCACGTCCGTCTGATTCTGACGTGTTGAACTAGTTTAGGACAAACAGCGGAAACTAATAGTAAGTGTGAACGGCCCATAAACTTGCCGATGTGATAAGAAAGTATGTAGTATGGATAATGGTCCCGAGGTTTGAACGGTGCGTTTGGAAATGCTATCGTTGTTATAATGGCGTGATTCGAAATATACTCTGAAAAGTATGTAATCAGAAGGAATAAGATATAAGGAAATATTTCCTTAGCGACTAATAATCTGTCGCGAACGAAACTTCCTTGTTTATCCTCTAAGTTGTCTCCTTTTGGTAGAATGACGTCATTTCCGATTGACGGTTCTTTTTTCCTGATAGGCCCCTTGTCCAAGAGAGCGTAGAGAAGGAGAAACAAAAGGGGCCATGGTATAGTGACCATGATAGTTGTCCGTGGTGATAGGCATGTCCATGTTGTCAAACCTGTCAATCAAATAAGCCAATGACAATCAACTTCCTCTTAGCGTATTAACGTGACGTAGGATCATGAATTACTTTTGTTAGTTTGTTTTTTGCTTTTTACTATTTATTTAAATGTGTTTTAAACGATCATGATTAATTTTTAAAGTAGTCAAAAATTAGTTAATTTGTACGCATTATATAGACTTTGAAAGACACCAAGAGGTGACCGGCTTAGGCCCTTTGGTTAGAAACTAAGGCTGCCTGGGAAAATGCAGCCTAGCTTAAAGAAGGGAGTGGGCACTCCTTTTACCCCTCAAAAAGTGATCGCGTGCGACTGGGGACGATGTAGGGCCGAAAGCTTCTATATCTTTGATTGGTCAGAGCACGTAAGATTCTCACACTATTGTAGACTGAATCATCTTTCGCGCCAAAAACTTTCAGCCAGTTTAGAGCATAGTGGTCTTTCCAGTAATTCTTTGATACTGAAAACGTGGATGATTTGCCTATACTTACTGGTGTAATAAAGAGGTCCAACGAATGACGCAACTCCGACACCAGCCACAAACGCACTCACTGTGATATGTTCATAAAACGCAGTCAGTGAGAGGAACGTGATTTCGCTTGTAGCCACGCCAGACTCAACCACACCCACGCCCGCTAGTCTTCCTGGGATGTGTGGGGAATAAACTAGCGTTCCCAGTCCCCCTATCAGAAACACGACCACCAGCGCGATTTTCTTCATATACGACACGCGCTGGAAAAACCAGGGAGCGATGACTTTCACGGAAAGAACTGGTATCGCGATGGATAGAATTACTGTTGTGGTAGCGATTTTAGATCCAGCAAGAATATCCTCGGCTGCTATCAGGCAAATTTCATCGTAAATTAAGGACAGGATTCCGAAAAGGAAGAAGCAAACGATGTTTCTTTCATTTTCCGTGTTCTCTGCCTGGGACATCTTGGTCGGCCTACAGTCTTTTGCTGGTACTAAATTTTCAGATTCTCCTATGAGGTGATCCTTCCAATGGGCTTAAGTTGACTTGAATGTTTGCCTTGAGTAAGGAATGTTTATATGGTCCAGGAACTTTCTTGTCATTCTTTAACGTAAGGATATGAAACAAAAACGAAACTGACATTGTGAAAGAATAATATCTATGCTACGTTTCGTCGCATTCTTGCATAAACATTATAGAGCTGCCGCTCTAAAATTAGTATTACTAACCCTAACCCTAACCCCGCTTGTTCAAACGTTGAATAGCGCTATCACTGGATAAATCATTATCCTGCGGATAAGTATTTGGGAAACCAATTGCACTATCCACTGGAGAGAGATTTATCCATCGGGCAGCGCTATCCACCTTTTGAACAAATGGGGCGATGGAGAGACTTTTCTCCAAGGCTCCTTAATCGAAAGGCAGGGTAATTCTGACGAGATGATAGAAGGTAGTATATATCGAGTCATTTAGAAAAGCGGAAATAAGAGCGTGGTTATAATCAGATGTTTGTTTGCTGATGTGGTTGAAATACTACATATCTAACTAGAAAAGCTGGAGAAGATTTTTGCTGCAGTTTTAAACGTACCTTTATAACTATCCACTAGTTGACAAACGATATCCATTTGAATGCCTCATAATTTTTAGCTTTCATGTCAAGGGAATCAAAAGTGTACTTCCTTGTTTAACCTGTCATCTGTTAAAACGGGTTGATGTTATATTTACGAATGCAGACACCTGTCTAACAACCTGCTTGCTTAAATCTCTCCCCTGGTAGAAATTGACATGTTTATTTTGAACCCATACTTTGCTAAACTGTCTCCATTTTGACAATAAAAAGTCAATTTGGTGTAAAAGTGGCCTCCAAGTGGCGAGAACTGTGCAAAACAGCAAATAGCCCACGCCCAACCCAAAGATGCCCAAACTATTTTTGACCGAGCAGGACTGGGAAATGTTCCCGTCCAAGTCCTCAACCGCACGCGCGGACATCGAGTTCATTTGAAACGCCTGGTTGTAAAGCACTGTTTACGTTTCACGAGCAAGGTCTGTTGAACGATGAGATTTAAGGTTTTCTCAAGAGTTTGGGCAACATATCAAAGACATCTTTCCACAAACCCTTGGAGAACTCAAACGCTAACAACAGGTATGATAATCTTGCGTAATTGCTTTCATATCGCAGAATTCGCTTCTGTGATGCGATCGATTGTATCAATCCGGTCAAGCTTGTTATAAACAACAGTTAATTAATCCTTTTCATCCCCTCGAGAACACGTACAACTCATTGATTCCTAGCTACAATTTGTGACAACGTTACTGCAGCCTTTAAAATGATTGTCACTTTAAGCGTGCCAAACGAAAATTTATTCAAATTCAAGCCAATTCTGCCCGGATGCTTCGTTTTTATCGCCTGAGGCATAACCGGAAAAAAAAAAAAAAAAAAACATGAATAATAAATAAGTAAAACACAAACAGCAGGTAATTTCACTCGGTATTTCGAAATCAAATCGAAGTTTCAACATTCCCTCCCTGGGCAACCCTCAGGAATTTGAAATTTTAAAAAATTCTTCACTCCCCGGATCCCCAAGCCAAACTGGAGGCCATTCAAATACCCTATTAAGGTCCATTTAGGTGATCAAAAACCCCCACCCCAGGGAAACTAAGATCAGTAATAAGTAACAATGTAGCTTTCTAATTTAGTGTGGGAAAAGTGCAGCCAAGCAACAATGTAGTACTTGTATAAGGCAGCCTTCTGGGTCTCATTGGCATACCCTCAGCCAAAAATTTACCCAGTGTACCCTGGGGGAGGTATGTTAGGATTGTTTGGGTAGGGATGTGCCGCTGGGATCCCGAAACACTCAGCCTATATCAGACCTAGCTGGGCTGAATTTTGCTACAATAAACTAGACTTAACTTCCAAAACCTCTCCCTATGCTAGGGTGGCTTTTTTTCCAGAAAATACCGAGGTCAACACTTTCTTTGTTATTAAACTGAGTCGTGGGCAAATTAAGACAATTTGCCAATTGATCAGTTTCCTCAAAAATGATAACCTATTCTAGACCCTGACTCTGTAATTTCTAAACCCTATCTCAGACTAAGTTGCTTGAAAACCATACCCTTCACAGCAACACATACCTGTATATGCCATTTAAATATTATATAACAGTATCCCCCTTTCCAGGGAGTGTACCCCCTCCTCTCCCTCAGAACTATTCCCTAAAGCTGCAACTTTGAAGACATGTTAAAATGTTTCTTATTGCATTGTTTCAGCCGTGTTGTTTGTTGTCAGTGATACCTTGACTCAACAACTAGTTGAAAAAAGAAGATGGAACCACGATGGCAGAAGAACGCTGCGGATGGGAGTTATGGGCATAATTGTTGGACCGATTCAAAGGACATGGTTTCTTACACTGGAACGCTTCATACCCCCTACATCCAAGATACAGATTGTCAAGAAATTAATTGTAGACCAAACAATATATGGGCCATTTATTATATTCTTCTTTTATTCACTCTCTGGGATTTTGGCTGGAAAAGAACTCCGTGAAGTTAAACTATTGTTGCAAGAGAGATATATCAAGACTATGCTGACTGGGTACAAGATCTGGCCTTTGGTACAGGCAGTGAATTTTTCAGTAGTACCTCTTCAGCACCGAGCCAATTTTGTTCAATTAGTTTCTCTTTGTTGGAATATGTACCTATCCTGGATGGCAAACAAATCAATAGGTAGTGATGAGGAGCTTCAAACTCGTCCTGAATTAGTACCCAGTCAACAAGCCAAAAACATTTAACAACTTAACTATATCACTAGCCAGAATTGCAGCTCAATACTCGATGCATCTCGACCAACAGAACAAAAACTATATAACAATTTCGACTAACCTGCAAATTGACAGAGGACACATGACTGAGAAAAAGGACAGATCATAGACCGCTCATGGATAAAAAGATTCACTGAAAGGTGACTTTTTAGGACAATAATTAATAACAATTATTGGAAGAGGTTGAGCAAAATATGGTGATTTGTCAGTGGCAAGCAGATCAGCGAGTACAAGGTAAGGGCTGAGGCAAATAATTGACTTGCGCAACACTGACAAATCAGGATATCTTGTGACAACCAACTTCAATAATTACATTGTTTTATTATTTGGTCTCTGAGTTTGTATCTGCCATTTTGCCATTTTCACGTAAGAGTGATCAAATGAAGGAGAAACAAGTGGTTTCATTTACTTATAAGCAGAACACCATTTGCAGCCAAACACAGTTGGATGACATTGCACATGAGTAGATCATTACTTGTAGGCAGTTATTTGCAGGCCACGTTGTTAGCTCTTGGCCAATGAAAAGGAAGACTGAAAAGCTTGCATTGAATGATAATGATCAGTTTTTAATTCCCTCAACAAACAGAACACAAGTCCATTCTGTCTCTGAAGATGACTTTTGCGTGGAGAAAAAAATCAGTCCCTGACAAAAGTGGTTCTATTAAAGAGCTCTGCACTTGGATGCCCATATTAAACCTGGATATGATTCCTAGCCTTAAATCATTACCAAAAAAAACATATAAAATTATTACAATTTTTTATATAATGCAGCTATAAACATACGCATACATATAACTTTATTTCAACTCAGATTTGAAGTAGCTCGCAATCTGAGTGAAATTCAACATACAAAACAAAAAAATAAAACATAAAATATCCACATACGTGCATACAAATAGTCTCATTTAAAAGCTACGCAGCAATATTGTATTTAGAGTTGTGGGCTTGAATATGATGAGTGTCTCCAAAATTCTGATGCCATCAGTCAGTGTATGTATTCCACACTGGGGGCAGGGGCATAGCCAGCCCACAGACCTGTAGGCCTAGGCCTACAATTTTTTGGTTTGATCACTCCAGCTTGTAATAGATTATGCATTGTTGGGGGTGAGCTAAAAGGCGTAAGAGCTCGAAGTGTTGGTGAGGTCAGTGCGTGCTAGTCATGCGAGCAGTTTTCAAGATAATTATGTGGAAACGAAAGTCAGCCAGGCCTACAACCTAGTCAAAAATCTGGCTACGCCCCTGCAGGGAGCAGCATATCTGAACAGTAACTTATAGGCACTAAGGCTCTAAGGTTGTAGGCTGTTGCTCGCTCTGCTTAGTGCAGTGACCATAAAGATGAAACCTCCTTTAGTTGGTAGAATATTTTCTATGATAGGATTTATTACAATTTTTTACAATTATATCTATTAAAATTGATCATAAAAATTCATATATAGTGATCGTGATCATTGTTAGTGGTGTATTGATCTAAGACCTCCTTGGTTGTCCTTCTGCCAAGAGTCCTTAGCATCTCTTCTGTACTCACAAAAAGAATCTTTTAAATTTACTACTACAAGTCTTTAGTGTAGAACATGTTTTTAAATAAGATTGACGAAGTTGTTTCCCATAAAAGAGTTGCGTGCACTATCATAAACGGACTTTGTTAGCAGTCTGGAGGCTTCTTTGTGCCTTTCTTCACCTTTTTTTTTTTAATTCATCATTATCTTACTTCCTGATGTTTCTGTTTGTTTGTGATCCGCCAATTTCTATGAAATGAAAAAAGTATGCCGTTACCTTGGGACAAGCTCAAATTGAGGGAATCTGAACAAAAGTAATTGCTTTTATCCTTACAACAAGATAAGAAAGAAAAATTTCAAAGCTTGTTTCCAAGTTATGGTGGGTCCAAATCAGCCGTAGGTAACTGGCTTTTATATTGGCCCTAATTAAGGCAGCCAAATTAGATCCAAAAATATTACCGTATTTTACGATACATTCCTATTTTTAGGCTAACACAGCACTGTGCATGCATTGCGTAGGGGCCTTGTATAATAACCAACTTTAACTAATATATAGGTTTAGCCGGGCTAAAAGAGAAACTCTCGTTAATATACTTATAGTTTACTCAAACAAAAAATAAAATCGTGTAATGCTGAACGGCGACGGCAACGCAAACGGTATAAAAATAGAAAGCTCTAATTAGCAAAAATACAACTTTGCACGCGCAGCGCACTTTTTGTGTACATTTCTTTGCCGTTGTTTTGCACAACTACAACGTGAAACTTCCTAGTTACGTTTTATGGAGGAAATGTCGTATGTGCTCACAAAAAAAATGTTGCTTGTGTTCCTGTTGGCATTTATATTTTATTTTTGCGCTGCCGCTAGCATTTCTCATTTTCTCACCGCAGCCTATGAATGTTTTGCTTTGGTTTTTATCTTTCGCTTTAACTTTTTCTCTGTTATCCACGACGGGCGGACGTACGCTGACGTAATAATTAAATTTTCTGCGTGATCGATGGGTTTCCAATTTTTATAGCAATGGGGCTCCGCCGCGAGCGCTCGCTATTACAGGACTTTGTAAGTTACACAAAAATCCAACCTAAATTTCAACAAATGTTTATGTCTAATAAACTGAACTGTTTTAAACAAGCGGAGCTAAAAAAAATTCCGTGAGTTACGTACTAGAAGACGTCATCACCTTGAGATAACATTCATGTCTTGACAAGACAAAATTGACAAAATGTTGACCAAGTAAGTTGAATAACAATCAAAAAAGTTTTATAAATTGCGGTATGAAATTTTTTACGAAATTGCGACAGCTTACTTTATTACAAAGTGCAATGGACTGTCTAATTGATTCCAAACTGCGTCAACTTTTTTTTTTGTTTTATAATCACAAAGTGCGACAGGGTTTATTACATTGCGACAAGGATTACAAAACTTGACGATTTTACTGCTTGCAACAGTACGCGCGTTCCCTCCACCGTCCCTCCCCTCCCTTGAGTTTAAGGCACGCCGTGACTGCAAGCAAAGACGGAAGTGCTTCTCACTCAAGTTTGTATGCGCATATTTAGTTTAAATTATCTTTCAGAACTACGTGATCACTCGCTCGTTCTTCAGTCGCAACCAATTAGCAAGGACAAGAAAGGTAGGTCTCCGATGAACGCTTTGAAATTAATTTCATTCATGAAATCAATGCTCCTTAAAAAAAAATGAACACACTTAAGCCCCGCACGGTGATATAGATCCCTAACGGGGATCCGGAGGTTTAAAAGAACCGTTTAATACGGGGGCAATTGTCTTGTTTATTAAACGCAGCACTACCACGTGTTAAGTTTCCACTGTGTATAATTCCTTTAAAAACATTTCTACCTTAGTTATTTAATCTAAAGGCTATTATTTTACTAGCGGAAATCTTCCGCAGTTCATTGGAAGACAAATATATATTTATCTTTGATTGCATGCAATTGTCAATGACCACTTTAATTGTTGCAGAAATCTATGATAAAACTCCGATAGTAAATTTTTTGTTTTCATAATTCAACTAAAATACTTCCTTAAAACACTTACCGATGACTAGTTTGTTAATCAAATAACTTCAAAAATTCTAACTTTACAATAATCAGTATCTTCACTCGAACCTCCAAGATTTTTACGGTCTATTTTATTGCTCTTGTAACATGCAATTGAGTGGCGGAGTACCATACTATTAGGAATTTTGGGATGACAAACAAACTCTGAAAACAGAGAGGAAAAGGGCAGACCTTGAAAATCAAGAAAAGGTTAAAAACACATTACAGTATAAAATAATTCCATTAAAGAAGCCATGTTTAGCCGATTTCGTTGCTACCACATACTGAAGTGACATTTACAAAACAAAATTTGTATTTCTAGTAACTTTTTTTAAAATTATTTAAATACGACAAAGTTTATATATGTAACGTTCTCAACGAAAAGAAGATCTTATTAGCATGTTCCCAATATATGGTGGAAAAGGTAAGAATCTTTTGATATTCTTTTGGTGGTCCTCCTTGTAATCCCAGTTTCAGTTCTTCTGCCGGATATTTCATAAATTAATTCTGCTTTGTAAGTGTCAATTTGACCCACGAAGGCCGCAGGCAGGGCCGAGGGTTAGTGAAAGATGTCTTGTTAAACAAAATAAGGGAAGTTGGAAGAAGAAATATTTAATACATATTGATTGTGGTCATTGTGAAATGAAATAAATCAAATTTTGAATTGCGGATGATCTTGAAGATTTAAAAGTGAATACTATGATCATCGCAGTTGAGTGAAACAATCTAAGCGGTTGAAAAAGAACCTGAAAAAAACAGTCATGCTTGACAAGGACCTTTGCTATGACCGGACACAACGCTGTATCCATCGAGCTAATCAAGCCAAGGCCATTGTGAGTTCCTAATATACCCGAAGGTAGAAATGACATGATTTTTTTTTCAGGTTCTTTTTCAACCGCTTAGGTTGTTTACTCGCATTACTTGTTTTATATTAATTGTCTTTATTTTCTTTCAAAGGTTTGTTACGCAAGATATAACATGCTCCATATCAATGTTATCAATCTGTTTGCTGTTATATTAAGCAAATCAACAGAGGATTCCGAAGAATTGGCTTCCGCCATCTTGCATTATCGGTTCTCGCCACTTTCTTGGCGCTTAATGATTGTTTGTAATTTCGCCCTTTTTATTTTCCTACCTACCACCACTGCAACGTTGTCTTCTTCTCAAAATTCGGGGCTACATTACTTCGATAAATATTTCTACAAAAATGAACCTTTTACCAACGAAGGTAAGGAAGGTAGATAAAGTGCAAGTATAGCTAGCGATCATTAAGGAAGCAGTCTGGCTTTTTTTTAAGGGGGGGGGGGATGGAGCAATCTGGTTGTTTTCTTTTTTAGGGGTGGGGGGATGTGGGTTGAATTGAGAATGAACGAATAACAGAAAGGGAAGAAAATGGTATTCCCCTAAACCAGGTAGTCCGATAATACTGAAGCAACCATGACAACGACGATAACGTAAAGACAATTGATTTTATGAGCAAAAAGTTTTCCACGGGCATCACGCTTCTTTGACGTCCACTGCACGACAACAACGTGAAACCTCCAAATCCGACGATTTGTAGAGGACGTGAACATACTATTAAAGTTTGTAGCCACTAAATGATTATTATTTTTTTGAACGCGTTCTAGATGATGATCTTCCCAATGATCCTTACATGAACTACCTCTTGTGGCCACACTTCCATTTCAGTGGCAGATTTCGAGCTGACGTCTCAACTGTAAACAATATCCCTACAAACTTCGACACGGAAAACGTTCTTAAAAGGGAACGTTCAAAAAGAAACTGGAACCCAGATGGCACCAATGAATGGAGTGTGACGGGCTCTGTTACTGGCCTATGTTACGCTGATGGCACCTGCGTAGAAAAGAAGAAGAATGAACAACTCCTAGGAGCACTTATACAAGGTATGTATGAGAGAACATTGAACCTGAATATGGGGATATTAGTTACTGGACCGGGGTCCTAGGGGATCCAAAATTCCGAAAATTAGAAATTTGTATATGCAGGAGCCCATCAAATGGAGCCTCCATCTCCATTGATTTCTTGAGTCAACCCTTTCCCCAGTAGAGTTATAAATAGAACGGCTTGTTTCCCGCGAAAAGTGTCATATTTCCGTGAGTCTCGTATGTCACCGTGAAAAAAATGAAGTTGGATGAAGTCGAACTCAGAAACCCGTCCTTCGACCGTTTTCTTTTTTACTATACGTCCATTTTTACAATTTTACAGCCGCTGGGATCTGGGTATCATGAAATAAAAGTTAATGAATTACCCGCTGACTGAGCATGAAGCGATGGGACAAAGGCAGCGAACTGAGGATCACGGAAAGGTTATCTTTGCGAGCGTTTTTTTTTTTTGCCATCATACATCCCACATTTAAACATACACCTTGAAAAGAGTCGACGATTAAGCATTCTGTGGATGATTTGGAACTTTTCGATGATCAGCGCCGAAAAAGTGCCAGGATCATTGGATTTTTGTCATCACCGCGGAGTGGATTTCGCCGGTTAAGCACCGCGTGCAAAAGCGATGACCTAAGTAACAACTAAGGAGGAATGCTTCAGTTCCGAAATTTGAGAAATTGCAGTCTTCCCTTACAACTGACTTGTAGCACCGTGAGAGTTGCCTGATAAAACTGGCACTTGAAAAGTAGAACAGAAGAGAACAGTTGCTCGACCGTAAAGCTAACTCAAAAGTAATTTGCTAACGGAGGAATTTGTGACATTGCGCTCCAGTCCAAAGACCCACTTGTCTCAAGAAAAACAAAATGGATTGTATCTGCGCCAAACTGGAATTATGACTGACTAACAGGACAATTCTCGCAATCATTGTAGAAGTTTAGGCCAATTCTTTCCTTCGAATTCGCATCTGTAGATCACTTTTTTGCGAGAAAACAATAGCTGGGCCCGGGGTTACAAAACATAGCAGGGAATCATCACACTAGCTGACGGCAAAACAACCACAAGGACCACAAGTATTTATTCAGATAAACGCATTTCGGAAAAGAAAACTTGAAAAACTAGAAATTTGATTAATATTGAGTCATTTAGCCCGAAATAAGAACCTTAACGCTCAAAAAATTGGCTAAAGAAAACGAATCCTGTCAGAACTACAGACTGCAGGTAGTAGTTAATCATTACGTATGTAATAGACCAGCTTCATGGCCTCTAATGTGAGACAAGCAACCAAAATTAAGATTAACATAGTCAGAGTTTAAAACTCTCCACAGTATAATCTACCCGCTAGAAAGAAAAGAAAGAAAATCTCTGAGAGATGAAAACGCTAAAGTCACGTTTCACTAGCTTATGATTGTGTTTGGCCTGTCAACAACGAATTTCCCGCTGTTTGATGAAGTACAATAGCAGTGTCATTACGTCAACAACAACAAACAACAACAAATTTTATTGAAAATTGGAAAATAACTAATTACATTACTTTCCCACCCGCAAATAGCTTATGAACTAATCGAGGCGGGGGGAGCTGAAGACATATTACAAAACAAGAATTATATATAGATGGACTAAATAACAGTGAAGACACTACAATACAGTAAATAGAGTTTAAACTAACATAAAACAAAAAAACAAAAAACAAGGCATGTACATAACGATTACGAAGAGAGGTTAACTAAAGTATTAAATAACTTAATAAGACGGGAGACTTCGACATAATCATCTTCTGACCGCAAAAAATTTAGTAATAATTCCTTTATTTTTTTACGAAAGGACGAACGTTTAAGTATTTTAATCGAATACGGAATAGAGTTCCAAATCTGGGCACCGATTCTCGTGAAAAAGGCATACATTTTATCGGTTCTAGAGAACTTAACATAAAACGAGTCGCTAGAGACAGATCTTGTTCTGTAGTTATGAATCTGACTTGTTTTAACGAACTGATTGAGAATATTAACTGGTGCTGTCTGTCTGTTGATATCATACAATAAATAGCTACAATCTCTGAAAAATATGCTAGGCAGGGGAAGGCAATTTGATTTGAGAAAGAAGGGTACGGCGTGTTCCTTAGACTTACTGAAGTAAATGAGACGTAAGGCCCGTTTTTGTAGAGTTACGATCTTTCGTTGAAATGTCAAGGCACAATTTCCCCAACCACAAATACCATAAGTCAAGTAAGGGACAATTAATGAATTACGTCGTTGTGATTGGCTCTTCCCACCGTCGGCGCGCGAAGTCTCCCCTGGGAACCGTCCTAATTATAAATCTACTCGGGAAAGGGTTGACTCCAAGGGCTTGTATGGGAGATGGAGGCACCATTTGATGGGCTCCTGGTATATGGCAATTGCCCCATCCCCGTGCAGACCTTAGCCTGCGAGAGCATCCGGTTTTTTCGGCTTTAGTTGAGAAAAGCGACGACCGGAAATACGTCTGCGGTTCGCAGGCCAGGTAGCCGTCTGATGGAAAAAACCGGGTGTTTCTTGGTGCTGTGAAAACTTGTTGTTCGATTTTGTTTAGTGGTAAATTTTTGCTGTTGGAATCCGGAATCCTGGGTCTAAGAATCCATAATCCAAGTCAAGGAATCCAGAATTCCGCTAACTATCGGAATCCGGATTTCAAGATCCACTGATAAAGAATCCGGATCGAATCCAGTACCTGGAATCCGAAATCCGAAGCGTGGAATCCAGAATCTAAGACTGTCTTGTATTTTCTTAGGCGAGGCGTCCGTAACACAAAGAAACTATAATTATACGTTTCTGGGAAACTGCTCCCCCTACCTTCCCTCTAGGCCAAAATTTTGCTCTCAGTGAAGTAAGTGTTAATGTTGACTTAGGGGACGGGTAGGTGGGTAGTTTCTCCGCATAAGAAAAGTATAATGATCCGTAGTGAACCTGGATTATGGATTCTAAAAAGGACTGGGACCTAGCTAGCCAAATTATCGGCTTTCAAAACAAGTATTCGGAAGAAAGACCTTTCAAGTCTCATAGCTGACAACAGATGTTCAAATTGTGACTTGTGTAATACTTGTGACCCTACTTGTTAATTTACTTTTAGATTAATCAGATTGTAGACTATTTTACTGTTATTATTTTTTTATTTATTCATTTTATATATAATATTTTAACGTTATTAATGTAATTTTATAATCTGTGAATATTTATTTATTATAAATATAATAAATTTTATTAACTCGGTGTCCCCGATTAGTAGACTACTTGTAGCCATCTAGAAGACTTTGACACGTTAACAAAGTTGTTAATTCGTTCATTCATTCTTTCATCCCGAAACTACCCGGCAAATTCCTTACCCTGAACACAGTACTTGACAAAATTGTTCTCGACAAATGCCCAGCTAGGGAGGAATTCGCACGCTTGGAATTTATTGCATACCCCCTTTTTCGGACCACTTCCCTTGAAGTACATGGTCAAGAAAACATGTGCTTTCTTCAACGCATTGTAGCGGTGTTCCTGACCAGAACAAGTTAAACAATTTGTTTATTTACTTGTTGTTTCTTGTGTATTTGTTCAAGATGGGAACAACAAAACGATGGCTAAAATGGTTGACTTGGACACTCAAGCGCAGCGTTTTACTGAGATTTGGGGCTGGAGACTTCAAATCGGAGACTTTTTCTCTGCTGATTACACTCCAGTTCCATTCCAGTACGCCTGGAGCAAACTGACTTCCGGGGGAGGGAATGCAAGCATTGGCACTGTTTATCAGTCAGTGTTGTCAAATATCCAATGGATGGACAACAGTAATAGGTCACCATTTATCAAACAGCTTCAGGACACAATGAAAAAGGACAACATTGAAAGCGATAAACTGTCAATACGCTTCAACTTAGATTTGTACGGGTTACTCACAGAGCCTAAAATAACTGGGCGCATCGTAGGTAAGGGTAATGGATTATATATTAGAGAAATGCAATGACATGTAATGTTTAGTTTTGATTGAATTAATGTCATCAACGTTTCTTATTAAACGTTATCAAGCCAAGCAAACGAATCTGAGTTTCAGTCAGTTTTTTCAGGCATTTAAGATAGTTTCATTTTCAAGGTTAACTAGGAAAATTTTTTGAGAATTAGAAGTGGAAAGAGTTGATCTATGTCACCCTGCTTGGCGTTCTTCTCGGAATTTTTTCTCTTAAGTCAGAACCATCCCCGTACAGTACAGTAGCTTTTCATTTACGACAAATTTTGTAGCCTGTGTACAGTCCCCCCGCCCCCCTCCCTCACCACCCTCGCGTGAGGGGAGGGGGCGGCTGTACCCAGGCTACTGTAGACTGTTCACAGTGTGCTGTTTTTCAGTAAGATCGTCGAGATCGAGCGCTCACCGTCACTGGCAGCCATTTTGTAATTCCTTTTAAATTTACCAAGTGGGTTGGGGCGTCGTGTTTTATAGCGGTGGAGGAAGGGAGGCAAGAAATTACATTTTTTCGCGCCTCCTCTTAAACCGTCCCCGCATCTTAAGTAAATGAGATAGTCATGTTCAAGCTAGACTCGGTCAAGATGGCCGCCTATAATGCTTGTTCTCGACAATTTTACAAATGAAAAGTAGGGAATGGGTACAATCTATATTCTTTTGGCAAAAAAGTGTAAAATAGTTCTAGAAGCAGCAAATCGTTTAACTGATAGCTTGTTTTAGATAGCAGCGTATACTTCACAATTTAATTCTTTCCAGACATAACTTGAGTCAAGGAGAATGATTGTAGGTTATTCCGGCTTTGCAAAAAATACTTAATTTAACGTATTTCAACCCTTATTCATATTAACCCCCCCTTTATTTCTTCTCCATATCTACCAAAATATTTTAGGCACGATTGGTTTGATAGGCCGAAGTTCCCCACCGTTTTTCACTCACGGTCGCATGATGAACACCTTGGTAAAGACCCTCCAGGACACGCCTTTCTATGTAGACAAGCGTACGAAAAAAGTGTTTGCAGATTTTGGTAACACTTTTCAAGTTGATAAAGATGGTAATCTCCTGACTACCAGTGCCAACCACGTGCTTCTTGTAGCAATGACTCTTAGCAAAAACGCCTCCTTTACTTGCTCTGATCATATGCAATGGCTTGGCATCGTGCAGAACAAATCTCCAAATTGGTATCAGAGCACTGCTGGTGTCCAGGCTTTCCCTGCCTTTGGGGCTTTGTCAAGTGACGAAATGGAGATGATCAGCAGTCATCCACTGATTCTCATCGAGGTATTTGAAAAGATTGACCCTTTGTAGCTAATCACTCACGTGGTACCAAAACGCCATGCTGGAGAGCAAGTAGCCTTCACCAAGACTTAATTTAACCTCAGATAGTAACGTCTGCGAAGTAGCTCCGATATCCTTGTTCGGGGCCCCCATCAAACTCAATGAATTACCGAAAGTGCGTTTTAAATTTCCTCGAAGACTGATTGGCAAATCGACAACGGCTTTGTTAACAGGTCACTCTTAGCGCGTACTCAAATCCTGGTAAACAGTTGGGGCCCAGAACAAGGATTTTGGCTCTGTTTCGCAGACGGACTTAACCAGAGTTTAGTTTCGTCTGCGGCGTAGGCTAGAGAGCAAGGGACGCACTGAGACAAGAGAGACAGAGCTTACTTAATTTAAAATGGTATTTTCCTTTGCTTGTCTTATCCCACTGCTTTACTTGCGTCTAAGCATGACGATTTAGTTTGTACGCGATTGATAAACTGCAAAGGGCCTATTTTGTACTCAACAATCTCAAGGTCCTGTTGTTTAGAAGTCTCAAAGACTTAAATGCCTTGTCTTCATTAGTAGTATATTGTTAACGGTAAGTTTTGTTAAAGAATTAACGGAGTGCTTAGCTTTATATAAATCCAATAACTGGGTCAAAAACTGGTAAACTTTAAATCGCCAAAAACGCTTCTTCAAGTGTGCAAAAGTTTATCGTGACGACGGGGCTCGAAGGGGCAAGGGGTCTTGAGAAAAAGAAAACAATGTCTTCTGGTCCGAAGTATGCAGGGATACCATCTGTTGCAGCTTGCGCAAAAGGTATTACAGCAGTTTTGAGCTCAGGTTCTCTCCTGCATGACATCCAGCCGATCGACGCGAATCCTTTAGGTTTTGCTCTCTTTACAAATTACGTGTATCACTATGTATATGTGCTCGGATTAATTTAAACCAAATTTGTAGGACAAAGCAAACATGAAATGAATTCTATAGGTTGCAGTCGAATGATAAAATCCTTAGAATTTGAAGGATTTTAGAGGTTTCACTATAATTATAAACTTCAGGCCCAAGTAGTGTGAACGTTGGACAGCCCGTCCATAAATCTCTATCCAGTGTACAACGTAATAGGCCCTAATCCTTATCCGCTGGATAATTAATTGTTTGTTATAAATAAACTTCGTTTTTGGGCCAAATTTTTCTTGTTAGGAAACGCTGAGTTCACGAAACGGCCTCTTCTAGGCGAATAAACGGGAGTTGTAAACAATCCATCGACCACAAAACTCAACAACAGTAAATGGAAAAACGCCGTTTTGAATCCCTCGAAGTCTTTTCTTGCCTGAAAAAAAGTCAACTCTAGGATTCTGTCGACTTTTAAAACATCTTTCTCTAAGAAAATGGGGAAAAAACCGAGCTCACACATTATCCACTCGCTAGGAGGTGAATATTGTTGAATAGTCCGAGATAGCGAACCAATCAGATTGCTTAAATCACGAAGATCACTGAGTGTGCATATACTAATGATTTATATGACGGATAGCGCTATCCAACGTTCAAACAACCCTGGCTAGATGATGTTATTGATGGCTATTGGACATTTTGAGACTGCTGTAATGAGACTTGGTTAGTTTTTTGTTGAACTGCATTGTGGGAATGTTTTTGGGGGAAATTTTGACCCAGTCCCTCGCTCAACTTTGCAATAACGTATTCGCCACTTTAGAAACGAGAAGGTAACGTTCACAAAGACTTCTGGGTCTGTTACTAGAGACAGGCAAATAAAATAGCCAGTTGGGACTTTAAGATCCAACGACGCGACGGCAACAAGAACGTAGCTTAAAAAGTGAATTTTTGTTCTTTCGGTCTTTATCTCGTTTATTCCTACCCACCTACTTTGTCAATTGTAGGCGAACCCTCCTGAAGCTGAATTTCAAGGGACCATAGCCACGCTCAGAAAGAGAAATAAAATTTCGTCGTTGCTTGTTTACGTCCTCCATAAAACGCGAAATTAGGCATTTTCACGTCGTAGTCGTGCAAAAACGGGAAAGAGATGTACAAAAGTGTGATGCACTTGGGAAGTTTTTGTTTTGCCTATTAAACCTATTGTTTTTTTGACGTTCTCCTTGTCGTTCGCGTCGTTGGATCTTAAAGTCCCTAATAGCTAACCAGTGCGTCCCTAGCAACTATCCTAGAAACACTTGCGGAACGCCATTTTGGCTCCAGTTCCCTCTCTCCTCCTCGTTTCTCAAGTGGCGCTAGAAGCTATAGCGTCCTCAAGACGAACCAGCCTCAGGCGGACAAAGTGGCTATTGATGGTTCCAATTTGACCCTATTTATCTGCCTATAAATTTTTTTTAGGCGGTTGGTTCTTGGCCAGATCTCAAGTGTAACAAGGTACTCCTGGCAGAGGCTCGAGATGGTATTGATATTCACCCTTACAGCAATTGGGTATTTCGTAAGAACCCAGGCGAGCCTATAAACGTTCAGCTCTTTGCCACGCGGTTTGGGAAGCCTCTTCCGGGCGCCCGGATCATGGTCGATGCTTGCAACTGCCGCAAAATTTTTGGTTTGGGAATTGGTCAACCAACCATGCCTGTTCCTTCTCGAGCAATAACAAATGAAAATGGATTTGCCACAATTGTCTTCAATGCAGTCGATCCAAAAAATAACAGGAGCTATATTGATGGGCAGATTTATTCTTTTATATACTCGATCGAAGGTCGGAACAAAAAGTGCTGGGACTTGTGTACAATTGACAAGTATTCGCTACTAAATTCCCTCTTTGTTATCCGCGTTTTTGATCGCTTCGAGTCTAAGGGGTTGGAACCAACATGGCTTGACGACATCTATCCAATCTTCAAGCAATATGCAGATTTGTATCCGGTCATGACTAAGAACTTCTTAAATCTGGGAAACTATTACGATGTTTTAAAATACCGGAGTGCTATAAAAATGAGCATGGAGCTGCCTGAATCTCATCCAAATTATATGCCTGTAACTCGCGACCTCTCAAAATCTAAACGTGAGGTCATTTTGCAATGGCTTTCTAACAAAAATCTCGTTATCGGAGAACCAAAGAAGTATTATTCGATCAAAAACCTGCGAAGAGACTTACAGACCGCCCTTGAATTGGAGCATGCGACTATACCCGTGTATCTTACTGCGTTAGCTTCCATCAAGCCTAACTACAACTTAGAAATCCAGGCAATAATTAACACGATTGTTGTGCAAGAAATGATGCATGTGCTTCTAGTCGCTAATATTCTCAATGCGGTCGGAGGGGCACCGTCTCTTTATTCAGAAGACTTTATTCCGAACTACCCTTCGCGACTTCCTGGTGGAGTGCAACCCGACTTAGTGGTCCCCTTAAAGAAGCTCTCGCATGGTCTTATAAGGAACATCTTTATGAAGATAGAAGAACCAGAGCAAGAACAAGAACGCATTTTAAGTTTTCAACACGCATTTTTGCACGCACGCGAAACCAAAGACATGATGAAAAGCAAGGCCGGTCACCAGCAAAGTGGAAACGCTAGAGGTCATACAATAGCAAGAGGGGCTGTAGTTAGCGATGACGGGTTCACAGACCCATTAATCGACGAAGATCGGTCATCAGCATGTTTTACATCATCGTCAAGGGAACAATTTTTTAAAGGTAAGTCGAAGAAATACATGTAGTTTAACACTTGGTCTCGTTACTCTAAAGTCCCGGAATTTTTGACCCGTTTTCAATTTTTTTACTACAACCTGAAGAATGTTCGTGTAGCTTCTGGGATGGTTGTTTGTCATTTCTAGAAAGTTTCCAGAAAAACCAGTTGCAAAAAGAAATGGAACACGGCTTTTCAAGTCGTTCCAGTGTAATTCTGGGATCAACGGAATTTCTGAAAGGTAGTCCTGTTTGCTGGGTCAGAATGTCCAAACCAAAAATCGTGTTTCATTTGTTAAAACTCATCTTTGATACCGTTCAGGCTTTCACGTCCATTTTTCCTTCAATGGAACTGAGCTGTGCATGGGGGATTGAGGGGAGGGGGAAGGACGTTTTTATAAATTATTTTTTTTAGAAGTTCTTCTTTTCAGAGGCTAAAGAGTATGGAAGATATTTGTGGCAAAATTTGGTGAAAATTGGTTGTTATGGTTACGAAATATATACGTTTTGTATACTTTTTTGTGAAACAACAACAAAAAGTACGAAATAGCGCCAACAGCAAGAAATGTTTTATTATAATACTCCAATGTAAGTAGACTGCCTATCTGCTATTAATATAGTGAATCTGATACGATTTACGCTTAAAACTCATTTCTCGGCAGACTTCAAGTATCGAGAACTAGAAAAAGTTGCTCCAAAGATTGAACTGACATATGACGACATGACCGAAGAAGATTTCCATCAGAAAAAACAACAGAAGGGAAAAAAGACAAAGGTAACGCTCACCCTTGGAGTCTTGTCGAAATAAAGCCAAATTACAAGACAGAAAACTGCTTTAAAATTAGATGGAAGGTTAGAATAACACATAAAATGTGCAAGAAGGCATGGATGGTAAAAAAATTGAAAAAGATTACAATGCATAATGCTCAGCACCGAGATCGGAGGGCGTAAGATATAATAATGGTTCGGAGACAAATTTTAATGTCGCTGAAGGCTTTGATTTTGCCATTTACAAGCAATTTCTTCTTCTAATGTTTTGTCTCTCAAAGTCAGCGACGATCGCATTGACATTCCGATCAAGTCTGACATGAAAATGTTAATCGTGCGATGAAGGCAAGGAAATCTGCTGAAAATCTGTTCGGTTTCTTTTCTCTCTTTTAGCTAAAACATTTTCCTGGTGACCATTTGAAACTTTTCCGACACCACAACACAATCGGCGGTTTCTACAATCACATATTAAACGCTCTAGGCTACCTCACAAATTGTGGAATGGATAACAGCATCTTCACCGGAAACAAAAGCAAACAGGTTGATTATGGTGAATGGTCTGTGCACGGCCACACTCTGAAAGTGTACGACTACCATACAGCTGTGGAAGCCATTGAAAATATCATTGAGCAAGGCGAAGGTAGCTCTCCCTGTAACCCAGTTGCCTGGGACATCGGAAGTGCGAGGGGACTGTCGCATTACTTCCTGTTCAATTCAGTGGTCGAGGAGCGTGAAATCATTGTGGCCGCAGCAGATGAAAATAGGGACATGTTGGTAATTAGATTTTTGATTGATTCATTTGATTATTCATATTCTTGGACCAATTTTGGACGCAATTATTTCTAAATTTTGACTGAAAAGACAAAAATAGGCAAGATTCACACTCACTAGACTCACTAGACTGTCTGTGGGGGGCCAGAAGGGGGGGTTGAAGGGGTGGGGGAGGGTGTTTTCGCTTTTATATTACTACATGAGAAATTTCCGCAATTTCATTCGCTTAGAGCAGTGGTATTTCAGATCAATTTGAAAAACATACTTGTGAAAATTACAAAGCTTTTGTGGGTAGTAGTATAAACAAATAATAGCATGATTTGTACGTGATAGTTGGCATAAATACCACTTGTGATATTTCAAAATTGTCTCAAATTTCACGAGCCGTTAGGCGAGTGAAATTACGTAAAACAATTTTGAAATATCACTCGTGGTATTTATGCCAAATATCAGTACAAATCATGCTATATTACCTATACAAACTGAATGGTTAGTGTCCAATTGAACTGTTAGCCATCCAGTGAGGACGAGGTTGTCAAATGAAAAGAGGGGAGATGGTCAGTACAAGAAAGCGGTTTGATTGGATCTTATTCACCATACCAGCAATCTTCGGAGGCGCTTAAGGACTGTTAAAATGGGAAACACATCACGTGGTTTCTCAATAGGTTGAACTCGTCCCTAGGGCGTTTCCGCTCCTCCAATTTTCTAAGGGGAAGCAACATAGCAAAATCTGCAGACACAAGACAACTTGATCTGTGCATTTTTAAAGGGATTAACAAACTCGTCCAATATCGTAATATTGGCAGCTGTTATCATCTGTTTTCCTCCTGAGAAGCCACGTGACATTGCTTTAATTTACCCCGTCATCAACCGTAGAGCGTGCGAAAAGATGGGGATGCTACCGTGAATAAGGTCTATAAGAGAGTCCTTGTTTACATCTTATTTGCCTCATTTAAACATATGCTTCTCATTATCTGATGAGGCTAATTAGATGAAACGGGAACTCTATTTGCGCACATGAATTTCAAGGCGAGATCACATGGAAGAAGCTCATGTCGTATTGCTGTCAGTGTCAAACTGTTACTCTTATAAATTCTTCAGGATTGCAGTGAAAGATTCTACTTCAACGGTTCCAAGATACCTTTTGACCCAGATGGCGTTTGGCCGATGGTTTCCAACCCCCGCATGTCTAAATACAAACCTGGCTCTAAAGCCTATCAACGGGCAGAGTCATTCAACAAGGTTTACACCAAGCTGATAAGAACTCTGCATCACGTGCTGAATGGGCATCCCGAAGCACTCATTGATTCCATTGGCATTATGTACTCCGTGAATCTTCAGCTAAAGAACCTTGTGCAGACGCCGATTGATGACAATGGAGACCCTGAAGAAGGGCCAAATGCTGGTCCTACCTTTGACTTCACACCATAACTTACTGCATATCTTTATTGTGTATGTTAACCCTCCAACTCCCTCCAACTGCTCAGGGGCAGATCTAGGGGGAGGGTGCAGGGGGTGCCCCCTCCCCCCCCTGAGATGACCTGCGGTTTTCTAATACAACTGGTATTCTGCAAAAACTATGTGGTTTATTGGTGTTGAAGTAGAGCAAGAGACGAGTGCACCCCCTCCTAAAAAAAATCCTGGATCCGCCCCTGCTGCTAGACTAAGGCTTTGTTATTCACACACTCGGTCTCCGAACACTAGCAGTGCCTGATTCAGAACTTGAGATAAGAGGTGTGTGTCGGGGGGTATGGGGGCGGGGGGGAATGGCTTGCAGGGGTAATAATACATGTGTTTTATTTGGAGTCTTATACAATAAATAGTACATCGACTATTTCCATATAACTAAAATTACAAACAACAAAAATTCCTAACGATATATGTCTAATAAGACCATTATATGGCTAATCCAGACCCTTAGATAAGGGGGGGGGGGGGGGACCTGGTCTCCAAACTTCTTCTTCTTCTTCTTCTTCGGGCCTCAGTTTAGTCTAAAAATAAGAGGGGAGGAGGGACCCCCCCGCGCCCCCCCCCTGGATCCGCCAATGACTAGTACCAGGGTACCAGCGGTAAATGGTATTGTGCTCACACCTACTGGGTGCCCAATATGTAACGGTGTACATATTAATGCACCAGTTATGCAATGCAGTGGATTACCTCGGAACTATTAGAGAGCCGTGTGCATATAGGTCGGTCGATAGGTTGGGTGCTTCAAATATGATTGTGTTCACATTAGTGCCCACCTCAGTAAGTATCGCAGTCGGGCACCGTGCCCGGGTGCTAAGTGTAAACGTACACGGCCTAAGTTATGGCCAGACTTTTTGTCAATTTATCATTGAAATTTGAATCCTATGGTGTTACCATTCAAATGAAACCTCTTTTTCAGTTCAGTGAAATTTTACGTGGCCCTATCTACCTCTTAGGATTTAATAAAAAAAGTAAGGTTTCACGGAAGAACGGCCCCTTATTTTGCTTTTAACTTCCCCTCAATTTGTATGAAAATGTAATTCTCGAGAATTATCTATATTTGTTACTTCACCTGATTTTTGTCAATAAAAAACGCAACCACGGCCTCTAAAATGTTGTCAACAAAATATCCCATGATACCATCAATTCATATCACCATGAAGAACTTAACAAAGACTCTCTTTTAAGCACCCAGTTTCATAAGTTTTTATTTGTTTCCTTATGTAATCCACCCTGGCGCTTTGAAATAACAATAGGGAGCTTAAGCGACAGTGACGGCAAAGACAAGGAGAACGACAGCCGACAAAAAAGCGAATAGAGTGTTTTCACATGACGTCACGGCGGCCATATTGGTGTCCCAAAGCAATGAAACGGCGGCCATGTTGGTGTCCCAAAACAATCCTCTGGGAGTTGAACTCTTTTCTTATGCAAACGCTTCCTTTTGTTCTAATAAATTTGCATAGATGCTGGCCACGTGAGTGAAAACACTAGATAGGTTTACATTAGCAAAACAACAACTTTGCACGTGCGTCACGTCTTTTTGTATATATCTTTGCCGTTGTTGCACGAATACGACGGTGAAACTTCCTAGTTTCACATTTTATGGAGAACTTGAACACAAGACAACAATTTCGGTTAAACGTTCCTTTTCTTTTTCTGAACTTAGACACAGTTTTTCGGAGTCAACTCCAGAAAAAGCCCACAACAATTGACAAATTGAATGAAATGGAATAAGAGTATGTAATGAAGTTTGAAATAGCAAGAATTCACTTTTCAAGTGACGTTTTCGTTGCCGTTGGCGTCGTCATAGTTGCTTAAGCTCACTTTTTCACAAAAGCACTAATTAATCCTCAATCTTTCCATGGTCCCCAGTATCCCTTCATACGAGCCATTATCCAAGCTAAACTCTCGGAAGGCTTGTTCTCGGCGGGTACAGCACTCTGTCTGTAGAACTCCACCCTGGTCATCAATGCCTCCACAATATCCGGGAACTGCTTGCTAAGGTCAACTATCTCATATGGATCGGCGGTAATGTTGTAAAGGCCCACATCAATAACTTTTTTGCAACAGTGTCCCTGGAGATAGAAATTGCAACGAAAGTGAAAATTTGAAGACTTAAAAGAAGTTTTAATAAATGGTTTAGAAAAGCTACTTTATCTGGCATAACCCAAACTTGTCACAAAATCCACGACAAAATCAATTGCGACGCAACGACATTTTGTCCCCAGTATTTCTCTTTCATTCCACAGACATAATATTAAAGCTAGGTGGAAACGGACGCATCAACTCCCCACATAGTTGGGTCAACTTTGTTGGGAGTTGTTGCGCACGCGTCCGTGTTGTCAGTGTTGTGGAAATGGATGCAACAACTCTCAACATAGTTGGCCCATCACGGGTGTGGGTCTATCACGCGACTTCATTGCGTTACTGTCTCCAAGGAGACCATTTAGTGTAATGCACGTGCATGGCCCCAATAATGTTGATGGAAGAGCTGTGAAAACTGATCAAGGCTTGGTTTTTATCTCACTCTGCTCAATTTACGAGGAAACAAAGACAAGCGACAATGCTGAAATCAACGAGGTATAGGCATGAAGGGTGCACAATTACCTTTTTTCCTTGTTCAGCTGGAATACTTTTAATCAACTCTGGTGGGATATACCTCTCTCTATCGGCTTGATTTAATATCAGCTTCATGTCTCCAACACGAATTGCTGCCTTTTGGTCGATAATGTTGTGTAGAATTTCCTTTCGTGGCGATGGAGCCCCTTCAGATATACTGCGCCAAATATTAAAGCCATCCAATTGTGGAATAGTTGCGTGAGTGCGTCTTTTTCCAAGAGATCGTTCTACAGTTATTCAGAAGAACAAATACTGATTAACATGAAAGAAAGCGAAGCTGAGCGTAAACATAAATCTGCAACCGTCCCATGCAAAAAAAATCTAAGACAGTCTTCGATTCCGGATTCCACGCTCTGGATTCCAGGTACAGATTCCTGATTTTTTGTCAGTGAAGCTTGGATTCCAGATTCCAATCCTTAACCGGTTTGACTGCTACCCGGAAAGTGGGATTTGCCAAACTTGGGGAGAGTAATGTAGGATTGGGAAAGTAAACGATATTTGTGATACCAATGATCGATATTTGAGACGCGGAAAAGCGAAATCAGGATGCCCTTTCCAGACCGTAGCGGCACTGTTAAGGATAAAATCAATGGACAAGATTTAGTTGTATTGGAGGTGAGAGATTGTAAAAATAGACACCTTTAGATTTTCAGTAAGACGAGAACGACTATAAGTAGGAGATTTTCTCAAGGGGATTTTTCGGCTCGCAGTTGGTCAGAAATTCCAAAATAAGGTATCTGTGCAAAGATTCTACCAGAATTCGCAGCTTGCCAACTTCATTACTTAAACTAAAATCTATGTGGGTTCAGAATTGCATAATCCGCATAGTTCCATATTGTCCCCGACCTTAGCCAAAGATTAAAAAACACGCAACTGTTAGTTGACAAATTTACCTGCAAGATTAACGAGAGTCGGATACCAGTCAGTTACATGAAGTAGTTCCTTGCACTTGACCCCAGTCTTTTGAAGCATCGTTCCATGAACTAGACTAACTCCCCTGACCCCTCCCTCCCAGAAGTCTCTTTTCTGTCCCCGGAGGGGCCAGTTGTATCCACCTTTATCAGGATTGCCTCCATTATCAGTAGTTATAATCGTTAAGGTTTCGTTCCATAGACTGAAAGGAAAGCAAAGAAGTACAATCTTTTCATAATAAGTGTTGTTTAGGGGACTATGTCAAGCTATCTGCTATGTTTCTAAAAAGCTAAAACAACAAACGAAATTTCAACCACAGAATGAAATTTCACAGAATGAAATTGAACCCTACTAAATGCAAGGAGATGCTAATTAATTTTATAAGTAATCATAATTTTATTGTGAATCCTATTGTAATTGGTAGTAACACAATTGAGAGAGTCATGACATACAAGTTACTAGGCGTTTATGTAAGCAATGACCTGAAATGGAACCATCATTTAGAAGTTATAGTGCAAAAGGGAAACAGGAGGCTTTGTGCATAATTATAATCTTAGATCTGGCATTAGCCGCCCCACGTGTCCTACCTGTAGGACCAAGCGCACGTAAGAGTTTGTCACTCATAAGTATATCTAGTGGCTTGTACAATTATATTTTCTAGTATTTATTGGATTTATTGTATTATATTTTAGTATTATATGTTTTGTAAATAGCTCTGTAATTCAGCCATTCTGTATATTGCTGCAATGAGTCTTAAAAAACAGTCAGTCAATTTCGAGACGCTATCACTGGTTTCCCCACGAATTGACGTTTGAGGAGCAGTGACGGAAGAAAATTCCATACTGATGACGTCATACTGATGACGCGTTACTACCCATGCAAATCTGGGTAGTGCTTCTAATTGGTCGTGCCGCGTGCGAAATTTGCTTCAACCAATCAGAAGCACTTCCCTGATCTGGGTAGTAACACGCTATCAGTATGGAATTTCTTCGCTCGTTTCTCAGACCGTCATTTCAGTCATTTAACGGAAAAACCAGTGGTGACGTCGCCAATTGTCGGCTGTCTTTTCATTGTTTTCTAATTGAAGACTATGTTTAGGCATCGAGATTGTCTTCTGTCGAATGTTTCTACGGCTGGCAAGAATAGACGTGGAATGGAACTTGAAAATGTTGAACCAAATTTTCATGTTTATCTGATGCTATTCCGCCCTAACACCAAACATTACAAGGCCTTTCGAGAACCGAGTCCCTGGCCATAGCCCGGAATGAATATTTCAGCTTTTTGTTTTCGGCAATTACAAAATTTCGCTCAGTACACTTCGTAATAGAATGACGATGGTTATCAAGTTTTCCCGCCACTTTAGTTCCTGCGCGCGCACTAGAACCTTGTCCTTGTAGGCGTCTTTACCTGAGAATGTGAAAAGTCTTCTATTAACGAACTTATACTGTTGACGACTCACCCGGCCTCTTTCATAGCTTCTGTGACGTTTCCTATCGCTTCGTCCATAATGTCAACCATGCCAGCATGAGTTCGCCTCGCCTTGTTGCGAATTCCTCGATACTTCTGTTCGTATTTTAGATCAACGCTTAATGGTCCATGCACACTTTGAAATGGAAGGTATAAAAACAAGGGTTTGGATGCATTGTGCGATAGGATCACTCTTCTTGCTTGCTGTTTAATAGAAAAAGAAACCCAAGTCATAAACTGATTTGGAAATGTTCTTTTAACTTGATTTTCGCTTATATTTTGAAGTTGACAGGACGGGTTCGTAAAAACTCCCAAGGGTTTCGTGGGTAAACAAATTACTGAGCAGTTTCTATGTGAAATACTTCTGCAATCGAGATTCATCGCCAAGCATTTCTTGATCACCAAAACTGGCGCAAAAAGAACGGACGAGTTTGTCAAGGCTTTTGTTTAATATAAAGCTATTTCGAGAAACTGTTGTCGGAAAAAATGTGCTCGCGACAATCCCGAAAGGTAATATGGGATATGTTCAATACACTGTTCCTGACACTGTAGCTGTCGAACCTACTTTGCTTTCCTTTAGCACTAGCAGACATACGTCCATGGCATCTTCTGCCATTCTTTCAAATTTCTTTGAAAAACAGTGCACTCAAAACCACCCACAATACCTTTCGGGGTTGTCGCGTGCACTTTATCCGACGATCTTTCTCAAAACAGCTGTATATATCAGTAGGGAACTGTAGGGCACGCTGTCGTCATATATATATGCATAAAGACAACCTGAGTACAACGAGCTTGCATTGCGTTCGGGCTGGATGCGAACTCAGACAATAGAGAACTTTAGATTCCAGGACGAGAACGACTACGAGTACGAGATTTAACTAAAAGCTTTTTCGCGTATCCTCAAAATATAGACACCCCGGAAAGCTTCAGTACTTGTTTTATTAGAAAAGATAGCACTGCGGCTATATTGAAGGAGGTTAAGCTCTCTCTTGATCGAAAAATGATAAAACTTCTAACATTTGACAACCTAGTTTCCTGATTGCGACATTCTCGCTAACAATCGTAGTAGAACGATGACGGCTACCAAGTTTTCCCGCCAAAATGACGCTGGTTCACGCCAACCTCGTTCCCAGGGTCTCTCATCTGAGGTTGGGTTCACGCGCGCGCACTACTTAGTATTAAGGAAATTTCGTTCTCGTAGTCGTACTAGCTTTTATAATTCAACTCCAGCTCGTCATAGAAACTAAAGCTCTCTAGCCTTACAGCCCTCGCCTTGGAGGGAGATAGGACAGTAAACCGGTGACTACGGTCAAATTTCATGGAGAAAAAAAAGTCATATTATCGGTTTCTACTGTATTTCGGTAATGAGTACTATTTAACATCTCAGCAGCCCATAACCTGAAGCGAGAAAATAAAATAAACTGGTCCATAAAAACGCCGTGTACTCGTGACACGGCGTTTTTATGGACCAGTTTATTTTGAGAACGGTTTTGCTGGGAATTGAGAATATCTTTTAAGTCCCACAAAGCAGTCGACAAAACCTACAGACCTAAAAATGATACTTTTTGCCTTTTAATGACGTTACGTTTTCCTTTTTGGTATCTTAATATTCTTCGAACGCGTTCATACACGTGGCGGAGATTCCATTTTCGCGTGAAAAGGTGCCCTAAAATGTGTCTAAAAATAAACTGGTCCGTAAAAACGCCTTTGCATAGGCCTAGTATGGAGTTGTTCGCTCCGGGTTATAAGCTCCTGACAATCTGTAAGATCTGTAAGTACCTCAGCGTACAGCGTTGCCGAATAAACTCCACTCTTATCCCGTACGGGTTTCTTGTTGTCATGCAAATCAAGAAATCCGTCACCTTTATGGCTGTAGTAATCTTCATGTCCACCGTAAAAACCGTAAAAGGAGTCGAACCCACGGTATAACGGGGTGTAAGGCCAACGAAAGAAGCCAAGGTGCCATTTGCCAATAATGTGCGTAGAATATCCTGGAATGAAAAGATAATTTGCAGGAGCAATTGGTTAGCTTGAGATCACTGAAAACAGCTGAGATTTTGCGACGTCACCGGTGGTTTCCTGGCGAAATGACGTCGAGCAGAAATTCCATTCTGATGACGTGTCACTACCCTAACCCGATCTGGGTAGTGCCTCTGATTGGTTGATGCCAATTTCTCTCCAGACACAACCAATCAGAAGTGCTACCCAGATCTGGGTTTTGAGACGTCATCAGTATGGAATTTCTGCGCTCGTTTCTCAGACGTCATTTCGCGGGGAATCAAGTGGTGGCGTGGCGAAATATCGGCGTTTTTTTCAGGCTAACAGTTGTTAGTATGTGTTAAATAAATTTTATACTGTTCCAGTATACCTTATTCTCCTTAATTTTCGCGGGTTCTTAAATTCGCGATTTTCGCGATTTTAAAAAATTCGCGAACTTAAAGACCCGCGAAAAATAACGACCGCGAACTTTGATCTCGCGAAATTTAATGGACATAGAAAAATCATGTATGTGTGTGTTTCAAGGAAACTAAACAATTTTTAACACAAAGTGTTATTACAAAGAGCTATCATCTATCAACTTTAGATGTTAATCAGTGTCACGATTCGCCTCAAGTTCTTCTTCGGCATCTGAGTAATCATCTTCGCACAGTTCCTCCAATACATCCTTTGTACAGTCGTCAAATTGACCATCCTGTCCCGGCTCCTTATAGTGTGTAGTTACGAGTGTATGGTATCTTTCCATTATTGCCCTGTTCCTTGGTGTATCGTCCATTTCACATATCACCTCAACAGGAATTTCCAGAGCTCCCTGAATCAATGGGGATCGACGATAGTTTTCATCAGTAACTTTAAGATGAACCATCCCACCTCTCAATAAGAAAAAGCGAGTAGCTCTAGAAATCTCTCTGGGCAAATGGCCTATAATCGAATCGGCCAGGCGACCACGGAGCCGTTTGTTAGCTGCAATTGCGTATCGTAGATATCGTTTCCTTCGTGAGAACATCTCAAAAGCTCCCCGACGATGGGCTTCCAAATTTCTTTGTAAACATGGAATCCACGAAAGCCACACAAAAATGAATTGGCCATGTTAAACCCTGCACCGCCGTTGATTAACGTACAATTTTGGTAAAAAAGAAAAAGTTAAGTCACTTAATCGTCAATTTCGCGAAATTAAATTCCCTGCAAACACAATTTTTCTCCGCGATCGCGAAATTAAAGACTCGCGAAATGTGCCGGGAAATTTTTCGCGAAATTTAAGTCCCGCGAAAATAAAGGAGAATAAGGTACTATATTTCAGGATTCTCTCTACCACACAGACTCGCAGTCCTAGCTATAAGATAATATTAAACAAAGGTCAATAAAGCGAAAAAGATACAGTCGAATCTTTTTGTCTTTACAGCGTTGTACACATTGTGGAGGGAAGCGGGGAGGGAGGGGGGCTAGTTATTGTAGGACTCTGCACCGGGGGTGGAGAGCAGGCTAATTTGCCGCTCAGCGGCTGTGATCGAGGCTAAGTATGCTTCCACTTCCATAGCTTGTAGAACTTATAACGGTGGGATCTTAACACTTGTCTGAGAACGTTGTTTCTACAGAGTAATTATAGTCTTACCTGCTTCTTTGAGTTTCTGCGGCAAGGTAGTAAAACTAAGGGGCAGTCCGTATGGCTGGTCTGGAGTTATGACTCCCTTTTGCATACCTAATGATGATTAAAAAAAAAAACAGTTTAATTCAGGACCTCATTATAATATGATTTAGACCAGACGGCACTGTTGTTTTCAAGTAATATGTCGTAGATCGAAAAAAAATAATTAGTGTTTGGACCTGAAAATGGAGCTGTAGACCTACATTTAGCGTGCATTTCCAATGGTTCAGTTCAATTCACCGACTTCACGAGGCCAACTTACTAACAGACTCTTCCGAGTGAAACTAATCGAGTGGGCCCTTTCGAAGTAATCTGAGTAGTGAACTACCGACGGAAATTGAAGAGAGTGTTTCTGATTTTAATTTTGAAAGCAGAACACAGTATGTTGAAGTTGAAAATGCTAAATCAGACCCACTTTCTATCCAATGTGGTGTACCACAAGGTTCTACCCTTGGCCCACTTCTGTTTTTGATATCTATCAATGACATGCCCAATTGTTTAGAAAAGGCAAATATTAGAAAATTTGCTGATGACACCGCTCTCTTCTACTCTTTCAATTCTCTACAGGATCTTGAAAACACTATAAATGAGGAATTCAACCATCTTTTTAGCTACTGCGCAGCTAATAAACTTTCTGTAAACTTTAAGGAAACCCACTATATGACAGTCTCCTCCCCCCAAAAAGCAAATAAACTTAAGCTTAATTCACGCAATATTGAAGAAAAGAACTACATCAAATACCTAGGTATCTGCATTGACAAAAATCTAAACTGGGCTCCCCTCATTCAGCACATAAACAGCAAAATATCTAAAAACTTGGGAATCCTTTTCAGATAACGCCATTTCTTAACTTTAAACACCCTCAAACAAATATATTACTCACTTATCTACCCCTACCTTCATTATGGAATTATGAGTTGGGGAAACATATCCAGGTTCAAACAAAACAAAATATATGTTTACGCTACATATTTTTTAGCCATAATAGAGAAAGTAGTGCACCCTACCTCAAACTTCTAGATATACTTAACATAGATAGCATTTTTAAACTCAAAATCTCCTTGCTAGCTCACAAAATCTCACAAAATGAAGCCAATATCCCTAAAGTGTTTCAAAACTACCTCGTAAAGGTGTCTGATATTCACTCACACAATACCAGATATGCCTCAAATCTTAACTTTCATGTACCACGTGTAAGGTCAAATTACGGCAAACAAACATTTAAGTTTGCCATAACCAAAACTTGGGAAGAGATTCCTACTAAGATTAAACACTTACATATCATAAGTTCAAAAAAGAATATAAGCGAATTCTAGTTAACTCTGAAAGGTAACAATTGTAATATGACTTTCTCACATAACCTGACTGCTGGCATAATCGTCCATAGTTGCCATGGCACCAAGCGCACATTTATTATGTATTTCCAATCATAATATAGCGGTGGTTAGCTCGAAAGCAAAGCTCCTCTGACCACCGTACACTTCTACCCATTAGCCATTAGCCATTTTTTCGGATGGGTAGATTACTTCATTTTCTAACCCATGGTGTCCCGCTGCATGGCGCGCTTCGCGCGCGAGAGCTCCGCTAAAAGCAATCAACTTTGCACGTGCATCACGCTTTTTTGTACATTTCTCTGCCGTAGTTGCATGACTATACAACGTGAGACTGCCTAATTTCACGTTTTCTCAAAGGTGGGAAAAGAAAACAACAACTTTCTTTTTCTTTTCCTGAACTTTGGATGTTATCCAGGAAGATCCTAGAAGGCGGATCATCCTGCTAGCGCCATTACTATGTTTCAGGCTGTATTCAGTAGCCGGTTAGTAATGGGTTGTACTTGTCCCTTGCGCTAGCAACTTCCTAGTACTAGGGTCTTCGTAGCTAAAAGGTAGGAAGATCCTAGTTCTAGGACGTTCTTAGCCCCATGTACACTGTTTTCGCAAGGACGATCCTTAGGGACAAACCAGAGAGAAATGGCGGCGGGTAGTCGTTCAGTGGGTAATCACGGCGATAAGAACCGACCATTTCGTTTGGCTTCGTTATAATTACCAAGAGCTGATAATTCTGTAATAAGGTGATAATTCGTAATTGTAAAACGCCCAGTAAAGAGAGAAGACTTAGCACCACAAGGACCGAACTTTCTGCATGTAAACCCAATGAATAAGTTTTTCCGCCTTTTAGGATCTTCCTCCCTCCATGTTAACAGCCCCTGAGTCTTTAAGCAAGTATTTCCTTTTATTATCACTGGAGTTTTTTAAATTAAATAAGAATGGCCTCCAGGTATGTCAGCTGCTTTTAATTTGCAGTCTTAGTTTTGGACTCTTTGAAACCATGGTAATTTCTAATGCTAGAAACAATCCTGCCCACTCTCGCCGGCTCTCGAATCATTTTGATATACACTCTATTTTTAATCTTTGTTTTACCCTTTCGACTGATCTATTTTTAAACTGATGCAAGGCAAACAAATTACTTACTCTGTTAACGTTCCTTTTTTTACCGTTCTCGGACAACCATTTTCGCGGATTTAAATTTAAGAAATTTTTTGGAATCCGCAATATTATTATTTCCGAATCCCCGTGAAAATTTCATGTCACACAGAAAAGCAAAAAATTTGAATATCCGTCGTACTAATATTAATTAAGGTCTGGTATAATGGATAAAGATTGCTGCTCTTTCCTCTTTCATCTTTCAAATAGTTTTTCATCATTGTGCCCTCCTGTTTTAGGGATGGAAAAGTTCCTTGAATGGGCCTCGCCACAAGTATAGTTGATAGGCATAAGAGAGACAGCAATAGTCTATTATCTAAAATCTTATATGTTAATTTGACTTAAATGCCCCCATTCGAATCCAGCTTTTGGAGGAGCAAATGTCTCACTTCAATAATGACTAGAAACATAAACATTTTTCATAACGTTAAAAAGATTTTTCGTCAACATTTTTTCTGACAACGTACGTCAATTACCCTTTTTTTCATGGTCACTAAACTCATGGCGACTCAATTTGCTAATGTTGCAAGCAAAAAATAGGAATTTAGAGTTTCAACTGGCCGAATGAAAACCAGTTAGTGATTTAAGAACTCATAAAAGACGGAGTTTCAGAGCTACCTAGAAGAACTCTAGCGAAATGTACGTAGCAGTGCATGGCGATATAATTGAGAGCCAGCGTCCTTGAACTAGCTCCCACTACGTAATGAATCCTTCCAATTATTTTTCTCTTCAGTCAAAATAGATTATTTAAAGCTAGAAAACTTTGAGTTTTAGCCTTACTGATTTGAGTGACTGATGAGCAGGTATGCTCTGTGATTGCGACTGACGTCGGTTTTGAAATCAAAATGAGAATTGCTTAATTTCCGCACCTCAGCTGAATTTAAAACACAATACTCAATGTATATTTACCTGTGTGTATGGGGTACATCCCGGAAAGAAGAGCGGCTCTGGTTGGAGTACAAGTAGGTTGTACATAATAATTATCCAGTATTACTCCTTCAGAAGCAAAGTGATCTATGTTCGGTGTGTTGATCTGTGGGTTGTGAAACCCTACATCGCTCCACCCTAAGTCATCCACAACTATTAGCAAAATATGAAAAGGAGTAGCAACAGCTGGACGGACAGATATGATGAGCATGAGAAATAAAACTTCAAAACATCTCGAATTCATTTTCTCATTGCTTGTGATGCTAATTTTGCTGCATGCAGTACGTGAAGTCAAGATATTTTAAACTGCTAAACGCGAACTGAACCCGTTCGTCTGATATACTTATTCATAATTGGCTGCAACCGATGCGTGTTAGTCACGTGTCTTGTGTACTTATAATTTTTCAGGGGATCAAATATCCTTGAGAACATCACATGATCTACTGGGTTGGGAACAAGGCCTGCCGTCTATCAAAGAATATTAGTTAGTGTAGTAACCAATCCCCGCCTAGTCCCAGTCCGCGTGTTTACGTATAAGTAATTCGACTTTCGCGCAGGTTATGCAAATCGTAAAGTAAGCTGTTACAACTACGTTACGTTCTTGATCTTACTTCGTTCGCCGTATTCCCAAATCGTCAGGTAATGTCCTCTGTCTTCGTTTATCTCGTATTTCCTATGTTATCTGTATTTCCTACGTTATTTCCATTGTTGTAATTAGTCGTTCCGCTCTTAATGTATTATGTTTGTTACTTTATCCTAGAAACCACTGGCAACATCATGTAAATAAGGTTAAGAGTTCGAGTTGTTCCAGTTGAATTAAAACTCTTTTACGACTTATATTTTTGCTGGTGCGTTGGCTACAGTTAGCTAAATGAATGGAAAATGATATACTCTTATGCATGTGTCAAGGCTTGACTCAACCACGAATTTAGTGGGTTTTGATGTCAAGTAGAAACATTTCCCTCATCATTGTTAAACTTGGCGAGCAGTTTCCTTTCCACGTTTGCATCCATTTCGTGAGCTTTCTAGTCACGTGACTCACCTTTGTTTTGTAACGGTCAAAATGTTTCCGACTGAAAATGGGGAATACTTAGTCAAACTGTATTCGCCTTATTTTACATGGAGTGCTGTCTTCTAATAATGCCCAAGTGTTATCAGAAGTGGCCAATCAAGTAAAGCAGGTCACATGACTTACTAAACATACTTTAGGTTGGTTTGCACATGACGTCACCAAAAATCAAACAACATGGCGTTTCCATACAAAGCTTTTGAAATTTGGGTAAAACGTTTTTCCGAATATCTCACCTTTAAAACATTGCACTGACCTGATTCTTAGCAAGGCGTTTTGTATCTTTATCTTCTTTCATTTCCTAGATTCTAGACTTTCTGTATTGAATGGTTTGCATTTGTATTTTTCATGGCGTGACAGTGCAAACCGAGAATACCTTAAAAGGCGGAATCGTGGTCAGAACAATCTTCGATTCAGACCATTTTGATATCCAAAAATTTCAAATTATTAACGTGCAAATATACTACATTTGAAGAAACCCTTTTTGTGATGTCATCAGGAGCGGAAAATCACAAGACGATAAATATAACACTTTTGTTCGATCAAACTCGTTAAATGCTAATTTTCTTGAGTTTCAGAACTGAAACAAACTTAATTCAAGTTACGAACTTCAAGCGTAATGTTGTAAAATGCCTGCTGAGGGTCCTTTTTATTGATCCACAACTATCAGCAAAATATGTAAAGGAGCAGCAACAGCTGGACGGACAGATATGATGAGCATGAAAGCAAAAACTTTAAAACATGTCGTATTCATTTTCTCCTTGTGATTCTGCTTTTGATTATTCTGCTGATTGTGGTTTTGCTTAAATTGCTAAAGATTTGTGTGTATCAACTAACGAGAACTGAACAATATTGATCTGATATACTTAATTGGATGCAACCAATGCGTGTTAGTCACGTGTCTTGTGTACTTACAATTTTTCAGAGGAAAAGAGCAAATATCCTTGAGAACATCACATGATCTACTGAGTTGGGGAAAAGCTCTGCTGTCTATCAAGATTATTAGCTAATGGATATAAAATATGATGCTCTCACATATGTGTGTTAAGGCTTGACTCAACCATGAATTTACTGTCATCTAGTATGGAAATTCTGCGAATCATCTGGTAGCAGAAAGATCGAGCGCATCCAAGAGCGTCCGCTGCCCGCAGTGTATAAATCAACTGAAACGTACGAGGAACTCCTCATTAACGCTAAGTTTCCTGTTTTTGCAAAATGTAAATGAGTATCATTATAACCTGCAAGCGAACTGAAGGAGATGCGAGTTTTTCAGTACTATAAACTTCCGCTTTAAAAGCCCTGGGCTTATAAAACTTCGTAAGAGGTTTTGAGAGGGCTTTTAACCGGACTTAAAAAAAGCGCGGTTTCAAAAAAATTTGCATTGTGCTGATACAAATACTTTTTGAATTGATACCCTTTTTAAAGCTCTTTCACAACGTCGTAAAAAGTCGAATACAAGCTAGGTGGAGCGGGCCTTATAATCGGATGAATTTTTTTATTTGCTGGTCGATGGGCCTATGATTGGGGGCACATTGAATTCGTGCTACTTGAAAATTAACCTTCCAAGACAACAGCACGACACAACAAGAACCCGAAACAGAGCAGGGTTGTACTCTGGTTTAGAGCCGCTCTGACATTTAACTCCAACGCTCACAGAATCACGCCATCTCACGTGACTCCGAGAGGACAAGAGTCCACGTGTCGCGATGATGTCTCGCAAAGAAACTATAAGATGGACAAAACCACAAAGTCAATCTATGACTGGGGTGCTTGTAGGCAGAAGTTTACGATAGGCCATTTTAAATTTGTGGGCTTAGTGTCCTAGCCTTTGAGCGAACGCGAGGCTGAAGTCGACCTTGTTTAGATACAAACCTCATTCCTATTCTAAAGAAATTCTAATTCAAAAATACCAGTCAGCCTCAGAACAAGATGATTTACATAATAAAGCAGGAACAAGGTCAACACCTACTCCCACTACGTCTCTACCTGCTCACGTGCTCTTGAGGTTTTCTGCTGACCAGATATTAGCTTCTAATAGATCACAGCCTCAAGTTTATGTCTTTCAGCTAACAACCCTGGTTAAAATCCTTAAGGTATTAACGTAATAGCTCGTCAAATGAGGTGTTTTCCCTCCCTCCCCTCCCCTCCCTATGCAGTGTTGATGTTATGCATTCAAGCTTGTTTTAATGCATTCAACACTGCTTGGGGGAGAGATGAACAAAAGAATTAGCCTCTAGCTTATAACAACATTCCCAAGCTTTATTAAGAGGTAGAACACGAGTTAATTTAGCAAAGTGCGTCTTCGCACCTATTTTCCCCAAGTGTACCAAGGTGTTTTGACTTGGGTTGTAGTCCTTGACAGTCGCATAGTTCTTCCCTTCAGTTAATTATAGATTTGTGGACTTTTTTTTGCAATGGTTCCAAGTTTACCGTCTGAAGTAAATTATAAATGCATAACACGATCGCTCTTAGCTCAATCTAAATCTATATGCTAGTTTTTTTAATCCTTATTCAATCCGCCCTGGCTGTGAACACTAGCACTTTAATCCGCTAAAAACACCGGTTAATCCTCAATCTTCCCATGGCCCCCAGTATCCCTTCCTACGAGCCGTTTTCTTCGCTTTTCTCGCGGAAGGCTTTTTCTCGGGGGGTACAACACCCTGTCTATAGTACTCCACCCTAGTCATCAATGCCTCCACAATATCCGGGAACTGGTTACGAAGGTTTACCATCTCATACGGATCGGCGGTAATGTTGTAAAGGCCCACATCAATAACGTTTTTGCAACAGTGTCCCTGGAGATAGAAATTGCAAGAAAAGTGACTCCTTGAATACTTAAATGGTTTTTAGTGTTTTTAGTGGTGGTATAGAAGAAAGAAAGGAAGTGCTTGAGTGTCGCCCTATGTAAGAAAATCTGGACTTTGCTTGTGGAGTCCGGAATCCTGGGCTTTGGAATCTGTATAACGATTGAAATCCGGAATCCAAGTTCCATTGCAAAGGAATCCGTAATCCAGTATCTCGAATCCCGAATCCCGAATCCCGAATCCAAGATTCTGGCAGGCTCGACTTCCGCAGTTCGGTGGGGGGTGGGGGGAGTGCGGGCTCATTTTCAGAATTGTGGCTTGTAATCGCGCTTTCCACCTTTCAGAACTGACCGGCCGGACCATTCCCGTCTCAATGACAATTTCTCTTTTAATCAAAACTCTCCAGCCAGATCAGTCAAATCCTGAATAGTATGCACCAAAGGAGATCATGATTTTTCAGCAAAAACTCTTGGAAAAAGCCTAATTCATTATTAAACTTACTGGTCCGGCAATGGTCCGGCCGGCCAGTTCTGACAAATGGAAAGCACCCTAAGAATATTGCCGGCTTGGATTCCCTTACATATAGGGTACGGTGAATTCGAATACTGAAATGGGTTTTAGTTTCAAGAAATGGTTTACATAAATAAAACATGGTGCTTCTTTCTGTCACCGGAATAAAAGAAAACTCATATCTACAATAACCGAAACTCGTCACAGAATCGGCGCCAGCTATGCAAATTTGTGACTAACGAAAGTAAATGTTACATATTAGACTAAAAGAGTTACACGAGATGCGAATTTTAAACTAAATTGTAACAGTACAAACTGCCACCAAATTGAGTGAAACATAAAAAGTAATTGCTCAAACATTAAAAGAAAGGGTTTAGAACACAGCAAAGACAAAATTAGCCAGGAATGGACAAGCTTGAAGAAGATTAAAAAGGATTGAAATTGCGGTGGGTTAACTTAGCAGTCTTAAAAAGTTCATTTTTTTCGGTTGGTTTAACATTTGGTATAATGTTTGGGAACTGTATTAGTTGGACAAGATATAGAATCTGTCATGTTGTGGCTTGCCAGTAATTTTTTTTGTTAAGTTTAATGGCCTCTAAAGCCTGGTTTAAACTAGCGTATAAGCAAAAGCATAAGCACAAGCACATGTGTAAGCAAGTGAAAACTAGGTCGACATAAGCATAAACATAAGTACAAGAAAAACGGAGTAATTAAGTCCGTTCTTTTTGAGCTTAATACTTAAGCTTATGTCGTAGCTTTGACTAGCACAGGCATAAGCAGAAGGCCGTGGACCAATCATAGGTCACTTTGACCCAGACCTCATACGAACATATCAAAAGCCATATGGCGGACGCTTCGTCCGCCATCTTGTTTATCGTCGGGTTGAGGAGAGCTGGTATTGAGAATTGAGTCAAATATGCCATTCTGCGCGTGCGTATGTCCTTATGCTTAAGCCTATGCGCTAGTGAAAACCAGGCTAAAGGATACGTAATTGGCTAAATTAACAATGGATTAAGCAACTGTGACACAATGCAGCCCCTTTATCCTGTCAACTTAAAAGAAATTTTAAGTGTACATGATAACCTTTTTTCCTTGCTCAGCTGGAATACTTCCAACCAACTCTGGTGGGATATACCTCTTCCTATCGGTTTGATTTAATATCAACTTCATGTCTCCAACACGAATTGCTGCCTTATGGTCACTAATGTCATGCACAATCTCCCTTCGTGGCGATGGATCCCCTTCGGATAAACTGCGCCAAATGTTAAAGCCATCCAATTGCCGAATAGCAGCGTCAGTACGTCTTCGGTCAAGAGATCGATCTGACAGTCATTAAGAAGAACAAAATAAGTATACTAAAACTGATCTTAAAATTAATTTTGCTACCATCCTGGGTTAGGACAGTACGGAGCTATGTAAGTTCAGTTAATAGGAATATATCTCAAACTGGCAAAACACCCTTCAACATTCTCAAAAACTTGAATTTTATAGATCTTTTAAAACCGATCATACCACCTCTAATTACTTACACTTAACAAGAGGAACAGTTGGGTGAAGGGCTTTAGTAAAACTACGAAAAAGCAATCACAAACTAATGATAGGATTGGGTAGATACAATCAAACTACGAAGGATAATAGGCATTGTCATTTTTGAACTTGGTTTTTTACTAGATTAGCAATCTAATAGAAGGCCAAGTTCACTTTCTTTTTCGCTGTCCTACATACTCTATGATTAGGAATGATTTTTTCAATAAAATCAAGACTCTGATTCCAAATATTACCCAGTTACCTATGTAAACGTTATGATCAATGAACTGATGAACTCCTCCAATCACTTTATCAGGATACAATTCATAAGATATATCTCAGGTTGCTTTGACGTTCGTGACAAATTATTACCAAAATAACGTAGCTTTTGCAATACGGTACTTGTATCGTCATGCAAATATGAGCTCGTTGTTGTTGTTGTTGTTGGAGCAAAAGCAAAATCGTTTTTGAGTGACGCTCGTCAACCAGAAAAGTGCCCTTTTCTCTCCCTAAATTTGTGTTTCCTTTTAATTAAGTAATTATGTTTAAGTAATTATCTTTCTTGGTCTTATACGACCATGTTTTTCAGGCAGCAGTTAATATGGCTTTCGCGAGTGGCAAATCCAGGGAAAACGTTCCATTTTCTTCGACAAAAAATTCTCGGGAAAAAAATTTAAGTGGCAATTGCACAGTTTTATTCACTTTCTGTTCTTCGGCTTTGTTTATATATCTTTGTTTTAGCTTTCTATTTATCTGCGAATTGGAGCACAGGTAGTTACGTCCCTCAATGTCCTTGAATGGAAGTTAACAAATTTTTTAATTTACCTGCAAGATTAACAAGAGTCGGATACCAGTCAGTGACATGAAAGAGCTCCTTACACTTAACCCCAGTCTTTTGAAGCATCCTTCCGTGAACTAGACCAACTCCCCTGACCCCTCCCTCCCAGAGGCTGCCTTTCTGTCCCCGGAGGGGCCAGTTGTATCCACCTTGACCAGGATTGCCTCCATTATCAGTAGTTACAATCGTGAAGGTTTCATTCCATAGACTGAAACGAAAGCAAAGAAGTAAAACCTTTTCATAAGAACTGTTGTTTAGGGGACTATGTCAAGCTATTTGCTATCTTTTTAAAAAGGTAAGGCACACCATCACTGGTTACCCCGCGAAGTGGCGCCCAAGGAGTGACGGAAGAAATTCCATACTGATGACGTCATGCTGATGACGCGTTACTACCCATGCAAATCTGGTTAGTGTTTCTAATTGCTCGTGCCTCTTGGGATATTTACTTCAACCAATCAGAAGCACTACCCAGACCTGGGTAGTGCTTCTGATTGGTCGTGTTGCGTGAGAAATGTACTTCAACCAATCAGACTGAAGCACTTCCCTGATCTGGGTAGTAACACGTCATCAGCATGGAATTTTTTCGCTGGTTTCTCAGACGTCATTTGTCGGCTGTCTTTTCACTCCGCGTCAATTGTTTCGTTATTGAAGACTATGTTTAGGCATTTTTTGTCGTCACGTTTTCCCGCCACTCTGGTTCACGCGCGCGCACTACTTGGTATAGAGAACACCTCGCCCTCGTAGGCGTCTTTGCCTTAGAATGTGAAAAGTCTCTTTTAACGAACTTATACCGTTGACGACTCACCCAGCCTCTTTCATAGCTTCTGTGACGTTTCCTATCGCTTCGTCCATAATGTCGACCATGCCAGCATAAGTTCGCCTCCTTTTGTTGCGAATTCCTCGATACTTCTGTTCGTATTTTAGATCAACGCTTAATGGTCCATGCACACTTTGAAATGGAAGGTATAAAAACAAGGGCTTGGATGCATTGTGCGATAGGATCACTCTCCTTGCTTGCTGTTTAATAGAAAAAGAAACTCAAGTCATAAACTGATTTGGAAATGTTCTATTAGGTCGATTTTCGCTCGTACTTTGAAGCTAACATGACGGGGTTCTTAAAAACTCTTAAGGGTTTCGTGCGAAAAGAAATTACTGACCAGTTTCTATGTAAAATACTTCAGCCATGGAGATTCCTCGCAAAGCATTTCTTGACCACCAAGAACGCCGCTAAAAGAACTGAACGAGTTTTTCAAGTGTTTTTTATATGAGTAGGGAACTGTAGGGCACACTATCGTCATATTTATGTATACAGCTACTTCAAGAAAGGATGTCGGAAAAATGTGCACGCGACAATCCCGAAAGGTAATATGGGATACGATCAATACACTGTTCCTAACCACTGTAGCTGTCGAACCTACTATTGTTGCTTTCCTTTAGCACATGCAAACAAATGTCCGTGGCCTCCCGTGCCATTCTTTCAAATTTCTTTGAAGAACAGTACCTTTCGTGATTGACGCCTGTACTTTTTTTTGAAATAGCTGTAAAGACAAACCGAGATTACACCACCCTTGCATTGCGTTCAGGCTGAACGCGAACTCAGACAATCTTTTTAAACCTCACAAAAGTTGAGGCTCACAGCCATCGCCTTGCGGGAAGATACGACACTAAACCGCTGACTACGATCAAATTTTTATGGAAAAAAAGTTACTAAATGGGTTTCCACTGTATTTCGTTACTGATGAGTACTATTTTACAATCTGGAAGATCTGTGAATACCTCAGCGTACAACGTTGCCGAATAAACTCCACTCTTATTTCGTACGGGTTCCTTGTTGTCATGCAAATCAAGGATTCCGTCATGTTCATGGCTGTAGTAACCTTCAGCTCCACCGTAAAAACCGTAAAAGGAGTCGAAACCACGGTATAACGGGGTGTAAGGCCAACGAAAGAAGCCAAGATGCCATTTGCCAATAATGTGAGTAGAATATCCTGGAATGAAAAGATAATTTACAGGAGCAATTGGTTAGCCTGAGATCAGAAAACAGCTGAAACTTCGCGACGTCACCAGTGGTTTCCTAGCGAAATGACGTCGAGGGATGACAGACGAGCCTCAAAAATTCCATACTGATGACGTGTCACTACCCTTACCTGGGTAGTCAGCTTCTAATTGGTTTAAGCAAATTTCTCTGGAGGCACGACCAATCGGAGCACTATCGGCCAGATCTGGGTAGTGACACGTCATCAGTATGGAATTTCTGCGCTCGTTTCTCTGATGTCATTTCGCGGGAAATCCAGTGGTAACGTTGCGAAATGTCGGCCGTTTGTTGGTTACTATGTGTTAAATGAATTTTATATTATTTCAGAATTCGTCATCCAGAAACGAGTGGGCTCTATACCAGACAGCAGAATCTTAGTCCTAGCTATAAGAAAACATTAAACAAAGATCAATTAAGCGAAAAAGATGCAGTCGAATCTTTTTGACTTTACAACGTACACATTGTAAAAGGAAGGGGAGGGGAGATGGCTAGCTATTGTAGGGTACTGTACCGGGGGGTGGAGAGCAGGCTCATTTCCCGCTCAGCGGCTGTAATCGAGGCTATGCTTCCACTTCCATAGCTTATCGACTTGAACTTAAGGGTCGGATCTTTTTATTTGTCTGAGAACGTTTATACTTAATAGTTCTTATTAATGCGAGCGGGAGGTCTGTATGGGAGAATCTTGACCGAGGTCGCCAATACAGACCGAACGCAGTGTCGAGCAGTGAAGTCTGTACCAGCGTCTGAGGTCAAGATTCTCCCCTAAAAACCGACCTAGCTCGGTTTAAATAATAACATGTTCATTATATGGCCAAACAAGAAAGCAAAGGAACAAAAAAATCAATTACCATTTCATCTTTGCTCGTAATAGCTTCCTCGGCAGGACTCAAATTTGCCAACGTTTGCTCGTGGTCTTTACCTACTTCCTTGTGAAGGTCCAATGATTCTTCCATTTAGTATTATTAACAGGAACAAGCCAATTTTTTCACATTCTTTGCTCATTCTCTCTTGTTCTTGTTTGTAACTTTTTGAGGACAACTGTTACAACAAGATCGGTCTAGATGCCGGTTTAAATGGGAAAATCTAGACCGCGGTCAAGATCGATTTTAGCTAATCAAATTCTTGAATTTGGTTGTTTCCAGTCCTTTTGAGACATGCCCATATATAATAATACAGAGTAATTATAGACTTACCTGCTTCTTTGAGTTTCTGTGACAAGGTAGTAAATCTAAGAGGCAGTCCGTATGGCTGCTTTTGATGTAAGACTCCCTTTTGCATGCCTAATATCAGGAGCAATAATTGAAAAAAAAAAAACAGTCTAATTCAGGACCTTTTTATATGACGTAAACCAGACGGCACTGTGTTGTTTCTTAGTCAGAATCTCATAGAGTTAAAAAAAAAATAATGAGTGTTGGACCTGAAAACGTACCGTAGACCAATGATCAGTTAACATGCATTTGCTACGGTTCAGTTCAACTCACCGACTTCACAAGTCCAACTTACTAACAAACTCCTCCGAGTGAATCTTATCGAGAGGCCCTCTCGAAGTAGTGAACTACCAACGAAATTTGAAGAGAGTGTTTAGTAATTAGTTTCTGATTAACGCAAGAGTGCTAGGATATTACGAATGCCTCCATATTTCAGTAAGCTTTAGTTGCTTTACAGAAGAAGAAGAAACAGAAAACGAGTTGAGTTAATTAATCAGCTTTGGTGTGACTAGATTCTTTCTCTTTGCTTTTATATTGATGTTACTGATTTTATCTCGCGTTTTTATCATATTTTATACTGCAATGCAATATGTTAAGGTCATGGGGCAAGCATCGTTTGCAGATAATGATGCATTTAGACTCTAGTTATTTCGATGTACATGACCTTTGATAACTGTATTTCTCTTGTAGCTTAATTACTCATTTGAACTTTTTTGTACCAAAAAAAATTCGCTGAAGGGAAGCCCGAGGTCACAAAGTTATGGGTCTAGTTGAAATAAAAATGGCTTTCACTGATCTGCTCCGAGCTAAATTAATGCCGGGGTTGCGGGGGGGGGGGGGGGTACACTTTATAAAGCTTTGTAAGGGAAGGCTCCACCCAAGGACTGTTGTGAAACGTTCGAATGCTTATGAATCATTGTATTTTCTTATTTCATTAAATTTTCGGTAGTTGATTAACTAAGCAAGCCATTATCTCGCCACCGCTAAAAGAGATGTTTAGATTGTAACAGGAAATATCGTGGGATAAGATAATTAGAATTAATCAATGTTGTTTTTAATCGGGTATTACCAGCTTAACCGCACGTAAGGATTAGCACCATAATTGTCAAGTAAACCCACGCTTAATAGGAAATTAGTTGAAATTAGTGCCCACGAGTCGAAGTTAAAGGTGAGCAAAGAACTTGGACCACATTTGATTATTGTGACCACGCCGGAATTACGCTTCTGGGTGTGGATTTCCTTAGCAAATATACGCAGCATTTTTGTAAAATTTAGTTAGACTGAAATCGATCGTAGAACGGAACGTGTAATGTTGAATTGTCAAGAGTAAAGTCAGATTTGTACGAAAGTATACAGTCCTCGATTATTGAACCAGCGTGTGTGGAATCTGTCTCTATCGCAAGTGGGCAATTCTGCGGAAAGGACCAACTCCTTACCCTTTTGACGGAAAAGGTACCTCTTTCGTGTACCTTCTATAAACAAAATGGTACCCCTTTAACATACCAAGTATAGCACTTTGCACCGCTTTTAACTGCTGCAAATGCACTGACGAATAAATCACAAAACGAGAACGTTTTCTCGACTTCTCCTGTTGAGTTCTTCTCCTGTTCTGAGCCCTTTTGGTCTCTTCTGTAGACCGAAATGACAGTCCCTACCCTTTCACATACCTGAAACCTAAAAAAGGAACCCCTTTCCGATGGAGCCTCCCCGTATAGGTCATTACAGGGAGTACCCCCCGGGAAGGAATTAAACTACTAAACACAAATCTCGCCTTATTCGTTTACCTGTGTGTATGGGGTACAATCCAGTAAGAAGAGCGGCTCTGGTTGGCGTGCAAGATGGTTGTACATAATAATTATCCAGTATTACTCCTTCAGAAGCAAGGTGATCTAGGTTCGGAGTGTTGATCTGTGGGTTGTGAAACCCTACGTCGCTCCATCCTAAGTCATCCACAACTATCAGCAAAATATGTAAAGGAGTAGCAACAGCTGGACGTACAGATATGATGAGCATGAAAGTAACAACTTCAAAACATCTCGAATCCATTTTGAGGAAAGCCCCTCGCTTGTGGCACTAGTTTTGGTGGTGGAAGATAAGTCACTGTATCTCAAACCACACTGTATGAAGATTTGATTGGGGTAAGAGGACCACGTGATACAACTCACTTTGAGGACTACGTGATACAACTCACTTTGACTCTGAAGATGACTAACGCACAGGTTGTCGAAACGTCAGTCACTGTCAGCAACAACAGTCCTATTCAGGATTACGTTCACCCGGACGATCAAACTCAACCTACTTTTGAAATGAGTCCTGGGTTCAAACCTTTCACAGTTTTACTGTATGAAGAGTTATTAAGGAGAAATAAACGATACTGATACCGACTTAATTGGCTGTAATTGTAGCCAATGCGTGTTTTTCACGTGTCTAGTGTACTCAAATTCCCTTGAGAACATTACATGATATATTTTTTTGGGTAAGAGGACTACTGTCTATCAAGATATGATGTGAAGTACTCAAGACACCCAGTTTCCTAAAGATCGAACAAAACAAATTCGGGTAAAACCTTGGGGATACTGTACAAGGAGGTACACTGATCAAACGTCATAAAGATTTTGAGCCAGGATTTGTCTTCACAGTAGCTGCTTATTTAATGTGTTCTTTCAGGGACACATTTTGGGGAAAGTTAGCGAGACGTGGTTGGAATTAGCCTTCGAGCAAGCTCTCCTATTTGGGCGAGCGAAGCAAGCCGCGCGAGAACGCGCGAGTGAGCGGCAAAGCCGTCCCCCGCTTTCGCGTCTCCTCTCGCGTGCCTCTCGCGCGACTACTTTTCACGATATCCCCAAATGGAGAGTTTGCTGGCAGGCTAGGTTGGAATTACAGTGAAGCGGACGCGGACACTAAAATAAATCGTATTTGGCTAATTTCAATAGTTAAAAAACCTCTTTTAAGCGGACACCGGACTGAATTGACGACAGTATAATAGTATTGGTGTACTTCCTTGAAATGAAATACATTTAGCTGTCAATAAACTGTAATTAGATCGATATCCGGCAGTATAATTGTCATCCGCGATCAAATTTCACCTACAAGTTTTGCGCAAAGTACAGCACAGCTTCCTTAGCTTCTTTAGTTTCCTCAACAACATGGAACTTAATCAGCCGTTGAATGTTAATCGTTAACAGACATCGCGCAATTTTTACAAACCTCCACTAAGCGGACACTTGGGAAAGTCTCGAAGGTATCCGCTCAATAGAGCTTTCACTGTACTAGACTTGTTTTGCTTGCAGGTGCTCATGGTTTTAATTGTCTCTCTAGGCAAAATTTTACTTGGCTAGCCCTGTTGTATTGTTTTTTTTTTCACGGCGGTGTGGTTCAAGACTCAAAAATTAAAATCAAAGAGTAATTCAAAATACCCACTCTCTTTAATTTAAGCGGTGATTATGATAACGATGATGATAGTGATAATAATGACGGTGCAGGTGATGATGAGTATTTTGACGATGATGATGACGATAATCATGATCATGATGTATAATAAGAAGGAAATGTGTAATTCCATCCCAAATAGTCTGTACAAAGACAAAGGTATATAACATAGAGAGTTAATTTAAAGGCCATTTAATGCCCACCGGTGGCTTCTATATTGGATCCAGCTTTGCCTTGTTGAGATCGCTGAATATCAACAATTGTTCCATTGAGACTAAGCATGATATGAAGGACTGAAATAGACCACAGTGGTGATATCACCGGAAACGTTGCACTGCCTCTGTTATCTGACGCCATTTGTACAATATTTTTTTTATCCCTAGAGTATTAGTTTTGATCGTCCATTGAGCGAATGACAGAAGGGGGGGGGATGGGATGGGGTGGGGTGTCTGAGTTAGTTTGGCCTATTGCTAATTTCAAATCGAGGAGGACGGGGTACGAGTCCGTTTATTATGGGAAAAACAATACGTGCCGCAGATAGTCAGAGAGAGTACACCGAACTTTGCAAAATTCTTAAGTTTGGTGTTCATCAGGCGAATATTTACTAAGAGATGTATGGATTGCCGGATCTCTTTACGAATGGCTTTAACTCGTTTAATATAGGCCCGATAAAAACCAAACTTGAGGATTTTGTAAATCCCGGTTTCATCTTTCTGACTTTGTGGGTCTCTTGTTGTTTTTCCCAGAATAAACGGACTCGTATCCAGCCTCACTCGATTTAAAATAAGGCAATGAAACTGAGGTTAAGCCAGCAGGAACATCGGGCGTACATCTGCAGCAATGGCATCTTTATCGAAAATTTCATTTTAATTAAGGTTCTGAATATTCCAGTTCCTTGTGAGAAGTCCATGCCAGATAGGTGTTCCAAAACAGTGATACCACATTGACGACTAAAACTCGTAGATGGGCTGGAAACAAGTAAAAGTTCAGAAACTGCACGGCGGGCCAGATCTTGTAGTTAACGACCATGTTGGGGTAAAATTCCTCGTATATTTTGTCGCTGATCTGTTTTATTGTCCGACGTTCCACGATTCCTACAGCGCCATAAAATAGCACGAGAAAGACTGGTGCTAGTATACTCTGGTCAACTGTCATTTTGCGCATGGCATTTCCAGGGCTTCTGCGAGAGAATCGTTGATCAAGTGCTGCGTACCATACGTGGAATATAGGACCAATCACCACAGTTCCAACGGCTGTCATTCGAGCTGTTCTTATGAAGTCGTGTTCTCGTAGGGGAACTTTTTCGACGCATTGTTGTGCAATGAAATCGCCTGCACCAAGGAGAGCTCCTGACAGAAAAAAAAAATAGTAAAGGTCGTTATTATGTATAATTCAGCGCCTAATTTTAAGGGCACTTTTTTATGCCTTGAAAGTGGTGAGTGTGCACCTTCCCTCCTCTCCCAGGTGGGGGCGGGGTGGGTTTTTTCTTCATACAAATTGGCCACTGCGGCTATCGACTACTACCAAAAGTTCATAACGGTTTTCTATGGAACTCGGCCTGCAGTTTTACTAACAAGTCAGTATGTTAAATGGATCTGTGCAGACGTATGTTTTTTTTTTCAGTGAAATGCCATTAAAAATTGCTTTCGCATGACATCGGCCAAATATATTTAGGGCCCAATAACGCACCCCTTTGATAGAGAACGATTGTCTTTTTTCCGGCCACGCTTTAGCAAATAATCCAACCCGATAATTAATAGCGTCCGCTAACTCGCAGGCAGAAGTTTTCCACTACATTAAATTGACCGTTTACTAATTCACTCCGCTGCGGTGAAGGTTTATCATGATCATTGGTCTGTTTCGTCATTTTTCGCGCGGATAGAAGTCGTTAAAGACTAAAGCAGAGTGAGCATCAACTCGTGTGGACTGTGTGCAGTGCTGTGCTTAGCAATATATGGTCACCATGGTATTTGCATATTTTACGAGAGCCGTAATTATTCACAGCTTTGTTTACAACTGTGCAGGTCAAAGTACGTAGCAAATTTGCTGCCTTAAGTTAGGAAACCTTTAGAGAATCATCGGTCGAAAATTCTTTGAAATATCGAGTCATTAATTGTAATTAACACTCTTTTACCGATCGAGAAATCAATCGAAGCGCGAATAACATGTACCCATAATTGGGTTCATGTTCTGCCGACATTTAAAAATGTCAGCAGAACAGAGCGCGAATTTCCCATATTTTTGTTTTTCGGAAAAATCAGCTTTTATGGAAACGTAATTGGAAATTATGGATTTATAATTTTATACTGGAAGATCATCAAACAAGAGTAGAGTGTAAAGGTTAACTCTATAAGAACAACTGCGTGAATAGGATCGCTCAAACCTGTCGAAATGAGTTGTGTTTTCCACGGGTGATTCTCTAAACATTGCATGTACCACTTCCAAGCTCGACGAGGCAACCTCATGAAGGTCATGTTCTCGTACCGACCAGGCTGTGAAAAATAACTTGGACAGGGTTTTTTACGTCTACATCTCTTGCAATCTCTTGCGCAAATACACTGTTTTTTCCTGTCAGATATCTTAAGTGCTGAGTGACGTTATAAACATCGAAGTTCTAATATTTGCATCACAATGAATATTGATTCCTTCTTTGTAGGGGCCTGAATATTTTTGTCATAGGTGATAAATAATACGGTTTGATTTTAAAGGTTGAACATTAAACATAGAAAAAACACATCTTATTTTCGTTTTAAAAGGGTTTCAAAATGGTAAGAAAATCCAGGCAGGCCCGACCTCCTTCCCTGTAGTTAAAATTTAATAACTTGTTAGATCATAAGAGAATTTTCAAGACCCGATTCTTTCTAGGAATGTGTTTTTTACGCTCTCTCTCTTTGGAATGATGAACATAAGTGTCATAAAAGACCCAGAATCTTTTAAATAAATACAATAATAAGAAGTATTAAAATTTGTTTAATAATAATGTATTCATGTTTTTTGTCACGCGGTAGGTCACGCTTCAGGTGTGTGACCGCCCAGCCACCGCCCCCTTTTTCGAGAAGGAGGTAGGCCTGGGTAAAACAGCAGAAAGTGTTTCCTTCGCACGGAAGCCGGCCGGGAAAGGTATGGGAAGTTGCTGTCTGTTTCGTGGATATTTTTGTCGTCTGGTTAAATAAGCACGGGAGAAAGAGTAGCTAATTGTCATGGCATTAAAATTGCCCAAGTCAAAAGTAAGTCTTTGTTCTATACGTTCCAAAACACGCTGTTAAACAGTTATCGAACGTAAAGTTCTTGTTTATGTCCGAACTTCGATATACTTGTATGCAGTCTTGTGTTTCATCTGTTTGATTAGACCTCTGTTTTTAATTTTTAAAAGTTTTAACCGTGTTAGGCGTTCAAAACTTGTAGAAGATGACAAGCGATTAGTCGTGTTTAATTTCTTGTTATTTGTGGCTTCATGCTAATTTAAATTACAATAACTATAGGTCTAACAATGAACATGTACACAATATCGTAGAAACTTAAAACACATGAATCTCGCAGAAATCCTTTGGCCAACGCACAGCAATCGTGCAGTTACTAAAACTAAACTTACTTTACACTTTGGTAGTTTTTTCATTGCCCTCATGAATTCGATTACGTCGCGAGTTTGCATAAACTTTCACACGAAATGAATTTGTATTATCTTTAAACCATTTGCTCGAAAGGTAAGCTTAAGCTCTGTGGAATGGTTGTTGAGTTCGTTTCTCTTTAAGCCCTAATATTCACATACAAATTCCCCATTCTTAATTAAATCATATCTGCAGAGAATGAGATTAGAGTTTTAAAGGATCATATCATGTTAATTCTCATAACTTATATTCCCTTGATTATGTGTATATTTGCTACTTGTCGTTGTTAGGAGAAAATCAATGTTGGTCACTTTTGGGACTCAGTGCATTAATTGGAGCAACTAGCTTCATTGTATACATGAATTGTTAGTTTAATATGCTCATCATGAAAAAGGTTACAATCTTGGAGAAGATTGTTAAGAGAAATGGATGTTTCCATTGCATGTCCAGGTTCAAGATATAAAGCTCTCGAAAGCTCTGGCAACTACAAATACTCCTCCCTTCCCCCCTACAAAAACATTGTTAAAGTGTGGCTGGATCATTTCTGACCCCGACTAAACAACACTGACCAGGGTGGGGCGAGATGAGGTGCCATAGTGGCGCCAAATCCACGGTTCAGGGGTGGATCTAGGGGGAGGGTGCAGGGGGTGCACACCCCCCTCCCCCCTGAGATGACCTGTGGTTTTCTAATACAACTGGTATTCTGTAAAAAAAAAAAAAACTATGTGATTTATTGGTGTTGAAGTAGAGCAAGAGACGAGTGCACCCCCTCCTAAAAAAAAATCCTGGATCTGCCCCTGCGGTTGGTAAGAAAGTGCAACATTCTTAACACTTTTTGTCCAAGACTGTAGCTTGCCGCTGATGTAGGATAAGGCAAGTGGTATGTAATATACATACAGGCAACTGCCAATAAAGGTAAAAATGATACTCTATTTAAGGATTGAGACTGTCAAAAACCAATTACAAACCCTACTGGGCACATGTAGACATACCTATCTAGTCCATATAGGGGAGTATCCCCCCCCCCTCTCGGTCTACTGCCAACTTAAAGGGCCTTCCAATGCACTCTGTTAAGATTTTAGGAAGTTAAGTCACCGCTGCTTATTCCGTTATTGACAGCTGCTTATGAAAAAAATTATTGAAAACCCTGCTATGACTTTAATAAGTTTTTTTCCCTCTTTCATTTTAGGTAGAACTTCATGTACACCTTGATGGCGCTCTAAGAATACAGACAATCATTGACTTAGCGAAGTATGAAAGTGTATACAAATTAATGTACCCCTAATTAGCCAAAGATTAAGGTTTTTGTGGTAGTATTCTTCATATTGTGGACCATATTTTCCACTTCTCAAGGCAAAAAAACTGAGAGCTAAGAAACAAAGACGGATTTGTACCCTAAAGTCGTGTAATTTATAGTATTGGCTAAGGGAGTGAGACTTGTAAAATGTTCTTTTTTTAAAATTGTGGCTTTCTTTCCAATGTGAACCAAGGCAAACTAGGCTATTGCAGGTCTTAAAAACCCTTCTTTTAGCTTTCTACCCTCCCTTTCATACAAAGTTTATTTAATTTCTTGAAAACCATGCATTTCTAAGTCTGTGCATTAAACACGATTTCAGGCTTGTTTTATTCTGAAACGTCCTATAAATATTAAGACTTAAGGCTGAAAATTATTATGCTTTCTTTTTCAGGGAAAAGCAAATATCTCTACCTTCTTATGATGAGAATGGCCTTAGACAGTATGTGTCTGTCAGTTTGGATAAACCATCCTCTCTTCGAGGCTTTCTAAGCTGTTTCCGTGTCTTTGTACCCGTGATAATGTAAGTATACTAATTTTCAACTGAAACACAGAAGATCCATGGTGAACACATCAAATAATGGTGTTCCACCATAAATTCTTCTTAACTGAATCGTTAAAGTAATTAAATGATAGTATTGTTCTTAAGTGACAAGTTGCCATGGCAGCAGTGTAACCTGTTAAAAGTTCTGTGATTTTTTTATTTCCTTCCCTGGTTATTTCAACTTTTGGCACACTGAGGGGAATATAGAGAGAATCAACTGAGGCCGGTACTAGGTTTGCTCCAAATTTTATGATAAAATATGCATTCCTCGAACTGTTATATGAACCTGGTTTCAAGAGTTTTCCTACATTAAAACTTTAGAACTCACGAGTTGGTCAAGGTCATATTTCTCAAGCAATATATCTCTGATATCTCTTTATATCAAGCACCGTAACAAAGGGAAGGTGGGGCATTAATTTGTAAACACCCCAATTAGCACTGCAGCAGTTATTTGAGATCTGCGCTTATGAAATTATGTTCTGTAAAGGGTGGCGTTTATTCGAGGGTGGTGGTTATTCGAGTAGGGCCTGCTTAATTGATCATGTTTGGTAGTTTTGGATGCATTGTCAATGGGATATTTTAGAGTTCCAAAAACCCTCACTTTCAAAACAAAGCTAAGTAAGAAACCTTTCTTGTGATAACGAGTTTCATCTGAGTGCATGGGAATAAAAAAATCATATCAATGGCTTTCACTTAGCCTTGCTTTGAAAAAAGGCCTTGGGTAACTTGAAAATGACCTATTGACGGTCCCTTTTAACAAGTATATCCGTAATTGCGGGCGACAAGAGGAGCCCGCAATCTAATCTCCAGGTTGTTATTACACGTGCGTCACATGTATGTAGCCAGCATTCGTTTGGACTAAGAGTGAATGGAATGCACAGAACGCAGTTTGATCATGCGCTTTTGGACCTCTTATCACTCGAAATCTGATCACGCGAATTTGATCACGCGTGTTTTGACCATCTGTCACGTGAAACTTTTGATCTTCGATCGTTGTCGCCCGCACTCCGTAACCTTTGGTTATCATCATCATCATCATTATTTATTAGCCTTTTTGTTACAGCAAATTTTACAGGATACAGCAGGTTGTAAGGCGAGGAGACCTCAAGAAACCACCAGGCTTATATAGAGAGGCCACCTCGACATCACAATATTATAAGAAATAAGGGCTGCGAAGAAGTGCGGCTAAACTAATTCAGTAACTATTTTGATAAAAACTCTAGCACTAAGGCGGAGCACTTAAAGATGCGTCCGCACGGCTTCGCGTTATTACTAGCAATTATGTGATATTACCTTGATATGATTTTAGAGATGATGTTGTTGCACTTGAAAGAATAGCGCATGAATTCTGTGAAGACCAAGCATCAAGCGGTGTACTGTACTGTGAAGTGCGGTACTGCCCGCATCTTCTGTGCACAGCGCATAATTGTATGATGAATGGGAGACCAGATGATGAAGATAATGAGGTCCCTAATATGCTGCTTAAGAAGGGAGTTTCTCCACGAGATGTAGTGCAAGCTGTTTGCAGAGGACTGCACAGAGGAGAGAGGGACTTTGGTGTCAAAGTCAGGTCCATACTTTGCTGCATGAGACCGGAGCCTGGTAATAATATGTTTACCTTCTATCGGCCACTGTGGGTGGAAAAGCGTTATGATTGGTCGATGGTATTCAAGGCAACCATGAACCAATCATAAGTAACTCTTGTCCATCCAAACGGTCCCAAAATCGTTGCACCGCAAAGAGCTTGAGCCCATTCCCCTTATAGCTTCTGGAGTGTTGGTCTGTTCTGTGAGTCTGTATTGTGTCGAAATGCGCTATGGGACTCTTTTGGGAGCGTGTTTGACCGACTTTCCCTTGTGATTCTGTAATAGCTAAAAAAAAGACGTCAGGGTCCTAAAAACTGTCTCATACTGCATTTTGACTCAACATGTATCTATCCCCCATTTTTCCGTAGGATCGTCCAGATTGAGCGCTTTGCGTTACGGGTAGCCACCTTGGATGGGTGTCAAAACTACTTGGGTGGGGGGACAGTTTGGGACGAAGCTAGAAAGATCTATTTTTTTAACCTCCCTGCCCCACCGCTTTAAACCCCGACGCCCTCCCCCTCGATACATATGACACCAAGATGGCCGCCAGTAACGGTAAGTCTTTGTATCCAGCCTTATGGGCAACTTACATTGTACGCGCAAATTGTCCAGTATCCTAGTACAGTCGACCATCCATGTGCGACCACTTGTCCCAAGCGACCATGATCCAAAACACCATTTTTTTCAGTCAAAGCTTTACAGCTGGAACCTCTCGTAAACGACCACCTTCCGAAAGTGACCTCAACCTCGACCACGACCTTGTACTGTCCTGAAAAACTCAAAAACTAGCGCCTGTTTCTGGGGGCTAACGGGCCCAAGTTCTACGGCAAAAGGGCCGACTTGTTTTCATTGTTCATCCAAAATATTTATTTCTCCGTCTCCGATTAGCTGGTATTTTGTGGCTAATTGCTATTTCGATCTAACGCTGGCCCAGCGCCAATAGTCTTATGAAAAAAATGAAAATAGGGGTCATGTGTGACGCCGCGGCAAATAGAGGACAGTTGAGAATAGTAGCAGAATTATAAATGTCGGTTTCTGTTGTTTATTAATTTTCAATGCTTGAAATCCTCTTTTTAGGGTGGTCATTAGAAATTCTTTCCTTGTGCAAAGAATTTTCAAGCGATGGTGTCGTAGGAATTGACTTGGCCGGAGACGAAATACTAGGAGAGATTCCAGCGATGAAAGGACATATTAATGCTTTTAAGGTGTGTTGTAAGTTAAAGCCCTGTATATACCTTTTACGACGCATGGTTGCTATTGCCCACAGTGAGAAGTACATACCCTCCAATACGCTGGTTCAGCATTGCCAGATAGTGTTATTTGGAAAGACTAGGGGCCCATAAGGGTGGTGCTACACGATTGGCAACGACGATTTTAGCGCAATCAACCAATCAATTTAGTAACGTCAATACGTGGGATGGGGTTGCCCCGATCATCTGAGCCAGAGGCTCATGTATAAAACGCATGACGATGTTTCGTTAAAAGTTGATGCCGTGTAACGTGGATACACGAATTAATTATTAACACTCGCCCATGGTCATAGGGAATTGTGACATATGTTGTGTAATATTTTCATGTAGGAAGCTAGACAGCTGAAAATTCACAGGACAGTCCACGCGGGGGAAGCTGCCCCAGCTGCTAGCGTCAAAGAGGTAAGACACTACAGAAAGTTCCTAGGCCTACAGTTACAATTTTATGCAAATACAAAACGAAAAAGGCCACTAGACCTCTTGAAATCCTTTGCAGCTTGGTGTCACCTATCTATCTCATGAAAAATTATCTGACAGAGCGATTTTCGTATGACCTTGAAATGAAAACGCGCGAACAAAATAGAAACAACAAACCAACGGAAAGAGAGCGATTAGCCTGTTCCAAGCGTTCAGATAGTGGAGAGCGGTGCGAAGTAAAGAAAGCGATGAAAAGTAGAGGGGGACTCTCCCCCTCCCTCGCTTTTATTTTTTCGCGCTCCTTTTTACTTCGCACCGCTCCCCACCATCTGAACGCCTGGAACAGGCTAGAGAGCGATTTGATTGGTTTATCGAACGGATACAAACGCGCGTGGCTTTTGATTGGTTAAGAGAATGCTTGGGTAAAAAAACTTCATCCCGAGAACTTTCTAGAAATCTCACGATAATTCGCTTTGACGTCATACTGCAACACGCTTGGCCAATCGAACAAAGCCCTCTCCATATTAGGTTTTTTTTTGGGCGGGAAAACGAAGAGTGCATGTTTTGATCTTTTCATCCATTGGCTAATAAAACAAATAACGAACACTTTCTCATACGAAAATCGCTCTGACACCCTAAAAATGCTAGCTTTTGAGGCCTCGTCCACACAAATCCGGAAATTTTTTAAACCGTGTATTTTTTAACCCGGATAATACTTGGGTACGGGTTTTTTAACCACTTCGGAGAGCGGTTTCAAAAAGATGCGGTTTTGGTGAGTGGATTCACTGCTTTCGTATGGACGGAGCGCCGATTCGTTAAAAGAAAAAAAGTGCGGATTCGTGTGGACGTGGCTTGGAACAATGCGATTTTTTGCTGGTTTAAATGAAGGAGAAAACATATACGTGGTACGATATGTGGTAATGGAAAAAGTGGCTGGATCCGCGCCTTGTGATCAAGTCAATTTTTCCATATACAGACATATATCCCAACATCCATAGAATCTCTTATAGACTTTCTAAGAGTCCTTTATTTTTTTTCCTGGTTGGTTATGCCATTTTAAAGGACTTTTCATACCTGTTTAGCGCGAAATTCACAGGTCGAAAATTCTACCGGTGACGTCATGACTATTGACCAATAGGACAGTGGGTGATATTTCACGCCGCTCCCAACAAAGTATGCACTGAAGCTCGCTTCCAGTCACTCACTTTTAAGAACGTATTAGAGGTCGGGCTTGTAGCAAGTCTAAAACTCTTAGTCTTATGACGCCTCAGTCAAAGAGTTATTACATCTTGCATCAAAATCGCATTTTGCGTCAACATTTCTACGTTTTGTACAGGTTAGTTCATTTCGTGGCGAAAAACGTTATTCTTGCTTTTGAATATTATCTGGACGAAATGAGTGACCTGCAACTGGGCGGTAATGCGCGCTTAATGCGGCTTTATCTGTTTTTAGCTTCTAACAGTTGCTGTGTTCTTTACTTTTTTTTCCTTTTTCTTCTAAGGCGTTAAATATTCTTCATGCGGAGAGAATAGGCCATGGGTACCATGTTTTAGAAGATGACATGCTTTACAGAAGAATAATCGATGAAAACATTCATTTAGAGGTAAGTTAGCAATTGACAGTGTGCCATCCTGAAAGCTCGTCCGTACCTTATATAGCGATGATGTCTGAAAGAACGCGAACTTTTCGTCTTTTCACCGCCCCAGCCGTCGCGGTAAATTTATTTTAAACTCCCTATCAACGCTGGTGACGGCAACGAGAACGGAAATAAAAGCAAAATGTCTAGCCTCAGCAAAACGACAAAGTTTCACACGCTTCACGCCTGAAGATGGAAAATCAAAGTTTGGGTTTTTTAAACTTGAACTACAACAACGCTTTGAAGTCTTTTTTCCGAGTGATACTTTCATGGGCATTAAGAAGTAATGTCTTCGCTAACTTTGAGTTTTATAGTGAGTAATTGGGTGATCTCTGTCTTTCTGATTGACAGGCCTGTCCAACCTCCAGTATATTGACTGGTGCGGTCAAACCTTGCTTCAGTACACACCCTTTAAGAAGGTACGCATTTAGAGGTTGGAGAAAATGAGGGGTGGGGGCGGGGAGGGAGGAGATGAGGGGAAGTGGAGTGCATATCATCTTCTCTATACAGGGATCTATTATCTCAAGACTAGGACAAAAATTATAGGCGAGAAGGGAAATAGTCGAGTCCATGCGCATTCTTATCTAGAGAGGGAAACAGGGTCATCATTTGAGATACACAGTGCTGTGATCTAAGGAAAACATATGTTCCGATTCTCCCTTTTTTGTAACTCCAGGGCTTACGATCCGTTTAAAACCTAATTTTAGGAGTCGAACAGCAAAAGCGAATGAACTGAACCAACCAGAAAGCTTAGGAACAAGCATTGCATCTTCTGCTTCTGCATGCCACCCCGATAATCTGATTTTCACACAGATCGTAAGTTACGGATCGAGTCGTAAGAAATCGGAAACGTTCGGATTCCGATTCCTTCGAGCTTTCGACTGGACTTACAACTCCGAGGTTTGATTTTCAATAGGTTTTAGGGGCTCTTACGACTCCGTTTCCATTGTAAGTGAAAGCCAGCCTATTCCCCTAAACGTGCAACCTTGCACCACGATTCGGCTGTAAACCTGCTGAGGGTTACGTTGCTGGAGTACTGATATTAGACAGCTTTAGATTTGGGGACGAGAACGAGAGTACGAGTACAAGATTTAACTTAAAGTTTTTGCGGGTGTTCTAAAAAAAACTACACCCTGGAAAGCTTTATTTTACCTTTTTTCACCTAAAAAGTTAGTACGGTTATTTACACTGAAGAAGGTTAAGCCCTCTCCCGAAACCAAAATGATAAAACTTCTTACATTTCATAACTTATTCCCACCACTACGACATTCTCGCTGAGACTCGTAGTAGAACGACGACGGCTATCACGTTTTCCCGCCAAAATGACGCTGTTTCACGCGCGAGCAATACTCAGTATTGAGAAAATCTCGTACTCGTAGTCGCCTTCGTCTCAGAATCTAAAGCTCTCTATTATTCCATACGATTCGACTTTAAGTGCGTTTCCTTACAGTGTTACTCGCCATAAATTGTGGTTTTGTTTACTGTGGGAAGTTAATTGTACTTTCCCATTCCACAAACTGCATGAGGAATGGGTACAAGCTTTCGTTGTAACGGTTTCTGATTGGTTCATGGTCGCCTTGAATACCATCGACCAATCATAATGCTTGTCCACCCCAAATTATCCCAGAAATCACTGCAACCAATGCTTATACCCAGTCTCCCTAGAGTCTAAGAAACGAGGGAGAAACTGGGTCAAGTTTACTTTCGCAAAGACTTCTGGGACTAAAACAAAACTGAATGCAGGGCTGGCACTTCGGCAAAGGGCTGATTTATTGTAGGCCAATATTTCGGCTAACAAAATTAGCCTTCCTCAAGGCCAGAGCTGTACCGAGAGAAAATATCTTTTAACGACTCCTAAAATTTGAATTTAAAATCGTAGTTAGTAATTGTCGTTTTTTATGCCATGAATATCTCACTCATTTTGTTTGTGTTTTTGAAGGTTCGCACAAGACAGGGTGAACTTTTCTCTTAATTCAGACGATCCTCTTGTATGCCATACCACTAAAGATCTTGAGGAAAAGATTGCTATTAATAAAATTGGACTGAGTCCTGCAGAAATAACACGCGCGGTAAGTCTTGCTTTATTTTGCTGTTTAACAAACATTTTGCAAAATTGGACGTTTCTAAAAGAACTATAATGAGTTCAGGATACGTTGAATTTTAAATCTTAGTTTTGGCTCGTTTGTTGAAGGCACTGTTGCCTTCTAGGCCAAATAAAACTTAATTATTAACACATTGGACTAGAACGCGCAATACCATTTCAACTAGAGGATGGTACTGGTCAGTGGCGGGTCCTGGCCTTCAGATAAGGGGGGCCGTCACCCAGACCCTGTGATAGGGGGTGGGGGGAGCGGTCTTCAAAAATTTTTTTTTTCGACCCTTCGGGCCTCAGTTTGGTCCAAAAATAAGGGGGATCCGGGCCCCCCGGTCCCCTCCCCTGGATCCGTCACTACTGGCAAAGAGAGTTACAACTGACTTTTTTTGGATAATAAACGTGTATCCACACTTGGTGCACGAGCGCTAGTGCCTGGGTACCGGCACAAAATGGTGTTGTGTTCACACCTTGATTACCTGATTGTGTACATTATTTGCTTCATTTTGCCTGAGTTTTCCTCAGTCGTCTCTATCTACATTTGGATGCAGGAACGGAACGCGTTCCTGCATGCTTCGGAACGGAACGCGTTCCGACGCGTTCCCTCGCGTGTGCCCGAGGGGTGATCATGGTGAACTAAAGGGAGAGACTCCCATCACCCCTCGCGCTCTTGACCTTGTTCCTCTCGTAAATATTGATATAGACTGTTTACAGATCCCTATTTTTTTTCGTAAGATCGTCACGATCGAGCTCCTACCGGTACGGGCGGCCATCTTGGTTTCATATCGATTTGACACTCATCCAAGACGGCCGACAGCAAAACAAAAAGCCTTTGATCTCGATGATCTTACGGAAAAATAGGGGACTGTGAACAGTCTAATATTGATAGGAGACTAAGAGAAGACTGGGAATGAGTCAGTCATTTCGCGCTGTCAGACGCCATTTTGAAACGTGAGCGTGACAGGAAGCGATGGGTATACAAAGCCCAACATTTTAGTGTTAGCGGTACAAAAAATCGAATATTAAATACAATAAATTTTGCCCATTCAGATCAATGCGCAGCCTTTAAGGGAAATAGTTCACCCAAACTTAAGGCGAAGGAAAAAAAAGGAGCGAAACTGTCCTCCCCTTTTAACCTAAATATCCCCACGCATGCGAGGCGTAAGGTGTTGCTTAATGCAAGACCGTCTTATGCGGGGGTCTCAGCAGCTGATCATATCCTAGCTTAAGTTCCAGAATATTAATACATGGGTACTCACTTCTGCAGGCGCTAGTCAAATTTAATCAGAGGGTGCCTTAGAAGTTATTTTTCTTTCTATATTTTTTCAGACATTTAACGCTGCAAGGGCCTCCTTTCTTCCCGAGAATGAAAAACAAGAACTTATCGACCAACTCAAATTAGTACACGGAATTCAGTAACTGTTTTATAGAATCTAGGTGGTGTAAAATGGTATAATTTTTTCCGCGATAACTAGCGAGCGAAAGAGGCGAACATCCTCATAAATCGCCTTCCGCGATGGCAAAATATTGTACCGGTCATTGAAAAGAAACTAAAGTTCCTGCTGATCTCAAAAATACTGGTGACAATCAGAGAAAGATTAGGGAGGGTGGAAAGTTCGATCTGTGGGGCTTTCGTCGACAACTTACTCTGTTCAGCGCGGTCAAACAAGAGAATTAATTTTGCAAAAGGAAAGCAAATTACTTTAATGCTAAGGTTACAAGTTAATTACACTATTCGAAGTATAAAATATATTGAATACGCTGTTAATTTACTGAATGGTCAATGAAATCCCAGTAAGTCCCACTTTGACCTTGATGGACCTTCCCTTCCCCTCTTTCCGCCTTCCATATGATTCCGGTTCCGCCTACAACATGTCCCACGGATTCGCGCACGGTAATACTAAAGGTTTCGTGTATTATATCTCAAAAGAGCGCGTGAGCGTGAGCGTTATGGTAATCATAAAGCGCGAGTATTTCTTTGAAAATTTTATAATGTAATAGTTTCAAATTGTGTCAGATTGGAGAAGGACTGTTTCATGTATACTATCCAGCTAATGGGGTTTTCGTTTTTTTAACAAAAAAGTCAAAAGAAATTTTCGCCACAGTATAAACTGACCTTGATGAAATATTTGTAAAATTTGATTATTATTTTTATGAAATCAGTGTGTCTTTATTAAAAATGTACATTGGTAACAACAGAAAACAGTGAAATGAACATACAATAATACTCATTTGTACAAAAGATTTTGTGAAATCTCTCAACCGCGTGGTTTGATTAGACAGATGATTCTGGAAACAATTCTGCTCAGAGCAGCAAAAAACAAATGAATTTGAGTTGCGCCACGTAATACGTTTTATAGTGATGCCTTCTAACACGAAGGAAAATAAAATGGTGATTTTCGCCCTCGAGTTGAAAAAGGCAACGCGACAAAGGTGGCGACGGCGCGCGCACGTCTAAGGTCTATGTTTACACTATTTAACAATTATTCCTCGAGCCTGAGTCAATAGCCCATGAGGCCGAAGGCCGAATGGGCTATTGACTCAGGGGCCATGAGGGCGAGAGGAACAATTGTTTTAGTAAAATCCAACTAGTTGGTCAAAAATATCGAGAATAAAAAACTTTTAGCTAGTTAAAGCTAAACTTTAATCCTTTTTTGCCGCCAAAAAGCTCGCGCCTTTCGCCATTAGTGGGCTATAACATATAGCCTTGTAGTAGCTCAACCAATCAGAACGCAGCATTGATAATAGACCACTAGTTGGATTTTGCTAAATCCGGATAGCTTCTCATGTGGACATCAAAAATACCCCGGTATAGCAGTAACACCAGCCTGTTCGCACTGCGCCGAAGAGTACCATAGAAACATAATCCAATATGTGACGATCCACGTTCAAGATCAGTGCGACGTAGCTTCGCTCCGGTGCAAAAACCCGTTCCGAAATCACTGTTCTTAAGTGTGAACGGAAGCGATATCCGATATGGTTGTCGTGTCGGCGCAAGAGTCACCCGATGCAGTGTAGGACAGTCTCAAAACTGTGTTTTGTTCTGTTGCAAACCACGCAGGAAGCGGCTAGAGCACGAAAGACGTGTCGAGGAAAACACGAGACGGTGTGTTTCGCCCTACTTCGTTTCCTTAATGCTCTTCAACAGAACAGATCACAGTCAAGGCTTCCTTATCTGTTTTATGATAAAGAATCCGTTAAGTTCCCTACGCTTTACTTCAATTTTTTTCAACAAATCAGAGAGCGGGTTATATCAAAATTGTATTTTAAAAACAGGTGAAGGAATAGAGTTCATATTAAAAGCGGTTTTAATTGGTTTTATTTGTTTAACTGAAATACATAAATAAATAAAATAAAACATCTATCTATCTATCTATGGCCTCTATTTTCCGTAGACATTTGGGTTTTCCATCTTTCTAGACTAATTCTTTGCAATATTCTTGCAGTCTGCACGAGAACAATAGGATTTCCAGAGGGTTAGTAGTCATAAGCAAAAAGTACACTCCCGTTCTAATTGTCATAATTAAAACCAAAGTTCTTTAACAAGGGTGGTTTCAAATTGAGGTGCTTGTTTAAATTCTGCTAATTCCATTTCGCTGACTCTTTTGATTACTTTGGTCAGGAGGTTAACGAGGTGGTCGTGAGCAACATATTCCCGGAAAACGTTCACTACAGCACGAACGAAATTGCTTCCTATGCCGGGATATCTGTAAGACACGTATCCCTCAACTGTTGAATAAGCAGTCAAAAAATCTGTTTGCCCAGCGATCCTCTCCGAAGAGGGACTTTTCGTTGGATCAATCGGCGAATCAGGACAGGGGAAAGGCATTTGAACAGAGGGCGAACCACACGCATTAGTCACGACGTTAACCCCTTCGTCTTCTTTATCCCCTCTGCATGCTTGGACAAAAAGGAGCTTTGGTTTTCCCCTTAGTGTTGCACAGCTGGCGTTGGATAGCATGTCTTTTATTGTCTCGATTGGCAACGGAAAACCATCAGAGCCAAACACTTCGCCACTCCTTCCATGACTCATGAGCCAGAGCACAAAACAATCGTAGTCACTGTGGTCCTTTTCGTATGCAAAAAAATCTACTTCGTTTAACATCTCTCTTTTGGTACGATTCTCACTAATGTGTACTTCAAATTCCAGAGCGCCGAACAATTCCTTAAGTTGATGGACATCTTCCTCTGAGCCGTGGCGTGGTGGTTGTCTGCCATGTTCAGGATTATCTACAAACAGCTTGTTATTAATGATCAGTGCAATCCCTCTTGGAAGAGCAGTCATTTTGTAGACAGACTCTGTTCCAGGGTGATTACCAGGACGAACAGCTACATAAAGAAGAAGATTCGTGGAAAATTAATACTTAAAATAAAATACTTAGGGCGGGCTTCCTGGTGGTTGAATTTAGTTCTGGATACCTGAGTCAATTCTCTGGCATGGCCATCGCTTTGTACCCTTTGCTTGACATTATCTCTTCACTTTTCTCTGTTAACATGCTACTGATCGGAACATTATGCAAGGGGTAACTCTAGGCTTGGGCTAGAGTGGACTGATCTTCCATCAGACTGATCAGAAGAGGTTCGACTTCTATCTACTATTAGGTGCTAGTAGTTTCTAGTAGACATCAAAGGGTAACTTTCCTCACCTTTGATTGGAAACCATTTTTTCAGCCCGGGAACATTCGATTCTTCATCACCGATGCTCTTTGGGCAGTCATCTAGTTGCCCCTCTTGCAGAATTTTACGAAGGCACAGACGGTCATCATGGGTGCAGGACACTTGTTCTTGGTTATCACACATGTCTTCATTCCTGTTACATGTACATGCGACACACCAGTGATACTTCAAACTAGTCAAGTAGGGCAAATCCTCCCCCAATGTCACTATTGTCTCATTCAGAAATCTCCACACAAGACCTGCTATTTCTTCAATTTCGGCCAGAGGCGCTGCGCGGCCCCCACTTCTTTTAGAATTAAGGAAAACAAATTTGATGAATCTTTTCTTCAAAACAATGATCAGCTGATGGGTCAATTGTTTTGAGAGCAGTCGGAACCGGGCTGCCCCTTCAAAGAAGTTGGGTGGCTGCTTGAATTCAATTTCAGAACACCAACGGGTACAGCGGGAGATAAGTTGAGAAAAAAGACCGTGAGGAACAAATCCTGCTGGAAACTGAAGGTACAACGGGCAAGGATCGGACAGGGATGGTTCAACCTTACAAAGACGTCCAGGTGGCGAACTCAGTTGGGCAGGTACAAAGTACTTCACGTCATCTGGAGAGGATGCAAACTTTGCGATCAAGCCAAATTGTTCCATCAGGTTTAATATATCTTCTTTGGCCATACCTTGCTGACAGAATTCGGAAAACACATGATCAACAAGGTCCATGCTGAGGATTCCTGTAGTCTCCATTTCGTCCCATAGTTGGGAATGCCTGGGCTCCTGTGAAAAAGTATGTATTCCATAGTAATTATTGACAGAAAAGATGTGTTAACCCTAGACCAAAATGTGCACTGAAGCACACGCCTGCACACAGCCACTATGCCATGCTGATCAGTCCTAACAACGAGACGAAACAGCTGTCCATGGGTGCCACTGCCAGGGTAATATGACTGTGCGCATGCGTAAGGTACTGGCCATACCCCGGAGTTGGTAGTATGGTATGTGCATATTTTGGTCTTGTTAACCCTTCACCGGGCTTTTTTTGGCTTGCTGCGACCGTTGGGGGGGTTGGGAGGGGAGAGGTTCCTGGAGCCCCCCTTTGTGACTTCAAAACTGCTCATGATACGGCCACCAAAATTGCACAAAGTATTTTACTCATTTTTTCCAAAATTTAGGCATAACTGGGCTGACACGATGTCACGTCATATTGTTGAATTTATTGAAAAAATCCAAATTCCATCAATTTTTTTAGTAAGAAAAAATAGAAATACATCCTTTTTTAGAGGAAAAAAAAGCAAATTTTGAAAAACATGGCTGACTGTAAAAATTCGGTTGCTGTGGCAACATCAATTTTACGTACACGTCACGACAACTGTAAAATGTTCTCAGATAATTTTTAGAAAACGTCGCGAAGTTTGGTGCTTAAACGTCTTTGAAGTTATTCAACTTTTTCGAAAGGAGAAAAGCCCTCTCCCGGTCTGAATAGGGTTAATTAGGAGCCTATGGGCTCCTGGGTTAATAGTGTTCCCGAAAATGTTTAAGATAATGGCTGTCTATAACAACGACATATAACATGCCCTGCGAGCAGGGGTTTCTCTCTTGCGTGGCTTTTAGTGTTTAAGAAGTCGTTGGCGTCGCTTGTTTGTCGCGTTGTTGGCTTGGGCGTATAAAACAAATCAACCATGAGACTTACAAGAGACGAACCACTTCGTAACTGCTAAAAGCTATGCAAGAGAGAAACCTGCTCGTAGGGTACATATTACATGGAAAATTGGTCAACATTCCAAGTTGACCGTCATGTTGGATAAGTTGTGCGAATTTTCGCCGTGTTGCAAGGGTGTCAAAATCAGTCAGTCAGACTGGATAGAACTAACGGTAAAAATCACGCGGGAATGTGAGAAGGTTGCCATACTAAATGTAATATCCAAATTTGATTCAAATCCTGTTATCATGGAATTGTTTTCCTGATGTCAATAAAAACGTCTGAAAATGTGAACTAACTTCTGCGAAATGAGCATTTATCACAAGGGTCTTACGTTTAAATTACCATTTCATTGAAAGGGCGAATGGTTATTAGTTGCCTGAAAATCTGAATGAGCCATTGGGACTGCAGTATAACTGTGTTCCGGTGTTTGACAATCATGCCCAGGTCATGATAGAAATCCAACATGGTGTCCATCTCCTTTTCGTCTTCAATAAAGCAAACTTCACGAACTACAGTTCGTAGATCTTTCAGCGCCAGGAAGTATATTTTCGCAGCAACCAAGCCTTCTACGACCTTTTCAAAATTAAACCACCTGCGATATTAACGGAATTAATACAAAAGAATTGTATAGTTACTGGCAGAGTTTCCAAGAAATGTTACATGTTTTCTGGTGGAATAATACCAAACAATAGTTTTAATAAAACATGGTTAGGAACTATGTAGCGCTGATTAGTTGATTACAGTTAAAATTTGTCTTTGTGTTCTTAGCGCTAAAATGTTTGAAAATCCAAACGCTTCGGGACTACTGTCCCTTCATCAGTGGAAGATGCCGTTACACTGAACGCGCGTCATTTTATTCAAATGTGGCAACATTTGAAGCGCGCGCTGGAAGAGTTCGCTCAAATAAAGTTGAAGTCAATGTTTATGCTGCGCGGCTGTAGAGTTTTGCATTTAAAAATTAGGCGGCCCTCCGCTCTACGTCTATCCCTGGTGTTGTGAAGACCCGCTCGAACAACAGCTACCATCAAATCATCAGTTGTGTGACCGGGGGAGGAAAAATGTTTCGCAACGAGTAGGTCAGCTTTCTTTGAGACAGATCTGAGGTGTTGGCAGAACCTGTCCCCAAGCCTACGTCCGGTTTCGCCAACGTACGACAGAGTGCATGCCCGACAAGTAATGATATACACGAGGTTACTTGTCGTGCATGAGAACCTCTGCCGTATGGTCAGAGGTCCACCGGTGGTGTTGATCTGGGAGGCTGGGTTGGTATGGGCACAGGTCTTGCATCGTGGACGACGGCAGGGAAAAGGACTAACTACTTCCATCCATTGCAAAGAAACCGACTCACACTCATATCTCACATACACTTCGTCACATCCCGTCCGATGCAAGAACTCGGTCCCCTACAGCCAGTTTCTGCGCCTCAAACGATTATGCAGTGATGAGAACGACTACAAGACCAAAAGCAAAGAAATGGCATCATTCTTCCTGCAACGTGATTATCCACTAGCAGTTGTAGATAGAGCCCTTCAACACGTTGACACCATCCCCCGAGATACAGCCTTACGACCACCTAACGACGGACAATCCAACAGAGAAGTCATCCCCTTAATCTTAACATACAACCCCATCAACCACCATGTAAAGAACATCCTATCAAGAAACTTCGACCTTTTAAAGTCTGACCCTGAAACTAAGGAACTGTTTGATAACTCGCGAGTACTCGGCGCGTACCGCCGCGACACCAACCTGCGTGATTCCTTGGTCAGCAGCAACCTTCAATCCGGCGCAAACACTGAGGATGAACCAAATGGAACCCAGCCTCCCAGATCAACACCACCGGTGGATCTCTGACCATACGGAAGAGGTTCTCATGCACGACAAGTAACCTCGTGTATATCTTAACTTGGCAGGCATGCACTCTGTCGTACGTTGGCGAAATCGGACGTAGGCTTGGGGACAGGTTCTGCGAACACCTCAGATCTGTCTCAAAGAAAGCTGACCTACTCGTTGCGAAACATTTTTCCTTCCCCGATCACACAACTGATGATATGATGGTAGCTGTTGTTCGAGTGGGTCTTCACAACACCAGGGATAGACGTAGAGCGGAGGGCCGCCTAATTTTTAAATGCAAAACTCTACAGCCGCGCGGCATAAACATTGACTTCAATTTTATTTGAGCGAACTCTTCCAGCGCGCGCTTCAAATGTTGCCACATTTGAATAAAATGACGCGCGTCCAGTGTAACGGCATCTTCCACTGATGAAGGGACAGTAGTCCCGAAACGTCTGGATACTCAATAGTTTTAATATGTACTGTGGAACCTCGATAAAACGAACTTCTATATAACGAAGTCCTTGGTATAACGAACAGTTTTCTTTGCCCTGGTAGTTGTAAAATATATGGAAAAGTACCTTTATATAACGCAGTCCTCGGTATAACGAACGATTTTCTTTGCCCCAGTAATAGTAAAATATAACAAGAAGAACCTGGAGATAACGAAACCTCGTTATAGCGAACAAATTTTTGCCGGTCCCTTGGCCCTTCGTTATATCGAGGTGACTGTACACGCCTCTTTCAATCCATATTCTTTTCTTAGTCTCCTAACAAGGGGATTCCATCCTTGGTTTCTGTAATATGAAGAATTTCAAAGTAATGACGATGTAAATTACGGAGGGCTAATGCGTCGTCGGAAAATCGCGCGCCTATGGAGGGACGATTAGATTCGCGCCATCACCACCACCACAGCGTCATTTTGGTTCACTGTCTGTTGGAAATTCAGATTACAATTGTTTTTTTTTTTGCCCAGTAATAGATCGCAGGTGACGTCAAAATACGATTAGACTAGAGAAGTCAGTGGCGCACGGCTGCCATAGCAGATCCAAAGATTGGCGCTCGCAGCAAAAACAGGAAAATGCGGTTTTCTCTGTTGAAAAATACACCTTTCGGTTTGAATATATCGTCCTCAGAGTTCCCCTTTAATTGCAACTCAAATAAAGTAAGTCTTCTGAAACTTACCGAAGTGGCACCTCCTCCCCCATGTACGGCTCTTGCTGTAAAACTTCGATTAATTTGTCCTGAAGAGCGTTTATTTGCTTTCCATCTGAACCCGGCATGTTGGAAATTGAAAAGAAAGGACGAATCACGTGACCACAAAAACTCTTTCCAAGGATAGCTCTCTGGATCTGCGATTCTATGTCCTTGATGTTGTCACATGGATCGTCGGCGTGTGTTCCAACGATGAGCACTGGAGGACGGAGATACCTGAGCTTGCTCTCTTTGTTTGCACTAGTTTTCTGTTTTCCTGAACACATAGTGCTAACTGAAATAAGCCACGATAACAAGTTGTCCAGATTCGTCTCGGAACTTGGATTTCTTAGAGGTGTTTCGCAATTGTTTTGCCTAACCGATGGCTGAGCTTCCATCGTTAACGATTTGCTCAAATTGTAGACCAATAAATATACCGCTCTTTTGGACAAAAACACAGGATATGAGGCATAATATAAATGCTGCCCGGCAAAGTCCCACAGATCCAGGGTTATATGTTGCTCCATTGTTTTCGCTTTTTGCAAGGTTAATCCTTTCAAATGCTGGATGAGAATTTCTGTGAAGTCCTCTGGAGGTGAAGCCGGGTCGATCTCCAACTTGGGTATGGTACTTGAAAGGTCCTTAGCTTGCACTTTTTCTGTTTGGTTTGCAGTGTAAGAATGAAGTTGAGCGTCTTCGGTACCCTCTGATTTCTCTTCTCTGACAACAACCTGATATGTACAAATAAAATACTCAACGTTTTTTTGCGTCCAAATAACCCTAATTCATCCCTATCATAAAGGACAGATATAGATGTAATATAATCCGTCACAGTGACTACAATCTGAACATACAATCTGATTTCGTGCTAAAGCTGACCTCGGCCTCACTGTAATTCCTCTCCAGTTCTGAGTCATATTTCACAAGGTTGTATTTGCTCTTCAGGAAATCGCAACCTGCGCCTTTAAATTCCATTTTCATGTTCACAAATTGTTAGGGTGAAGTCTAATCTGTATACCAGACGGAAGTTCCCTTTGTGACTCTCATTATCATCGTGATGATGACGATTACTGGTAATTGAACTGAGTGGAGCGCAATTTGGTCTGAAATCATTCGCGTGATTTCAAAATCGGTTCGATTAGGCTCCACCGTGGCACGAACCTCAGGTCGCTCCGGGAAGAAGAGAATTCAAGTTGGCTACAATACTTATGAGATCACCCTAACAATTGTCAATATGTGCAACAAAATGAATATTTCTAATAAGTCACCGGTCAATAACCGTGGCAACGAAATACGGCTTCTTTCACCACTATCTATATGAATTGTCTCCACCCCATATAGCCTGCTGGCAAGCTCTCCGGGGCGCTCAGGCGGCTAACGAAAAATGACCGCCCAAGAGCTTGCTAGCAGCAGGCTACATCCCCTTACGATTACATTGACCACACGGTGAAGATGGAATGCCAGGAACAATCTGTTTATGTCATAACGAAGAGGAGCATTTTGCTGTCGAATTGTCAGCATTCACTTCCCAAGTAACTGCATTAATTTTTAGACCTGTAGTCAAAACTATATACCGTAAATCTTCCATTAAGTTGACCCCTCCCAAATAAGCTCCCCCCCCCTTTTTCAGGGGAAGAAAGTTAATAAGCCCCCCTCCCCTTTCCCTTGTTATTGTTCACTAATAAATGAGAGACTGTATTAATCAATCACAACTGTAAAACTTCATTTGGACTGATCCAGGATGGTTTATTCACCAGCTGAAAGTTCATATTTGTTTTTAATCCTCGGCTACATAACCTCCAACTTCTTGACTCGAGCTTTTCCACTTTGCATTCTAGTTCTTTATGGAGAAGTTATACCATCGTCTTTGCTGTGTTGAATAAACCTTCCCCTCTCAAATATGCCCCCCGTCTCCATTAAGCCCCTCCTCAAATGTGTTTGAAATATATAACCCCCGGGGGGCTTAATGGAGGGTTTACATGTAACTCAATATCATTTGTTCAAAAGCATTTCGAAACATTCTTTGTTTTTATACTGTACACTATTTTGACAACCTGATGTTTATCATCGTCTTCAGTTTTCTGAGCATTGCTAGTCTCTTCCTCCTTTAGTTTTCCTGCAACCATCTTTGCAAGATCGTCGACAAAATGGGACACACCAAGTTTCCCATCAGTGCGCTTCCAATTCTTGACTTGGTCGATATCATATTCGAATTTTGATGGATCCACCTCAATGCCATCGGTACTCTGTTCCTGGGGATCGAATGGCAAGCCGAGGAGATTCTTTTTTAAACTCGTCTTGCCCGCTCGATCTTGACCGATGAGCATGATTCGGCCACGGTACACCTTTACTTTTCCGTTCCTCAAAGCATTTTCATAAGCGCGTTTTGCCTCTGGTCCTCGAGCTTTGATTTCACTTGGCACTGAAACAAACAAACAAACAAAAATCGATGCACTTCATTAAGTGGAACGTAAGCAAAACGTAAGTTTTACTATGTTTACTAGTAAATAATAAAATTTTATCTTTTGTCGCGTTTTGCCCCAGTGTGTAGGCGTGTGGCGTCGGCACTGGAGTTCGCCAGGTCAACCATAGTGAAGTACAAGGCGGTCAGCAAGATTCAAAGGGTTCATTAAAATCAGGTTAGTCCGACTATTCGCCCCATTTAAGGGAATCCATATTTCGGAATCCGAAAAACGTTTGCTTGTAAAATCAGGAATCCTACGAATTGGAATCCGGAATACAGCACAAGGAATCCGGAATCGTACTAAAGATTGGAATTCAGAATCCAAGTTTCACTAACAGTCTGGAATCCAGTGCCTGAAATCCGAAATCCGAGGCGTGGAATCGAGAATCCAAGACTGTCCTGAATTCCCTTATATGTGGCGAGACTATTTAGAGCATGTACTTGCGCTGAACACTAGAAAGAAACGTACGAATTTTACGTCAGAAGAAACGAAAACTACAATTCTGCTCCGGGCATGTGCAAGGAAACAAACAAACTACACATTTTACAAGCGTGAAATACGTCTGATCTTGACTCCGTGAGTTTAATTAAGAACTCCAAATCTCCTATAGTTTTAATAGCTCCGAACGTTCTCCGATAGCTCCTTACAGTGTGATAGAATGCTTACAACTGAGTAAACGTGCTTCAGGTAAAACCATTCTAATGCATGCCTTCTGACGCAAAGGAAATAAAACTGAATAAAGCTTTGTACGCCTAGCCAAAAAACGGATATATGTTGATCATGAAATAAAATAAAACGATGCTACAATTAAGAAAGAACAAGTAGTCCAGTTCTCCTTAGCTCAGTGGATAGAGCGCCCGCCCGGTGTTTGGAGCTTAAAATTTACCATCTTTCATTCCTTCAGTCCTTTAATGTAACAAAAAGACATTGTTTACGGATAACGTGACTTGTTTTACTGTACAGATAAGAACGTGACTCCACCAGGAACGCTATATTAAAAAGATATTTTTGCTTACTCCAAACCAGAATTTAAAACACATTTATACTTCCCCCCACCACCCCCCTCCTCACACGCAGGGTATAATTCCCGTCACCTTTTAACGCTTGTGAGGCAGGCTAATAGCAATCCCAAAATGCGACAGCATCAGCGTGTGAATTCAAATTCGTGACCTATACTTAAATGTCTTTGCTGGTAGCGCACTATCATATCCATTTATAAAGACAGAATCCAGCTCCCGATGTAATTCGCCACTCCATAAACTATACTAGGGAGAATTGGGTTAACAATCGTTTGTTATGACTGGTTAAATTTGGACCAGTCATAACTTAAACTTGTCCACCCAAACGAACTTTTACCCCAAGCCATAACTCGTTGCGCCTGAAGCATGTGCTCACTTTCACTTTTACTCGAATATCTCCAAAATACACAACACGAGTTATCATAAGCACTCTGAAGAAGACAAAAAAATTCGAATAGCTTTGCCTGCATCTTATAAAAAAAAAAATGGAGAATGACACTCTTACCTGAACTGTCACTGGAAACGGGTCTTTCCTTTATACCTGCGTGTTCCGGACCGTCCATTGCGTCGTTTGATTCACTAACTGCATCATACGTATGTTCAGTTGATTCTTTGACTGGCAGTTTGCTTGCGAATTGGCCAGTGGGGAGACCTGATTGAATACATGTGCAAAAACCATTCAACCCCAAATTAGGACGAAGTGACAAGAAACTGGCCGGAAAATGGTCAGTTGTAACGATGTTTTGTCACTAAAGGGAGCTTACTCCATATACAGAATTGCTCCGAATTCAAAGGAAATGAAACTTATAACTCTTAATTGGTACCATGGCGATGAGATGGAAGATTTTTGCCTCTGGCTTTAGCTTAGTTCCCTCATACGAACGGATAGTAAACCGTTCTTATTTAAGTCATGGTTTCACGCAGGAGTGAAAGATGTCAAGGATTTGCTTGGCAGTTGAAATTATAATTTCCTAGATTAGCTACACTGCTTTCATTACCAAATACAATAATTATAAAGACGAACTATCTAGAGTACTATAAAGTAGTGTATGCTCTTTACACTTAAGGAAAAAATCTTCCCCTAATCAAAAATTCACTCCCTTGGAAAAAACGTTATCCGATCATTGTCAAAACAAAGACTTCCTCTCCAGTGAAAAGCCAGGGAAAGTGGCTTTCTGAGGATTTTTTTAAATGTACCAGTGAACTGGAGTTAAGAATGTTTCAATTTAAATTTCTGCATAGAAGGATAGCTATAAACGACTTCCTTCTTAAGACTCTTTTTGAGCTGATTCTCCAGAGACACTTACGCATCTTTTTTTGGGATTGCAGATCAACTCAGACTTCATGAAATAATGTTTCGCAGTGGATCAACCACTGAAAATCTTGATCTGACAAACATCACTCCCTTTTCACCTGCTCTTTGTCTCGGCTTAATTGACAATATATCCAATCTACTTCTACATCACTTCCTCCTTATGGCGAAACACTATATATGTAGTTGCAAACTACGAAATACCTTCCCTATGCTACATGCAGCTTTCGATGATAATAACTTAGCCTCCTTCAAGAATAAATGGGCTACTTTCAAACAAATCCCAGGTATGCAACCTTCTTGTGTTTGTTATTGTACTCGTTTTGTGGACTTCGTCCTCCCACTTTTTTTTCTTTTTTTCGTTTTTTCTAACCCTCTCTGTGAAAATAGTTTTCTGGTTTTAACTCAAGATAAATTTTCGTAATAGATAATTACACTTAATTGTAATAAATTGTAAATGTCTGTAATGAATTGTAATTCTTTGTTTGTAAAGAATGAAAAAAAAATAGATTTTTGCTTCATCACAAGTACATTGAAGTCTGTGCTTTTCAAAACTTGACATGAAAGTCATGGTGTCTCACAAACACACCGCGCACAAGCTGTACCGCATACAGCAATTCTTACCTGGAGTGACCCCACTGGAAAGAGGTTCTTCCACAACTACGTGCTCCTGAATCTCATCATCTTGTTTAATTTCATCCGGCTGTAACGTACGTTCGTCTGAACCACTTTCTGGGAATTCGCTTTGAGTTGAGCTATCGTTTGGAGCTTATTGAAACAGACGTGAAAAAACAAAAACAAAAAACAAGGAATTAAAAGAAAGCCAACGGATAAAAGACGTAAGCAGGACGCTACATTAAGGAAGTTAAGCAAAGAAGGTTTTGTGAGCTTTCATGCAGCATTTTTACCTGGACTGGAAAGTACATTGTCTGTGTCTCACAAACACACCGCGCACAAGCTGTACCGCATACAGCAATTCTTACCTGGAGTGACCCCACTGGAAAGAGGTTCTTCCATAATGACGTGCTCTTGAATCTCACCATCTTGTTTAATTTCATCTGGCTCTAACGTAGGTTCGTCTGAACCATTTTCTGGGAATTCGCTTTGAGTTGGGCTATTGTGTAGAGCTTATTCAAATAGACGTGAAAAAAGAAAAGAATTAACGAAAGTCAACGGATAAAGACGTAACCAGGACGCTACATTAAGGAAGTTAAGGAAAGGAGGTTTTGTGAGCTTTCATGCAGCATCCTTACCTAGATTTGTACTGGAAAGAGGTTCTTCCATAACTACGTGCTCCTGAATCTCGCCATCTTGTTTAATTTCATCTGGCTCTAACGTACGTTCGCCGGAACTATTTTCTGTGAATTCGCTATGAGCTGGGCTGGGGTGTGGAGCTTATTCAAATACACGTGAAAAAGAAAAGAATTAAAGAAAGTTAACGGATAAAAGACGTAACCAGGACGCTAAATTAGGTGAGGGACGGGGGTTAAGCAAAGGCGTTTTGTGAGTGACACATGTCAACCGGACTGGGACCTTTATTCTCTTTCATGCAGCATCCTTACCTAGATTTGTACTGGAAAGAGGTTCTTCCATAACTACGTGCTCTTGAATCTCATCATCTTGTTTAATTTCATCTGGCTCTAACGTACGTTCGTCTGAACCATTTTCTGGGAATTCGCTTTGAGTTAGGCTGTGGTGTGGACCTTATTCAAATAGACGTGAAAAAGAAAAGAATTAAAGAAAGTTAACGGATAAAAGACGTAACCAGGACGCTACATTAGGTGAGGGAGGGGAGGGGGGGGGGGGTTAAGCAAAGTTGTTTTGTGAGTGACACATGTCAACCGGACTGGGACCTTTATTCCCTTTCATGCAGCGTTCTTACCTGGACTGGAAAGAGGTTCTTCCATTGCTACGTGCTCCTGAATCTCATCATCTTGTTTAATTTCATCTGGCTGTAACATACGTTCGTCTGAACCATTTTCTGGGAATTCGCTTTGAGTTAGGCTGTGGTGTGGAGCTTATTCAAATAGACGTGAAAAAGAAAAGAATTAAAGAAAGTTAACGGATAAAAGACGTAACCAGGACGCTACATTAGGTGAGGGAGGGGAGAGGGGGTTAAGCAAAGTTGTTTTGTGAGTGACACATGTCAACCGGACTGGGACCTTTATTCCCTTTCATGCAGCGTTCTTACCTGGACTGGAAAGAGGTTCTTCCATTACTACGTGCTCCTGAATCTCATCATCTTGTTTAATTTCATCTGGCTGTAACATACGTTCGTCTGAACCATTTTCTGGGAATTCGCTATGAGCTGGGCTGTGGTGTGGAGCTTATTCAAATAGACGTGAAAAAGAAAAAAATTAAATGACGTCAACGGATAAAAGACGTAACCAAGACGCTACATTAGGGAGGCTAAGAAAAGGCGTTTTGTGAGCGACACATGTCAACCGGAGTGGGACCTTATTCCCTTTCACATATCATTCTTACCCGGACTTACACGGCTGGAAAGAGGTTCTTCTATATCGTATGTTGGCCTGGACCAGTTTCTGGGAATTCGCATTGAATTGGTCTATGGTGTAGAGCTTATTCAAATAAACGCGTCAAAGTAAAGGAATTAAATATCGTTAACGGAGAAAAGACGTACTAACCAGGACGCTAAGACGTGGTCACCCCATGTAAGGAAATCTGGATTCCGGAATCTGGGAAATTTTTGGTTGTGGAATGCGGAATCGTCGGTCTTTGGAATTCGGAATACAGCTCAAGCAATCCGGAATCCCACTAACGATTGGAATCCAGAATCCAATTTCCAAAGACTGGAAACATGAAGTACGTGGAATCCAGAATCTAGGGCTGTCATGGATTCATTTACATGGGGCGAAATAATGTATATGTTTTTTAAATAAAAGAACGAAAACGTCGATCCCTGCATTACTTACCTAAGCTGCTGTTTTGATCCATCCTAGCAGATGCTGTATCATCATCTTCGTCAGTTGAATCTGAGGCACTACCATCTAAACCTCCTAGCGAACTTTTATTAGCTTCCCTATGTGACTTGGAGAGAACTTCGTAAGCTTCTGATTCTGCTGCATTGTCTCCCTCTTCGACGGCAATTCTTCGCTCTTTTTCCCCGTATGCTATACTTTTCCGATAGTTTCTTAGATAATAATATGACCAGGCTATTATTTTGCAGGCTGCTCTTTCCTCCTTCCTATCTCCAGCGTCTTTGCTCTCAAGTAGCCACCGCTTTGCGTACTTTATGCTCTCTAGGTAATCTTGAAGTTTGTAATGCTCCTCTGCTTTATTTTTGTTTGCCATGGTATTGCTTGATGGCTCTGTTATATGATGAAAAACTGAACCATTGGACAATGCAATTCTAGAGCTCTGATTGGCTTAGCCATCATGGTATATGAGCTATTATACTATATTATAATCGTCTCCACTTATTCCAAATGAAAATATTAAGCACCCTTCGTAGTGAAGAGCATGGTTAGTTAGTCAGGTAAGACTGTTCTGAGGAAATGCAGACCGCGGAACCGGAGGAACCTAAAGAAATGACCGTTGTTATGATTACAACTGCCTTTGGCTAACATGATGAAATAATTAGTTACAATTAACTTTAACATTAAGAAAAATAGATGATGTTGAGCAATAGGCGGGGTGGTACAGTAAACACCCACATATAAGAACCCAGAATTTTCGAGGTCATGCTGAACAGGTTCTTGTATTTTGGGGTAGTTTTTCACAATTCAGGCTGATTAGGTTCTTAAAAGGGTCTTATTTTTCAGAGGTCGTCATAGTGTAACCATTGGCAGAAATATTGTACTACTAATGCATAATGGCAAACATTCAAGGTCCAAGGAGAACATCAATACATTTCTATTTTTTTATATAATTATTAAGATATTAAGATTTTAAATCGTCTATATTGCACGGTAGCTTTATGCAAAACATACTTCTTTTTCTAGTGAAAATCCAAACAAATGTAAATTAAAAAAAACATGTACACAATCGGCCTTTTGTAAACGTTTCTCACACAGTTAAAATCGAGAAGTTTGACCATAAAAATTGGAGTGTGATTGTTTTGTATAAAAACCATTCTTTGCCACGCTGAACAAGTTCTTATATTTTTGGGTATTTAAATTCCCAAATTCAGCCTGTAGGTTCTTAAATCAGTAGGTTCTTATAATTGTGCGGGTTTTTACTGTGTTAGACAAGAAGATCGGCTCGGCATGATGGTTTCGCTGGGTTTGTGTGTCTGGGCTTGGGTCTCACCCGTAAGTACTAAATATATATACACGTTTAGTGATCTTTGTGAACCTGACTGGTCCGCATCTCGGACTATTCAGCATTCACCTCCTAGCGAGTACATAAAACGTGAGCTCTGTGTTTTGCCAATTTTTTAAAGCTAGGACTTAATAATTTGATAATTTTCGAGAAATGATGGGACTTTTCCCTTGAATAAAATTGTCGTTAAAAAATTTAAATTATTTACTGAGAGAATAAAGAATTGTTAACTTGATACAAGGGGAAACCCCTCGTTACTTTTTCCATTAAACGGCCAATAACAACGTTTTTCCTGTTGCAGGTTGTTGACTTAACCGCTTAGGAATCTAATTATTCGCTCCCCGAGAACGAAAGTAAACACAAAGAGATTCACTCAATAATGAATTATGTATCTACCCAATACTTAGTTAAGCGACCGAACTGAAAACAGTTGTCAGGTACTAATTAACTTGCGAATTATATACTTCAAGCCAGCGTGTTAACAGTTAAGGTGGCTCCGTAATCAATACATGAGCATTTAACTGTGACAAATTTTCCGTCATAACTTTTTGGTTTTTAACGCTATGGCTGCGAAACTTGGCAAAGAACAACAGATATCATTCGGCAATAACACAAAATATTCCGATTTCACTGATGATAAATATTTCTTGAGAAATTAGTGGTTAAAAGGACCCTACTGTTCAAAGAAAATCGCGTCTAGTAAAAAATTTTGCTGATATTTTTTAATGAAATTTCTGGTATCGGCTTTAATTGATATAATAAATATGCCAGAGGAATTTCAGAAAAATCGTTGGAGCAGAAGTCCGTAACTAAAAGTCGGTCAAAATTCAGCTGTGAAATTGTTTTGGAATTTCAAAAATAAATTACTATCAGGTAGAAGGCGCCACCAGTTTGAATTTTCGGGACGAGTAAATTCAACGCTTGCTAATTCTTAAAACAGAAGCCGATTGCCTATCGTGCTATTCTTTGAAAGGTACTTTTTAGTTTTAGAAGAACTATAAATTGCCCCAAACCTTGCTCTGAAGTAGAATGACTTGTTCCTCGACAGTTTTAAAATATCCCTTGGCAGTTTTGGCTCAAACTCCTGCTGCATACATTTTGATGTATTGCCATGCATTTTCAACGACTTTTACTGCCTTTCGTTGCTTCCAACTCAGGAAAAAAGTATTGAGATTGGACGCTACCTCGTATCAGAGCTCAGAAAGAACTGTCCAGCACCTTTGTTTATGACTACAAAATGAGCACGAGCGGCAGTTCTGCGTGGAATTCGCACCTCACCCAGGGGGGACGAACGACAATGATGACCATGCTTGTGAACCAAATAACATCACAGTGCAAAACAAAATTATCGCAAAAATACTGCCCGTGAATAAATTTACAACTCTGAAATTTTTGTCACTCCTTCCTTCAATGAATGGGTATTTTTTTCTTGATTATTATGTTTTGCTCTGCAATACATGTTTGTACAGATCGGTTCACAGACATGGGCATCATTGTCACTCGTCCCCCCTGGCTGTGGTGCGAATTCCTCGCAGAGCTGCCGCACGTGCTCATTTTCTGGTCATAAACAAAGGTGCTGGACAGTTCTATCTGAGCTTCGATACTAGGTAGCTTACAATCCCAATACCTTTTTCCTGAATTGGAAACAACGTAAAGCAGGAAAAGCCGTTGGGGATGCTTTGCAATACATCAAAATGTATGTAGCAGGATCTAGCAGGAGTTTGAACCAAAACTGCCAAGGGATATTTTAAAAATGTCGAGGAACAAGTCATTCGATGTCAGAGCAAAGTTTGGAGCAATTTATAGTGCTTCTAAAACTGAAAAGTACCTTCTAAAGAATAGCACGATAGGCAATCGGCTTCTGTTTTCAGAATTAGCAAACACACTGAAGTTGCTTGTCCCGAAAATTCAAACTGGTGTCTCCTTCTTCCTGCTAGTAATTTATTTTTGAAATTCCAAAACAATTTCACAGCTGAATTTTGACCGACTTTTAGTTACGGACTTCTGCTCCAACGATTTTTCTGAAATTCCTCTGGCATATTTATTATATCAATTGAAGCCGATACCAGAAGTTTCAGTAAAAAATATCAGCAAAATTTTTTACTAGACGCGATTTTCTTTGAACAGTAGGGTCCTTTTAAGCGCTAATTTCTCAAGAAATATTTACCATCAATGCAATCGGAATATTTCGTATTATTGCCGAATGATATCTGTTGTTAATTGCAAAGTTTCGCAGCCATCGCGTTAAAATCGAAAAAGTTATGACGGAACATTTGTCACAGCTAAATGCTCTTGTGTTAATCACGGAGCCACCTTAAGGGCCTTTGAAAACCAATAACTGCTAAAACTTTCTTTAATTAGACCATGTTTGGCTAGATTTAGTATAAACGAACTGTACTCGGGAACTGGATCTTCCGCTAAATTTTACGTTGAAACGGTTGGAAAAAAAAAAAAAACTCTTTCTCAATAAACAAGGTTTGAAACCAAAAGTTATTTTTATTTTACACACTGGTTGACATTGAACTCATCACTACCGTCTGTATTTAAATTTTAAACAATTAATAGCTTAAAGCTGCATAGTTTTCCTGATGAATCCAGTTTCGTAAAGGAAATGTACGTTATATGCTTCAGTGATGATGGTGAATGAATCACATTTTAACCTCGCGACATTTAGAATCAGTGAACGGTTAGCACACAATAAGTATAACGAAGGGAATTCTAAAAGGAGAGCAATTGAATCAATTGAATCACTGTTGAATCGGTTATGTAGCCCTGTGAGCATCACATGCACTTGCAATATAGTCAAGCATTCTTTTTTAAAATACATACCACCTGAGTGCCTCGATGGACGACGATCCTTCTACGTCTACGACAAGGCGAATGAATACATAGTGTCCTGGCATGACAAAGCATTGTAGAGCCCAAGCGATCCTGGGTCAAAGGCGGAAGTCATTGCGTAATAGTGCAAAAGCCCTTCCACTTCCCTAGTCACCAGGTCCTTTTGATCAACCCCTGGGCTTTGATTGATTATTACCGTTTATTCTATTCTCACCGTTTATCGTTTATTGTTTTCTTGCCCCTGATGGAGACTAGTTTTGTCTAGTCGAAATATTGGGCAAATAAATTTGTAGTGCGGGCATAATTTTTGGCATTATTCGTCATTTGGAACATAATTTTCATGTATTCCCCGACTAAGCTCTGCCAGCGTAATTTGCACTTTTTCTAGTTTTGCAGCACAAAGCTGTCATTTACACGGAATAAGTGTTACGCGCAAATTCAAGTAACGAAATTATATTGTTTTTGTCTGCTTTTGTCGCATTCGTGGACCGGTGGGTCCCGCAAGTGTTGGTGGCTGACAGATGATTGATTTTTGTTGCTGGTCCTTTTCAAAGCGTTTCGGCTAGTGCTTCTAGCGTTATCATTTCAACTGGGCAGATGTGCATTTTGAAAGAAACAGTTACAAAAGCAATCAGGACGCTCGGACGCAAATAAGGAGATCACATTTCAAAATTTCAATGAGCTAGTTGGGACGGACAGGAAAGATAGATGGAAATTTATTGTTATCCTGGGCCCAGTTGTTCGAAGGCCGATTAGCTCTCACCAGGGGTTAAATTTCAATACGGGTTTCTTTTTATTTTGTTCAAAGGCACTTCCCGGGATAATTTTCTCAATTATTTTTAGAGCATTCAACTAAGACAAAAAAGGCAAAAAGAATTAAACTGAATGTTCTTCTTAAGCTTTCAAATCTGAATTCAAATTTCGCACTAACCCTGGGTTATCTTAACCCAGCTTTGAACAACCCGGCCCTGTACAAAGCATCTGTTTGATTGTCCTGTCAAAGATTTGGGACCACCTTTGAGGGTGGTCCTTTTTGCTCGGTCCGGTCGCTCGGACGGGAATGTCCCTTTCCATTTGACAAAATTGTTGTCCCTGTATCCTTCCTTCCAGTGTAATAACCAATCGCGTGGTGGTTTAGATCGCATGTGTGTAACTGGAATGTGCCGTTCCGCATTAGGCACGTGGAATTTCCGAAAATTCAAACCGGACTTTTTTTGTTGGGGGAAGGGGGAGGAGGTTTGTGGGGATTTCCCCAACCCAACCCTGCCACACGGACACTGAAGGGGGGAGAGAAAGTGTCCGTATTATACAACCGGGTGTCCGTAGGGTCATGCTATGAAAGTCTAAAAGACAGCTTTTATTATAGAACAAATAGAGAGAAGTGTGACGTCACGTTACCATGGTAGCAAATTTTTGGAGGATAACAAAAGGGAGCTTAGGCAGCAAAGACGGCGACGGCAACGAGAACGAGAACGGCAAAAACGTTTATATTAGTAAAACAACTTTGCACGTGCATCTTCAATTAGTTCCTTGCTTGGCTTATTAACTCTACTTGGCTCGCTTTCTTCACTCGGTTTATCATCACCAATTGGCTCGTTGTCTTCACTTGGCTTTTTATTACTATTTATTTCGTTTTCTTCACTTGGTTTATCGTCATTAATTGGTCTGTTTTCTTCACTTGGTTCATCATCTCTACTTGGTTCATTTTCTTCAATTGCATTATTATCATTAATTGGTTCAATTTCTTCAGTTGGTCTATTGTTATCACTCGGTCTGTTTTCTTCGCTCTGTTCGTTCTCTCCATCCGGTACAGCCTCGTCACTAGGTTTGATTTCCTCTGGAGGAATCTGAGAAATTCCAAAATCTACACCGATTCAAGTTATCTCCTGTTCGTGCGACCTGACATAATGCCCCCGTTTTTTTTAGTTAGCTTACATATCACAGGAAAGAAAGGAGCGCTGGCAACTACGTCTCTAGAACTTGAATTCCACCTCCAATTCCCCCGTGGCTCCCCGTCGACTGAGCTGTCAGATTTCCGCCAATCAGTGCAAAGTGGAAACGAGCGCAAATGTAAACAAACATTGAAAAACACGTGCCAAGGGTAATTACGTCATTACTTACGTCTTCTCCGCCAATCAGCATCATTTCCCATCGACTTTCCCGATGCAGCTATTTAATTTCCAGAGACTTAGTTGCCAGCCTTCCTTTTCCTACCCCGCCGCCAGAGCGCCCTGGAAAGCTTGCTGGCAAGCTAAGTACAACTGAATAAACAAAAGAAAGAACAAGGTTGGGGAAGGAGGGGGGGGGGGGCTAGGAGAGAGAGAGAAAAAAACTGAAAATATTCTGACTTATGAAAGGAGTTTATATACATACAGTGAAATGTCTTCATTAGGCGCGGCGAAAGCGAAGACCGCTGAATGAATTATTTGCCGCTCTGTGATGGACGAACTTAACACGGTGCCCTGTTCCAAAGTAGCTAAAAGTCTAACCGCTGATCTTCTGCCATATCAAATTCATCGGCTTGGTTCGCTGGCACACGAATGACGTAGCGTTTGGCGAGGGGCAGCGTGATTAAACGGCTAGAGCGCTGGAATTGTAATCCGGAGTCCCCAAGTTCAATCCCGGACCAAATAGCTTAGCTGGATTAGTTCTAGTTTTTAGTTCAACATTTCAGTTCCGATTGTAAATGGCCAACTGATTTGCCCCCAGCTGGGTTTCTTAACCTTACTGGGTCACAATGAAAACTATTGGTTGACCAGTAATTGCGCTACTGATATAGAGTCACATAAATTTTTGAAAGAGGCCTAACACTAGACCGAGAGTTACTTCCCGACTTAAGACTGTGTTGACTGGGCAATTTTCATGGACAGAAGCATGTTTTGGTGGGCGTTTCTAATTCCTTCCCTTCATCACCCCTCAATCCACTGGACACATTAAAATAAGTCGTTAGCTATAGACAATCAAGCAAAAACAACGAGATCAAACTTAAGAATCTTATAGTAATACACTCAAAGCTATAGCCAAAGATATGTCGTGCAGTCACACTTCCGTTAGGAGATTTGAGCCTAGCACCATTTTAAAGTTTTCAGCTGATAACCTTTCAGGGCTACAATAACAAAGCTTTTTTTATATATACCTCAAGAAAGCAAGATGCAAAACAAAGCTAACTTTCTACACACCTTTCTGTGTCGTCTTATTCGGAGAAGTGATCACTGTGATTTGACGAACGTGCCTTCTTTCTGAGCTACCTGTCACATTAACCGGCTATCACTGTTAAAACTGAGCTAATGATAACACTGACCTGACGCTAATATTGGGCTACTATTAATACTGATCTGATGCTAATGCTGAGCAACTGTTAGTACTAAGCTGATGCTAATGCTTATCTAATTTTCATACTGTCCTGATGCTAATACTTAGCTAATGTTAATACTAGAATAGATATAGAGCTGATGTTAATTCTAAGGTAATGGTAAACATATTACTAGAGATATGTGTTTCCCGGGTAAAGAACACATATCACTAGGGATACGTGTTTCTCAGGCAGGGGAACACATATTACTAGGGATATGTGTTTCCTAGATTGGGGAAACACGTTTTACTAAGGATATGTTTCCCAGGTAAGGGAACACATATTACTAGGAATACGTGTTTCCCAGGTAGAGGAACACATATCACTAGGGATATGTGTTTCCCAGGTAGGGGAACACATATCACAAGGAATACGTGTTTCCCAGGTAGGGGAACATATATTACTAGGGATATGTGTTTCCCAGGTATCGGAACACATCTCACTAGAGATACGTGTTTCCCAGGTAGGTTAACAAATATCACTAGGGGTACGTGTTTCCTAGGTAGGGAAACACATATTACTAGGGATATCTGTTTCCCAGTTAGGGGAACACAGATCACTAGGAATATGTGTTTCCCAAGTAGTGGAACACATATCACTAGGGATATGTGTTTCCCAGATAGGGGAACACATATCACTAGGGATATGTGTTTCTCAGGTAGGGGAACACATTTCACAAGTGATATGTTTTGCCCAGGTTGGGGAACACATATCACTAGAGATATGTGTTCCCAAAAAAGGATATGTGTTTCCCAGGTAGTGCAGACAAAAGTGGCTTTATTATTTGCATTCCAAGCGAAATGTTCGTCTTTTTATGCGAACGTCCACTTTCGTTATAAGCGGTCAAGAAACGGTCGCGGGAGACTATTACGGCATCGAGAGCTCGTTTATCGGAGGGTTCGGTAACTTTTCGGGTCCGAATCCAATTTTGAAATCAAAACCTGTTGAATAGTAAGTAATACATTTCCTTGCTCACAAAACGGTTAATTTTTCTTCGTCTACGTAAACTTTCACTGTATCATTTTCAAATTATTGGACCTTAGATCTTGAATGCAAACACAGCAAACATGAAACAACTTTTCGAGCCCGGAAAGTTATCGTGATCTTCGAGAAACGGGTCCCCTGATGCGAAGTGGACGATCATCAAATCCATCCCATAATCCCCCGTGCTTCCCTTGACCGCGCTTCCCTCGTTTGTATTAATAGGGAGCTTTAGCATCGACGACGGCAACGGCAGCGACAATGTCAGTTTTAAAATGAATTTCCCTTTTTTTTCAATCTTTGTCGCGTTTTTTTCCAATTTGCTGAAAATGGCAAGTGTAGGCGAATTTCCCTGGAGTTGATTTCTTGAGGACCGCACCCAAGTTTAGAGAGAGAAAAAGAGATTCGTCGTCGCTTGTTTACGTCCTTCATAAAACTTGCAATTAGGCATTTTCACGTGGTAGTCGTGCAAGGAAGGTAAAGAAATGTACAAAAAAGCGTGATTCCCCTTCCAAGGTTGTTGTTTTGGGTAATAAACCTATTGCTTTTTTGACGTCCTGGTTGCCGTCCCCGTCGTCGTTGCTAAAGCTCCCTGGGAGACAACGGGGATGAGTTAGGGGTTAAGGGGCAAATACCTAGCGGATCAGTTTAGGTTTCTAGGAAACTGCCCACCTACCCCTCGCCTAAGCCATCATTTTGCCCTAAGTGAGAAGTAAGTGTTAATGTCAGCTTAGGGGAGAGGTAGGTGGACAGTTTCACAAAAACCTAAATTGATCCTATTTAGCCAGGTCATGCTTCCTGTGAGCAGTGCCTCCTTTTGTTTTCTCTTGATCGGGGAGGAGAAAAGATCGAGGCTCTGTCTGAATGGCGTCAAGCCAAGACTTCTGGACCAGTCTTGTTCTCTCTTGTCAAACTAGTTTTTTCTAGTGCGAGTATCCGTCTGTTTATAAGCTGATCAAAACTGAGCCCGCTGTACTAGGCACACAGCTATAGGGCATGAGTTCGAGACTGTCTCCTAGCAACGTGTAACATGTGCTCAACAAAGATCTTACGCGCAGAGTCTTTTTCGAGTACGTCAAATCGAGCAATCAAAGGAAAGACTTTTTTGGCAGGGTGTGTTGGTTAACAACAAGAACAACTTTATCAATACACACTACCTACATTTAGTTAATTAGCTCTTCGGAGCAGGCAGTGTGGGTACTCTACACACGTGAACTGGCACATTTTAAGACATTTTCTTAACTATTATCCAGGTCCAAGCTGATAACAGAGAAACAGCTTCACCAAGAGGTAAGGGCTCTGATACATAGCCTCCTCCCTTCTCCATCAATCGAGAGTAAAATTAATTCTGATTGGGTTGTCTGCATCTGTTGTGATTGGACAGGCTGATTTCTGACTGTTTACTCTTCTGTCGATATATTTTTTTCAGTCATGATTGCTGTATATTGGCCAATATCCCGCCTTTTTGACCTCAAACACCTAGTAAATAACGCATACAGATGCAAAACCAGCTTAATAATTAGGCGTTCCCGGCTAGGTCAATCCTGGACTCTATTTTTATTTAAACAATAGTAATAAGAAGGTAACAATACACTAATAATAACTTAAATATTTGGGCAGGGACACCGCAACAGCTAAAGCCAATTACTGCGGACCCAAAAAATAAAAAGATATAAAAGTAGCAATTTAAATCACATGCAGCAGATAATTTCTTGGTCTAAAAACCTGGCTGTGTTACATTTCAAGCAAATACTGTTGAAGCTCCTTGGAGAGTCCGGACCATTGCTAGAGCCCGCGCGAGTAATAACCGTAAAGAACAGATTTAAAGTTCTCAAAAGTAACATTATCTAGGTCAAGTCTAGTAATAAGCAGGTTCCAGATTCTAGTGGTTCTAATGGAAAAAGATTTCTGAAAGGTAGAAGTCCTACATTTTTTAGGCACAAAAGATTGAGAGCTCGTTACGGATATAAGGGTTCTTCGCGCGCATTCGCGTACGAAGGTAACAACAGACGGATCTAAGTGAATCATATTATGCGTAGCCTTGTAAAAGTATACTAGATCTAGTAACTCGTGCCAGTAGCAAAGAGGGAGAGTCCACCCTTTCTTAGGCTTCGTGCTGACAACGGGGTGAGGGTTTGTCAAAGACCTTAATACGAACATGACAGGGCCAGATCCAAGCGTCGCTTTGCACAACTGTCCGTATTAAAAATGCAGGAATTGTTGGAAGTTTGTCCGTCTGGAAAAGTTTGACTGTACTTGTGTCAGCGATGACAAATATATATGGGTAAACTATCCACCATTAAGCTGGCAATCTTCCCTTTTTTCAGGTCGGTCACAGTGCACGAAGGCACGGAGAAGCTGAAACTCACCAAGATCCTGGGAACAACAAGAAAAAACGCAAGCCTCGGCTCGCCGTAGAAGATTGAATTGGTTTTCCGAGTCATATCGAGTCTCATGCATCAATCAGTCTGGTTAATTTGAGTAATTACAGTGTCAACTCACTTTACGTTGACGTCACTTAAGACGTCGCTTAAATTACCATAAAGGCTGGACTCCGGTGTTCCGGGCTGGAATAAAGTTGCAGAACTATAAACAATAAATTAAAAAGATTCCTTTGGAGTGTGTTAAGAGAGATTTAGAATCACTTGTTTACAACAAACGGCAGATTCACGTTGACAATTTTTCAAATTAGGAATTGAACAAATAAAAACTGTACAGTCAAACCTCTTTAATACGGACACATAAGGGACAGAACTAAGTGTCCCCTTTACAGAGGTGTCCGTATTATAGAGGTAGGGAATGAAGGATTTTTGGCATTTCTGGGACTAAACGAACTGTCCGTAATAGAGAGGTGTCCGTATTATAGAGGTGTCCGTAAGGAGAGGTTAGACTGTACTAAAGAATTCACATGGATGAGTTGACATGAAGATAAAATAAACAATAAACGATAAGTAAACCGAAACCTTGGTCACATGTTACAAATTGACGTTTGCCGTTTGCGGTAAACGTGATTATGAATCTCTTGATCACCTTGCAGGCTACACAGGGAAAGTTTCCTGATCTTACATTTTGTCCAGATTATCGTTCTCGTTCATTTTTTGGTAAAGTTCGTACTGACGTAAGGCGATAACCTAACACCTCCAGATTATGTTATCTAATCCCTGTATGGCATTTTCTTAGGCCTTCTTTGTGTGTTACCCACGTGACCCGGAAAGCGAATCGGCCGCGCGGAAAAGCGAGGCCTAGGGACTAGTCAACGACTAAGTATAATTTTTGTTCAAAATGACTGATGGGCTTTCTCGGTGAGGATTATGACAACTATCCGTGAAGTGAAACAATACTAAACTGATTATCAACAAATTAAGTCAGGGCTGATCTAAGGGGAGGGTAAAGGGGGTGCGCACCCCCCCCCCCCCCTCACCCCCCTGAGATGACCTGCGGCTTTCAACTGGTATTTTGCAAAATACAGTCAAACCTCTTTAATACGGACATCAAAGGGACAGAATCAAGTGTCCGCTTTACAGAGGTGTCCGTATTATAGAGGTAGGGAATGAAGAGTTTTTTGGCATTTCTGGGACTAAACGAACTGTCCGTAATAGAGAGGTGTCCGTAAGGAGAGGTTAGACTGTTTGCAGATTTGTATTCTCAGCAGTTCACATTATGTTATGGCCTAGTCAAAAGCCTTCTTTGAGATAATAGAGATAGAGATAGTTTCCCTTGTGATGACTGTAATACCCAGGGGAGATAAAAAACAAAGGCTACGCAAAATTTGGGAGCAAACAAGGTGTATTATGGAAGAAATGCAAATTGGGAAGTGAGCCTTTCATATGACGTCACGGCAGCCATATTAGTGTTCCAAACAATGAAAACGGCGCCATGTTAGTTGTACTAAAAAATCCCCTGTGAGTGGAACACTTTTTTTGTGTAAAAGCTTCCTTTTTTCCCAAGAAATTAGCATCGATGCTGGTCACGTGACTGAAAACGTTCCATTAGCCATTTTGAAGTTGCGTGCGAGACCGGGTCGGTATTATGTCGAATTGCACTATGGGACTGTTTTGGGAGACGACTGCGTCATCTCGCAACGCGATTGCGTCCCATAAAACATCCCCATAATACATTTCGACACAAGACACAACCTTAAAATGGCCAAAAGGCTCTCCCAGAATCCTTCAGGGTTGGCATTCTAAATCACGCCATCGGGAAAATGGCCAATCAGAACCGGTTTTATTGCTATTATCGTTATCATCATCATATTTATTATTTAATCCATCCCTGAGAAAGGAACAATCAAATTTAATCAGCTGCAAGGACAACCGTACGTTTATTCAAAAACTAAGGTGGGAGTTGTCAATTTGCCCTTATAAACCCTTGAATTCTGTTGCTTACATTGACTTTTATCGCCGCTCCCTAGTTTTGCTTGATTTGTTTATTAGTTTCAATAGGCCCCTATTATATGTGGTCTATATACCCTGCAATTTAATTAGGTAATTGTTTGTTTATAAGAGCGACGCCAAACTAAAGATCGCAAGAAGCGTCGTAGCCTAACAGAGTCGAAACCATTATTCTTGGCCCTCTCGGCCTCACCTGTGTAACAGAATTTTAGTACTTGCCAAAATCGACACTGTTGAAAATGCCGTGGCCGATTTGCCATGGCCAGTCACTCTGAAGGGAAACTCGAAAGGCTCGAAACGCACTTCCCACTTTCCCCGCCAGAAATAGGATATCAGCACAGGGAGCCCACACAATTTGTGTGTGTAACCGATTGTTATTTTGTAGTAGATGTGCTGGATTTACCGTTTGCTTAACCTATAACGATATATCGCTAAGTATGTACATAAATCAATGTTAAATAAACGTTGAAACCTTACCTGTGGTCCTTTTGCCTCAAAAGCGGTTTTTTGAGCGACTTTGAAGGATTTTGTAAAGGGAGAACTCAAAATCCTTCAAAATCTCTCAAAAAAACGCGTTTGAGGCAAAAGGACGACGATATACCACAGGTAAGGTAATTCAACATTTATTTGACATTGATTTATATACATACTTAGCGATATATATTGTTATAGGTGAAGCAAACGGTAAATCCAGCACATTTACACTATACGATAAAAAAATTGGTTACACACAAATTGTGTAACATATACATACATACATACATGTTTTATTTATTTAGAGTCTTATACAATAAAAAGTATATCAACTATTTCCAAATAACTAAACTTACAAACAACAAAAAAATTCCTAACCATGTATGGCTAATAAGTTAGCTAGAGTATTTACTTTTTGCCGTCTTCCCCTTTCCTTTTTTCAAAGCATTCGAGTATGTTTTGCTATTGGTTTGTGTATTTTAACATTTCCGCTAGGGGGGTTTATTAGAAACATGTCTAACCAGAAAAACTTCATCATGGCGGCTACTGGAGGAAACTAGTGCCTTGAACGATTTTGGAAGAACAGTTCCTAGTGCCGAGAAATACGGTTACAAGTAAAATAGGTAACGGCTTCACTTCGTTGCTATGACAACTCCGATGTCATTGTATTCCTGATCAGAGCAATTTTTCATCATTATCTAGAACAGAAGTGGTGGTAATTTTTCCATATCTTTGTTAATGGCGACGTAGTTTATGCTCAAACTTGGGAGGTATTGACCCGGAAAACCCTATCGAGCTACCTTAAAAAATGAAACATGCTTTGAACTTTGCCTTGCGACCACCACGGGACTTGTTCAATAGGCTATTTTCAAGTTTGCCAAAGCCTCTGTTTCAAAGTGAGACTAACTGCGAAACTATTGATATGAAAAGGGCTTCTTATTATTAGGAGTTCATGACTCCTGTTATTAACCAGGAGTAGAATGACACATGTACTGCATGTATTGAAGTAGTCTAGCACGGAACGGTTATCATGGAGCGTTGCGTGACGGCACTAAAAACGGCTGCGTAGCAGAGTACTAGTTATCACGCTGTGGTTTCTCATTTAATTACAACTGTGGCTTCGCGGTGGAATAAAAAAACGTCAATGACGTCATCATATCATTAAGATCCTCACGCTCTTCCTTTATATCGTGCGCAGTTAAACTCCCGGTGTTTTAAAGATATTTTTGGATCGACGTTAAAGCGCAAGTCAACATTTTAAAATAGCGGCTCAGTAGAATAGATGTTGAGTGATCAGTATGGACCCTTTAAAGATTTTCGGATACATTTCTCGGACTGTCCGGGCTCTAAGAATTCTTCAATCATCCATTCCCATTGTTAATTCTAATCGGTATCTTCAAGTTGAAAAGGAAACATAAAAAATGATTTTCGGTGTATCATTTACTCTATGAAAACGTGTTAAAGTTAAAAATCATGGGCTAATATTCCCGGGGGGGGGGACTCCCATATGAAACAGACGGGTATGCTCGTCGGAAATTTTGAATTTAACCCCTAAAGGAGACCATCTGGGCGTGGCTCAAGCTTTTTGTGACCCCTAAAAGAGACCGCTTAAAAACACACAAATACGACATGCAATGATATAAAGCAGGAGCCTAACATAATCATCGAATTCTTTTATCTAATAGTAGTTTTTAAAAGCATTGTCATAAATCTCAGGTTCTTTGCGGAACCCTAAACGAGACCTTCGCGGCTTAAAATATTGGCGCTTTGCCCGGAACACCCTAAGCGAGACCAAAATACAAAATTTACACCCCTAAGCGAGACGACGAGCATCCCCGTCTGTTTCATATGGGAGTCCCCCCCCGGGCTAATATTGTTGTTTGTCCATTTTAAGTATCAATGAAATATCGTAAAATTCCGAAAATAAGCCCCGGAGCTTATATTTTTCAAAGGCCCTTTTTGAGGGGCTTATTTTTGGAGGGGCCTATATTCGGAGGGGCTTATGTACGGAGGGAAATTTGCGTTTCAAAATTGACTGGGCTAACTTGTAGTGGAAAGGAAATTTACCATTTTTGCTTTGTTTTACTTTGTATTCGAGGGCAAATTCCAAGTACAAGCCCCCCGGGGGCTTACATTCGGAGGGGCGATTTAACGGAGGGTTTTTTGCGTTACGATTTTGGGGGGCTTATATTTGGAGGGGCTTATACATGGAGGGGTTTATTTTCGGAATTTTACGGTAAATCGATTGTTGTAAAGGTACACCTTTATCTCTTTTTAAATCGGGAAAAAATGAAAATGAAACAGGCATTTTACTTTTCCACTTTCCAACTTTCGAAAAACGCTTAACGACCTTAATGTATACGTTCGGTTGTGGGTAACGTGAGAAAAATATGATCCCAAGTCGTGGCATCTTTACGACATGCTATTCGGACGTATTCGCACTTGATGTGTATTTGATTATTTGTCCTACCTAACGTTTTGCACGTTTACTGGCCGACAGTTATAGCTACAATTTTACTACAATTTTACCGAAATGCATTGGCTCTTCATAGCTAGATCCTACTTATCCGTCTTGGCTTGGGATGCCTGTGTAGTAACATGCCAGTTTTTAATATGTTTTTTGATACATGGGATAAGAAAAAATTAACTAAAATACTTTAAATCCGGTAAATCGGCTGTAAAGGAGGCTTTTACACCTCTGTTCGCTTCTTAGGTTTGGCAACCCCAAGGCAGCCCCCCACCGACTTCTCACCTCACGCCTCCCCCGGCAGCTCCCCAAGTTTTGACCGAGTGGAGCTTGGGACCAGAGAAACCAAGATGGCGCCTGATTTCTAATTCTAATCGAATGCGCAAGGTTTCTGCAAAAAAGCAGCTTGATCTTTCAGTTAAGTGGTTTATCAACTTCTGGATCGTTTAACTGTGATAAAAAGAAAGTACTTTATTTTGAACGAAAAGGATCAAGGCTGTGTACAAACCCAAGTCAATGAATTCAATGATCAGAATTATCGTGCACGGGATGGAGAATTTTGATCAAAGCACAGGTATGATGTAACGGTTTAAGCTTACAAGGAAATTTAAGAGCTAACGAAATTACATAGTAGTTGCTCAGGTAATAATTTTGAATTAGGTGGAATTGCTTGGGTTAAGAGGGGTCAGCAAGGGATGGGTGGGTAATCAAAATGTTTTGTGTTGGTGTAAAGTCACGTGCCCAATTTCCTAGCTAGTGCTGGCAGAAATGGAAAGCTACAGAGTGTTTTAGTTTTTCTCCATTTTTGCATGGACTTTATCCTGTTACCCCTAACAGTAACCAGAATCTAATTTTTCCTCATGATAGCCCTTCGTTAAGAGTCAATTTCTAGAAAAGATCCTGCCACATGTTTCAACTTTTACAATGGATCCGTTAGTAAGGTCTGTCGACGCATTAATGAACAAAATACAAATTAGAGCAGAGAAATTGATACATTTCTGCTTTAATTTGTATTTTGTTTCCATTTTTTTCATTTACTAATATTCTCTTGTTGGCCACTTCTCATTTTCCCCTCTTGTTCCCTTTTTCTGTTTGCTGCCGTTATTATTAATACAGTGGAAGCTCTCTAGGGACATTCTAGGGACGTGAAGAGGGTTTTCTTTTCTGGAGCTGGCCACTTACAATAACAGTTCTCAGTATGGGAGCTTGCTTAACTACAAATAAACACTGAAACATTGGCAAAAAAACTTTTAAGTCTAGTGTTTGGCTATGTTACTGGTCAGAATAAACTTCAGGTTAAAATTTTTTAACCTAGGTTGATTCTCAATTTCCTTTGTCTCCTAACCCCAATTCATGAATAATCAGAGCTAGGAGAAAGGAAATTGAGAATCAACCTACTAGTAGGTTTAAAAATTTTAACCTGGATTTAATTTTGACCTGTAACAGCTATACTGTTATTCTGACAATGTTGTAATTCAGTCACAAGCATAAAAATTCAGGTGGAATGTTGAGGTGTAACTGGGTGTGGGTACCATAAAATTCTGAAAATATGCCGTGGGGCTTATATTTTTCAAAGGCCCTTTTTGAGGGGATTATTTTTGGAGGGGCTTAGGAAGGGGCTTACCTACGGAGGGAAATTTGCGTTTCAAAATCGATTGGGTTAGCCTTATATCTGGAAGTAAATTTACCATTTTTCTTTGTTTTACTTTGTATTTGAGGGCAATTTTCCGAGTACAAGCTCCTGCGGGGCTTATATTTGGAGGGGCGATTTAACGGAGCAGGTGCGGATCCTGGATTTTTTTTAGGAGGGGGTGCACTCGTCTCTTGCTCTACTTCAACACCAATAAACCACATAGTTTTTTTTTTGCAGAATACCAGTTGTATTAGAAAACAGCAGGTCATCTCAGGGTCGGGGGGGGTGTGCACCCCCTGCACCCTCCCCCTAGATCCACCCCTGCAGAGGGTTTTTTGCATTACCAGTTTGGGGGGCTTGTTTTTGGAGGGGCTTATCTTCGGAATTTTACCGTATGTGAAGAAAAAAAATCACTAAGCAGTGCTGGAAATAATTTTTCTTAGTTAAAAGGACATGTGTCCTTTCAAACTTTTATTTTGAAAGGACATATTCGAAAATAGGTCTGTCATGGCCGTTTTCGAGTTTCCTAAAATTAGAGAGTCTTCGACTGGAATGCAAGGTTTATCTTTTTATCATGGTGTTTTTCCTTCTTTTAATGTTTTCGAAATCTGAACTGAGGGATGTTAAAAAGCTACTATGCTACTACTACTCTGAATCCCCCTTTTCTGTTCTTTCCTTTTTTCTTCTTTCCTTTCCCTCCTATTTTATTCATTAGTTTTGTTATCACCTGTACCACCTTTTTACCCTTTCCTAGTTTCAGTTTTATTATCCCACTGTCCAATGCCGCCTCACTTATGTTGACTTTGCAGTGTTTGTACCACTTCTATCTATCGACCACCTTATACCTCTTGCCGCCTTTCTCTTTTTATATGCAGCTAAATTTAGGCCAGGTTAAACATGAGACAATGCTGGCCAGCAGTCTCCACCAATAATCATATGTGAGGTGGTCTTGGGCTTTAGCAGGGCTTAAGTAATTTCACAGTGCTTTCATGGAAGTCAATCGTTTTTGCTCACATTGTCTTCCCGTGCAGTTGCTTTAGCTGCTACAGCCTAGACTAGAGAGCCAGTTATATATGTAAAGGGAATGCCTTGTAAACAGACCTGAATTCCCACTTACAGTTTACACATCTTAATGATATTAATAGCAATATTAATAATATTCCCTCTATTTACCCTCGGCAGTATTTATAGCAATTATGCTAGTGGGGCTGAGCAAATGACTGAAACAAGACAATAGTAATTCAAATCAAACATAACAGGGTTAAGAATTCCGACTGGCGGGAGGCAAACCAGGTGGTTATTTACAAGTGAAGGAGAGAATTTGAACTCGGAACTACCGTGTACAAATCCGGCTAGCGGCCAGGGCGCGACTTGAACTCCGGGCCTCCAAATTGCAAGTCCAGTGTTTTAACCGCTCGGCAACGTTACCTCCTAATGCCTACCAGTCACATGGCTGTGCATGACTCCTTTATTTTCATTTCCTTAAATGACTTTTTGTTTTGTTGCAGTCATGAGTCTCCAGTGTAATGGACTGACAGCTGACAGTTGTTACCCAGAAGAGTAACACAAAAAAGGCAGAACCAAAATGTAAGTTTTACATTGCACTCTTCATTACAGTTATTCTTCATACATTGTAATAATTATTTCTTGGGTATATTTTGTAATGGTTTTGGGGGCATAGCAACCTGTACAGGTACGCATGTACTATAAAGTAACTAAAACGAGTGAAAGTACAGGAATGATATATAGTACAATAACAAAAACAGTACGATAATGATAAAGACAAGCAAATAAATATGCCTAAAAGGGCTAAGCTGACTGGGGAGACTACAATAACTAGAATGACTGGAGTGAAAAAGGTAACTAGGGTGACTAGAATGACTATGGTGACAAGGTTGATGAGGATCACTTGGGTGACTTGAGAGACTAGGGTGATAAGGGTGACTAGGGTAATAAGGATCACTAGGGTTACTTAGTTGCATAGGTTAAAAGGGTGACTAGGATGAGGATCACTGTGATGACTTAGGTGGCTAGGGTGACTTGGGTGAGTAGGATGACTAGGGTGACTTTAGTGACTTGGGTGACTAGGGTGACGTGAGTGACTTGGGTGAGTAGGGCGACTTGGGTGACTAGGTCAACTAGGGTGACTTGGGTGTCTTGGGTAAGTAGAGTGATGAGAATCACTAGCGTAACTAGGGTAGGGTAAATAGGGTGACCTAAGATTAGTGACTAGGGTGACTAGGATGTGTAGGATGACTAGGATGTGTAGGGTGGCTAGGGTTACTTGGGTGACTAGTCATCCCTTTTCATCCCAGTCATCTCTAGTCATCACTACCCTTTCTTAGTCATCCCAAGTCATCCCTAGTCATCCCTAGTCATCCCTAGTCATCCCAGTCATCCTAGTCATCCCTAGTCATCCCTAGTCATCCCTAGTTGTCCCTAGTCATCCCTAGTCATTCCTAGTTATCCCTCATCATTCCTAGTCATCCCAGTCATCCCAGTCATCCCTACTCATCCCTAGTCATCCCTAGTAATCCCAGTCATCCCTAGTCATCCCTTTTCATCCCTAGTCATCTCTAGGAATCCCTAGTCATCCCTAGTAATCCCAGTCATCCCTAGCCTTCCTTAGTCATCCCAAGTCATCCCTAGTCATCCCTAGTCATCCCAGTCATCCTAGTCATCTCTAGTCATCCTAGTCATCCCTAGTCATCCCTAGTCATTCCTAGTCATTCCTAGTCATCCTAGTCATCCCTAGTCATCCCTAGCTATCCCTAGTTATCCCTAGTCATCCCTAGTCATCCCTAGTCATCCCTAGTCATCCCTAGTCATCCCTAGTCATCCCTAGTCATCCTTAGTCATCCCTAGTCATCTCTCGTAATCCCTAGTCATCCCTAGTCATCCCTAGTCATCCCTAGTCATCCCTAGTCATCCCTAGTCATCCCTAGTCATCCCTAGTCATCCCTAGTCATCCTTAGTCATCCCTAGTCATCCCTCGTTATCCCTAGTCATCCTAGTCATCTCTAGTCATTCCTAGTCATCCTTAGTCATCCCTACTCATCCCTAGTCATCCCTAGTCATCCATAGTCATCCCTAGTCATCCATAGTCATCCTTAGTCTTCCCTAGTCATCCTTGGTCATCCATAGTGATCCCTAGTCATCCCTAGTCATCCTTAGTCTTCCCTTGTCATCCCTAGTCATCCTTAGTCTTGCCTTGTCATCCCTAGTCATCCTTAGTCATCCCTAGTCATCCCATGTCATTCCTTGTCATCTCTAGTCTTTCCTAGTCATCCTCTCATCCCAAGTCATCCCTAGTCATCCCTATTTATTCCTTGTTATCCTCTCATCTTCCCTTAGTCATCCCCAGTCATCCCTAGTCATCCCTACTCATCCCTTCTCATCCCTAGTCATCCCTAGTTATCCCTAGTCATCCCTTGTCATCCCTAGTTATCCCTAGTCATTGCTTGTCATCTCTAGTCATCCTAGTCATCCCTAGTCATCCCTAGTCATCCCTAGTCATTCCTTGTCATCTCTAGTCATCCTAGTCATCCCTAGTCATCCCTAGTCATCCCTAGTCATTGCTTGTCATCTCTAGTCATCCTAGTCATCCCTAGTCATCCCTAGTTATCACTAGTCATCCCTAGTCATCCCTAGTCATCCCTAGTCATCCCTTATGATCCCTAGTCATTCCTAGTCATCCCTAGTCATCCTTATTCATCCATAATAATCCTTATTTATCCTTAGTCATCCTTAGTCGTCCCTAGTCATCCCTCGTCATCCCTAGTCATCCCTAGTCGCCCTTAGTCAGCCCTAGTCATCCCTCGTCATCCCTAGTCATCTTTAGGCATCCCTAGTCATCCCTAGTGATCCCTAGTCATTCTTAGTCATCTTTAGTCATCCCTAGTCATCCATAGTCATCCTTAGTCTTCCCTTGTCATCCCTAGTCAACCTTTGTCTTCCCTTGTAATCCCTAGTCATCCCTAGACATCCATAGTCATCCTTAGTCTTCCCTTGTCATCCCTAGTCATCCATAGTCATCCCTAGTCATCCCTAGTCAACCTTAGTCTTCCCTTGTCATCCCTAGTCATCCTTATTCCTCCCTAGTCATCCCTAGTCATCCCTTGTCATTCCTGGTCATCTCTGGTCTTTCCTAGTCATCCTTAGTCATCCTTAGTCTTCCCTAGTCATCCATAGTCATCCCTAGTCATCTCTAGTCATCCCTAGTCATCCCTAGTCATCCTTAGTCATCCCTAGTCATCCCTAGTCATCCCTAGTCATCCCTAGTCATCCCTAGTCATCCCTAGTCATCTCTAGTCATCCCTTGTCATCCTTAGTCATCTCTAGTCATCCCTAGTCATCCCTCGTCATCCCTCGTCATCCCTAGTCATTCCTAGTCATCCTTATTCATCCTTAGTCATCCTTAGTCATTTCTAGTGATGTCTGGTCATTCTTGTCATCTTTAGTCATTCCTAGTCATCCGTAGTCATCCTTGGTCATCTCTAGTGATCCCTCGTCATCCCTAGTGATCCCTAGTCATCCCTACTGATCCCTAGTGATCCCTAGTCATTCTTAGTCATCTTTAGTCACCTCTAGTCATCCCTCGTCATCCCTAGGCATTCCTAGTCACTCTTAGTCTTCTCTAGTCATCCCTAGTCATCCCTAGTTATTCCTAGTCATCCCTAGTAATCCCTAGTCATATTAGTCATCTCTAGTCATCCCTAGTCATTCCTTGTCATTTCTAGTCTTCCTTTGGCATCCCTAGTCATCCCTAGTGTCCCCTAGTTATCCTTAGTCATTCCTAGTCATCCCTAATCATCCCTGGTTATCCCTAGTCATCCCCCCTCATCCCTAGTGATTCCTAGTCATCCCTATTCATCCCTAGTCATCTCTAGTCATCCCTAGTCATCCCTCGTCATCCCTAGTCATCCCTAGTCATCCCTAGTCATCTAGGATGTGTAGGGTGGCTAAGGTCTTCCCTTGGCATCCCTAGTCAACCCTAGTCTTCCCTAGTTATCCTTAGCCATCCCTAGTCATTCCTAGTTGTCCTTAGTCATCCCTCGTCATCCCTAGTGATTCCTAGTCATCCCTTGTCATCCGTATTCATCCCTAGATATCCCTAGTAATCCGTAGTCATCCCTAGTCATCCCTAGTCATCCCTAGTCATCCTTAGTCTTCCCTAGTCATCCCTAGTCATCCCTCGTCATCCCTAGTTATCCCTAGTCATTCCTCGTCATCCCTAGACATCCCTATTTATTCCTTGTTATCTCTAGTCTTCCCTCGTCATCCCCACTCATCCCTAGTTATCCCTAGTCTTCCCTTCTCATCCCTAGTCATCCCTAGTTATCCCTAGTCATCCCTCGTCATCCCTAGTTATCCCTAGTCATTGCTTGTCATCTCTAGTCATCCTAGTCATCCCTAGTCATCCCTAGTCATTGCTTGTCATCTCTAGTCATCCTAGTCATCCCTAGTCATCCCTAGTCATCCCTAGTCATTGCTTGTCATCTCTAGTCATCCTAGTCATCCCTAGTCATCCCTAGTTATCACTAGTCATCTCTAGTCATCCCTAGTCATCCCTAGTCATCCCTCGTCATCCCTTATGATCCCTAGTCATTCCTAGTCATCCCTAGTCATCCTTATTCATCCATAATCATCCTTATTTATCCTTAGTCATCCTTAGTCGTCCCTAGTCATCCCTCGTCATCCCTAGTCATCCCTAGTCGCCCTTAGTCAGCCCTAGTCATCCCTCGTCATCCCTAGTCATCTTTAGGCATCCCTAGTCATCTCTAGTCATCCCTTGTCATCCTTAGTCATCTGTAGTCATCCCTAGTCATCCCTAGTCATCCCTAGTCATCCCTCGTCATTCCTAGTCATCCCTAGTCATCCTTATTCATCCCTAGTCATCCCTAGTCATCTCTAGTCATTTTTTGTCATCTCTAGTCATTCCTAGTCATCCCTAGTCATCCCTAGTCATCCTTAGTCATCCCTCGTCATCCCTAGTAATCCCTAGTCATCCTTATTCATCCCTAGTCATCCCTAGTCATCTCTAGTCATCCCTGGTCATCCCTAGTCATCCTTCGTCATCCCTGGTCATCCCTAGTCATCCTTAGTCATCCCTAGTCATCCCTAGTCATCCCTCGTCATCCCTACTCATCCCTAGTCATCTGTAGTCATTTCTAGTCATTCCTCGTCATCCCTAGTCTTCCCTAGTCATTTCTAGTCATCCCTAGTCATATATAGTCATCTCTAGTCATCCCTAGTCATCCCTAGTCATCTCTAGTCATCCCTCGTCATCCCTAGTCATCCCTTGTTATCCCTAGTCATCCTTAGTCATACTTATTCATCTCTAGTCATCCCTAGTCATCTCTAGTCATTCCTAGTGATCCCTAGTCATTCTTAGTCATCCCTCGTCATCCCTAGTCTTCCCTTGTCATCCCTAGTCATCTTAAGTCATCCTTAGTCACCCCTAGTCATCCCTAGTCATCCCTAGTCATCTCTAGTCTTCCCTAGTCATTCCTAGTCATCCCTAGTCATTTCTAGCCATCCCTCATCATCCCTAGTTATCCCTAGTCATCCCTAGTCATTCCTAGTCATCCCTAGTCATCCTTAGTCATCCCTAGTCATCCCTCGTCATCTCTAGTCATCCCTAGTCATCCCTAGTGATCCATCGTCATCCCTAGTCGTCCCTAGTCATCCCTAGTCATCCTTATTCATCCCTAGTCATCCCTAGTCATCCCTAGTCATCTCTAGTCATTCCTTGTCATCTCTATTCGTTCCTAGTCATCCCTAGTCATCCTTAGTCATCCCTCATCATCCCTAGTCAGCCCTAGTCATCCTTATTCATTCCTGGTCATCCCTTGTCATCTCTAGTCATTTCTTGTCATCTCTAGTTATTCCTAGTCATCCCTAGTCATCCTTAGTCATCCTTCGTTATCCCTAGTCATCCATAGTCATTCTTATTCATCCCTAGTCATCCCTAGTCATCCCTCGTCATCCCTAGTCATCCCTAGTCATCTCTAGTCATTCTTAGTCATCCCTAGTCATCCCTTGTCATCTCTAGTCATCCCTCATCATCCCTAGTCATCCCTAGTCATCCTTAGGTATCCCTAGTCATCCCTAGTCATCCCTCATCATCCCTAGTCATCCCTAGTCATCCCTAGTCATCCCTAGTGATCCCTTGTCATCCCTTTCATCCCTAGTCATCCCTAGTCATCTTTAGTCATCCCTAGTCATATCTACTCATCCCTAGTGATCCCTAGTTATTTGAAGTTATCCCTCGTTATCCTTAGTCATCCCTAATCATCCCTAGTGTTTCCTTGTCATCCTTAGTCATCTCTAGTCATCGTGTCATCCCTAGTCATCCCTAGTCATCCTTACTCATTGCTAGTCATCTCTCATCATCCCTAGTCATCCGTGGTCATCCTAGTCATTTCTAGTCATTCCTAGTCATCCTTAGTCGTCTTTAGTCATTCCTAGTCATCCTTAGTCTTCCCTAGTCATCCCTAGTTATCCCTAGTCATCCCTCGTGATCCTTAGTCTTTCCTAGTCATTCCTTGTCATCCCTAGTCATCCCTAGTCATCCCTATTGATGACTAGCGATGACGAAGGGTGACAAGGATGACTAGGATGTGTAGGGTGGCTAGGGTCTTCTCTTGGCATCCCTAGTCAGCACTAGTCTTTCCTAGTTATCCTTAGTCATCCCTTGTCGTTCGTAGTTGTCCTTAGTCATCCCTCGTCATCCCTACTTATCCCTAGTCCTCCCTCGTAATCTCTAGGCATCCCTATTTATTCCTGGTTAGCTCTAGTCTTCTCTAGTCATCCCCAGTCATCCCTTGGTCATCCCTAGTCTTACCTTGTCATCCCTTGTCATCCCTAGTTCTCCCTAGTCATCCCTCGTCATCCCTAATCATCCCTAGTCATTCCTTGTCATCTCTAGTCATCCTAGTCATCCCTAGTCATCCCTAGTTATCACTAGTCATCTCTAGTCATCCCTAGTCATCCCTAGTCATCCCTAGTCATCCCTCGTCATCCATTGTCATCCCTTGTGATCCCTAGTCATCCCTAGTCATCCCTAGTCATCCTTAGTCTTTTTTTTTTATCCCTTATCATCCTTATTCATCCTTAGTCATCCTTAGTCATCCCTAGTCATCCTTAGTCATCCCTAGTCATCCCTACTCGTCCTTAGTCATCCCTAGTCATCACTCGTCATCCCTGGTCATCCTTAGTCATCCTTAGTCATCCCTAGTTATCTCTAGTCATCCCTAGTCATCTGTAGTCATCCCTAGTCATGGCTCGTCATCCCTCGTCATCCCTTGTGATCCCTAGTCATCCCTAGTCATTGCTTATCATCTCTAGTCATCCTAGTCATCCCTAGTTATCATCCCTTATCATCCTTATTCATCCTTAGTCATCCTTAGTCATCCCTACTCATCCTTAGTCATCCCTAGTCATCCCTAGTCGTCCTTAGTCATCCCTAGTCATCACTCGTCATCCGTAGTCATCCTTAGTCATCCCTAGTTATCTCTAGTCATCCCTAGTCATCTGTAGTCATCCCTAGTCATCCCTAGTCATCCCTAGTCATCCCTCGTCATCCCTAGTCATCCCCAATTATCCCTAGTCATCCTTAGTCATACTTATTCATCTCTAGTCATCCCTAGTCATCTCTAGTCATTCCTAGTGATCCCTAGTCATTCTTAGTCATCCCTCGTCATCCCTAGTCTTCCCTTGTCATCCTTAGTCATCCTAAGTCATCCTTAGTCACCCCTAGTCATCCCTAGTCATCCCTAGTCATCTCTAGTCTTCCCTAGTCATTCCTAGTCATTCCTAGTCATCCCTAGTCATTTCTTGCCATCCCTCATCATCCCTAGTTATCCCTAGTCATCCCTAGTCATTCCTAGTCATCCCTAGTCATCCTTAGTCATCCCTAGTCATCCCTCGTCATCTCTAGTCATCCCTAGTCATCCATCGTCATCCCTAGTCGTCCCTAGTCATCCCTAGTCATCCTTATTCATCCCTAGTCATCCCTAGTCATCTCTAGTCATTCCTTGTCACCTCTATTCGTTCCTAGTCATCCCTAGTCATCCTTAGTCATCCCTCATCATCCCTAGTAAGCCCTAGTCATCCTTATTCATTCCTGGTCATCCCTAGTCATCTCTAGTCATTTCATGTCATCTCTAGTTATTCCTAGTCATCCCTAGTCATCCTTAGTCATCCTTCGTTATCCCTAGTCATCCATAGTCATTCTTATTCATCCCTAGTCATCCCTAGTCATCCCTCGTCATCCCTAGTCATCCCTAGTCATCTCTAGTCATTCCTAGTCATCCCTAGTCATCCCTTGTCATCTCTAGTCATCCCTCGTCATCCCTAGTCATCCCTAGTCATCCTTAGTTATCCCTAGTCATCCTTAGTCATCCCTCATCATCCCTAGTCATCCCTAGTCATCCCTAGTCATCCCTAGTGATCCCTTGTCATCCCTTTCATCCCTAGTCATCCCTAGTCATCTTTAGTCATCCCTAGTCAGATCTACTCATCCTTAGTGATCCCTAGTTATTTGTAGTTATCCCTCGTTATCCTTAGTCATCCCTAATCATCCCTAGTGTTTCCTTGTCATCCTTAGTCATCTCTAGTCATCGTGTCATCCCTAGTCATCCCTAGTCATCCTTTGTCATTGCTAGTCATCTCTTATCATCCCTAGTCATCCATGGTCATCCTAGTCATTTCTAGTCATTCCTAGTCATCCTTAGTCGTCTTTAGTCATTCCTAGTCATCCTTAGTCTTCCCTAGTCATCCCTAGTTATCCCTAGTCATCCCTCGTGATCCTTAGTCTTTCCTAGTCATTCCTTGTCATCCCTAGTCATCCCTAGTCATCCTTAGTCATCCCTAGTCATCCCTAGTGATGACTAGGGATGACCAAGGGTGACAAGGATGACTAGGATGTGTAGGGTGGCTAGGGTCTTCTCTTGGCATCCCTAGTCAGCACTAGTCTTTTCTAGTTATCCTTAGTCATCCCTAGTCGTTCCTAGTTGTCCTTAGTCATCCCTCGTCATCCCTAGTTATCCCTAGTCCTCCTTCGTCATCTCTAGGCATCCCTATTTATTCCTGGTTAGCTCTAGTCTTCCCTAGTCATCCCCAGTCATCCCTTGGCCATCCCTAGTCTTACTTTGTCATCCCTTGTCATCCCTAGTTCTCCCTAGTCATCCCTCGTCATCCCTAATCATCCCTAGTCATTCCTTGTCATCTCTAGTCATCCTAGTCATCCCTAGTCATCCCTAGTTATCACTAGTGATCTCTAGTCATCCCTAGTCATCCCTAGTCATCCCTAGTCATCGCTCGTCATCCCTCGTCATCCCTTGTGATCCCTAGTCATCCCTAGTCATCCTTAGTCTTTTTTTTTTATCCCTTATCATCCTTATTCATCCTTAGTCATCCTTAGTCATCCCTAGTCATCCTTAGTCATCCCTAGTCATCCCTAGTCGTCCTTAGTCATCCCTAGTCATCCCTCGTCATCCCTAGTCATCCTTAGTCATCCTTAGTCATCCCTAGTTATCTCTAGTCATCCCTAGTCATCTGTAGTCATCCCTAGTCATCGCTCGTCATCCCTCGTCAACCCTTGTGATCCCTAGTCATCCCTAGTCATCCCTAGTCATTGCTTGTCATGTCTAGTCATCCTAGTCATCCCTAGTTATCACTAGTCATCCCTAGTCATCCCTAGTCATCCCTAGTCATCCCTCGTCATCCCTAGTCATCCCTAATTATCCCTAGTCATCCTTAGTCATACCTATTCATCTCTAGTCATCCCTAGTCATCTCTAGTCATTCCTAGTGATCCCTAGTCATTCTTAGTCATCCCTCGTCATCCCTAGTCTTCCCTTGTCATCCTTAGTCATCCTAAGTCATCCTTAGTCACCCCTAGTCATCCCTAGTCATCCCTAGTCATCTCTAGTCTTCCCTAGTCATTCCTAGTCATCCGTAGTCATTTCTAGCCATCCCTCATCATCCCTAGTTATCCCTAGTCATCCCTAGTCATTCCTAGTCATCCCAAGTCATCCTTAGTCATCCCTAGTCATCCCTCGTCGTCTCTAGTCATCGCTAGTCATCCCTAGTCATCCCTCGTCATCCCAAGTCGTCCCTAGTCATCCTTAGTCATCCTTATTCATCCCTAGTCATCCCTAGTCATCCCTAGTCATCCTTAGTCTTTTTTTTTATCCCTTATCATCCTTATTCATCCTTAGTCATCCTTAGTCATCCCTAGTCATCCTTAGTCATCCCTAGTCATCCTTACTCGTCCTTAGTCATCCCTAGTCATCACTCGTCATCCCTAGTCATCCTTAGTCATCCTTAGTCATCCCTAGTTATCTCTAGTCATCCCTAGTCATCTGTAGTCATCCCTAGTCATGGCTCGTCATCCCTCGTCATCCCTTGTGATCCCTAGTCATCCCTAGTCATTGCTTATCATCTCTAGTCATCCTAGTCATCCCTAGTTATCATCCCTTATCATCCTTATTCATCCTTAGACATCCTTAGTCATCCCTACTCATCCTTAGTCATCCCTAGTCATCCCTAGTCGTCCTTAGTCATCCCTAGTCATCACTCGTCATCCGTAGTCATCCTTAGTCATCCTTAGTCATCCCTAGTTATCTCTAGTCATCCCTAGTCATCTGTAGTCATCCCTAGTCATCCCTAGTCATCCCTAGTCATCCCTCGTCATCCCTAGTCATCCCTAATTATCCCTAGTCATCCTTAGTCATACTTATTCATCTCTAGTCATCCCTAGTCATCTCTAGTCATTCCTAGTGATCCCTAGTCATTCTTTGTCATCCCTCGTCATCCCTAGTCTTCCCTTGTCATCCTTAGTCATCCTAAGTCATCCTTAGTCACCCCTAGTCATCCCTAGTCATCCCTAGTCATCTCTAGTCTTCCCTAGTCATTCCTAGTCATTCCTAGTCATCCCTAGTCATTTCTAGCCATCCCTCATCATCCCTAGTTATCCCTAGTCATCCCTAGTCATTTCTAGTCATCCCTAGTCATCCTTAGTCATCCCTAGTCATCCCTCGTCATCTCTAGTCATCCCTAGTCATCCATCGTCATCCCTAGTCGTCCCTAGTCATCCCTAGTCATCCTTATTCATCCCTAGTCATCCCTAGTCATCCCTAGTCATCTCTAGTCATTCCTTGTCATCTGTATTCGTTCCTAGTCATCCCTAGTCATCCTTAGTCATCCCTCATCATCCCTAGTAAGCCCAAGTCATCCTTATTCATTCCTGGTCATCCCTAGTCATCTCTAGTCATTTCATGTCATCTCTAGTTATTCCTAGTCATCCCTAGTCATCCTTAGTCATCCTTCGTTATCCCTAGTCATCCATAGTCATTCTTATTCATCCCTAGTCATCCCTAGTCATCCCTCGTCATCCCTAGTCATCCCTAGTCATCTCTCTAGTCATTCCTAGTCATCCCTAGTCATCCTTGTCATCTCTAGTCATCCCTCGTCATCCCTAGTCATCCCTAGTCATCCTTAGTTGTCCCTAGTCATCCTTAGTCATCCCTCATCATCCCTAGTCATCCCTAGTCATCCCTAGTCATTGCTAGTGATCCTTGTCATCCCTTTCATCCCTAGTCATCCCTAGTCATCTTTAGTCATCCCTAGTCAGATCTACTCATCCTTAGTGATCCTAGTTATTTGTAGTTATCCTCGTTATCCTTAGTCATCCCTAATCATCCCTAGTGTTTCCTTGTCATCCTTAGTCATCTCTAGTCATCGTGTCATCCCTAGTCATCCCTAGTCATCCTTTGTCATTGCTAGTCATCTCTCATCATCCCTAGTCATCCATGGTCATCCTAGTCATTTCTAGTCATTCCTAGTCATCCTTAGTCGTCTTTAGTCATTCCTAGTCATCCTCAGTCTTCCCTAGTCATCCCTAGTTATCCCTAGTCATCCCTCGTGATCCTTAGTCTTTCCTAGTCATTCCTTGTCATCCCTAGTCATCCCTAGTCATCCTTAGTCATCCCTAGTCATCCCTAGTGATGACTAGGGATGACCAAGGGTGACAAGGATGACTAGGATAATAATAAGATGGCTAGGGTCTTCTCTTGGCATCCCTAGTCAGCACTAGTCTTTTCTAGTTATCCTTAGTCATCCCTAGTCGTTCCTAGTTGTCCTTAGTCATCCCTCGTCATCCCTAGTTATCCCTAGTCCTCCTTCGTCATCTCTAGGCATCCCTATTTATTCCTGGTTAGCTCTAGTCTTCCCTAGTCATCCCCAGTCATCCCTTGGCCATCCCTAGTCTTACTTTGTCATCCCTTGTCATCCCTAGTTCTCCCTAGTCATCCCTCGTCATCCCTAATCATCCCTAGTCATTCCATGTCATCTCTAGTCATCCTAGTCATCCCTAGTCATCCCTAGTTATCACTAGTGATCTCTAGTCATCCCTAGTCATCCCTAGTCATCCCTAGTCATCGCTCGTCATCCCTCGTCATCCCTTGTGATCCCTAGTCATCCCTAGTCATCCTTAGTCTTTTTTTTTTATCCCTTATCATCCTTATTCATCCTTAGTCATCCTTAGTCATCCCTAGTCATCCTTAGTCATCCCTAGTCATCCCTAGTCGTCCTTAGTCATCCCTAGTCATCACTCGTCATCCCTAGTCATCCTTAGTCATCCTTAGTCATCCCTAGTTATCTCTAGTCATCCCTAGTCATCTGTAGTCATCCCTAGTCATCGCTCGTCATCCCTCGTCAACCCTTGTGATCCCTAGTCATCCCTAGTCATCCCTAGTCATTTTGTTGTCATGTCTAGTCATCCTAGTCATCCCTAGTTATCACTAGTCATCCCTAGTCATCCCTAGTCATCCCTAGTCATCCCTCGTCATCCCTAGTCATCCCTAATTGTCCCTAGTCATCCTTAGTCATGCCTATTCATCTCTAGTCATCCCTAGTCATCCCTAGTCATTCCTAGTGATCCCTAGTCATTCTTAGTCATCCCTCGTCATCCCTAGTCTTCCCTTTGTCATCCTTGGTCATCCTAAGTCATCCTTAGTCACCCCTAGTCATCCCTAGTCATCCCTAGTCATCTCTAGTCTTCCCTAGTCATTCCTAGTCATCCGTAGTCATTTCTAGCCATCCTCATCATCCCTAGTTATCCCTAGTCATCCTAGTCATTCCTAGTCATCCCAAGTCATCCTTAGTCATCCTAGTCATCCCTCGTCGTCTCTAGTCATCGCTAGTCATCCTAGTCATCCCTCGTCATCCCAAGTCGTCCCTAGTCATCCTTAGTCATCCTTATTCATCCCTAGTCATCCCTAGTCATCCCTAGTCATCCTAGTCTTTTTTTTTATCCCTTATCATCCTTATTCATCCTTAGTCATCCTTAGTCATCCCTAGTCATCCTTAGTCATCCCTAGTCATCCTTATCGTCCTTAGTCATCCCTAGTCATCACTCGTCATCCCTAGTCATCCTTAGTCATCCTTAGTCATCCCTAGTTATCTCTAGTCATCCCTGGTCATCTGTAGTCATCCCTAGTCATGGCTCGTCATCCTCGTCATCCCTTGTGATCCCTAGTCATCCCTAGTCATTGCTTATCATCTCTAGTCATCCTAGTCATCCCTAGTTATCATCCCTTATCATCCTTATTCATCCTTAGACATCCTTAGTCATCCCTACTCATCCTTAGTCATCCCTAGTCATCCCTAGTCGTCCTTAGTCATCCCTAGTCATCCCTCGTCATCCGTATCATCCTTAGTCATCCTTAGTCATCCCTGGTTGTCTCTAGTCATCCCTAGTCATCTGTAGTCATCCCTAGTCATCCCTAGTCATCCCTAGTCATCCCTCGTCATCCCTAGTCATCCCCTAATTGTCTAGTCATCCTTAGTCATTCTCTAGTCATCCTTATTCATCTCTAGTCATCCCTAGTCATCCCTAGTCATTCCTTGTCAGTCATCCCTAGTCTTCCCTTGTCATCCCTCGTCCTAAGTCCCTAGTCATCCCTAGTCATCCCTAGTCATCCTCATCTCAATAGGTCTTCCCTTAGTCATCCCCTAGTCATCCCTAGTCATCCCTAGTCATCATCCCTAGTCATTTCCTGTCATCCTAGTCATCATCCCTAGTCATCCCTAGTCATCCCTAGTCATCCCTCATCATCCTTGGTCATCCTAGTCATCCTCGTCCCTAGTCATCCTTGAATATCATCTCCCCTCATCCCTAGTCGTCCCTAGTCATCCCTAGTCATCCTAGTCATCCCTAGTCATCCCTAGTCATCCCTCATCTCTAGTCATCCCTTGTCATCTCTGTATTCGTTCCTAGTCAGTCATCCTTAGTCATCCCTCATCATCCCTAGTAAGCCCAAGTCATCCTTATTCCCTGGTCATCCCTAGTCATCTCTAGTCATTTCATGTCATCTCTAGTCATTCCTAGTCATCCTAGTCATCCCTCATCCTTCATTATCCTAGTCATCCATAGTCATTCTTATTCATCCCTAGTCATCCCTAGTCATCCCTCGTCATCCCTAGTCATCCCTAGTCATCCTAGTCATTCCTAGTCATCCCTAGTCATCCCTTGTCATCTCTAGTCATCCTCGTCATCCCTCCATCCCTAGTCATCCTTAGTTATCCCTAGTCATCCTTAGTCATCCTCATCATCCCTAGTCATCCCTTAGTCATCCCTTGTCATTCCCTTTCATCCCTTTCATCCCTAGTCATCCCTAGTCATCTTTAGTCATCCCTAGTCAGATCTACTCATCCTTAGTGATCCCTAGTTATTTGTAGTTATCCCTCGTTATCCTTAGTCATCCCTAATCATCCCTAGTGTTTCCTTGTCATCCTTAGTCATCTCTAGTGATCGTGTCATCCCTAGTCATCCCTAGTCATCCTTACTCATTGCTAGTCATCTCTCATCATCCCTAGTCATCCATGGTCATCCTAGTCATTTCTAGTCATTCCTAGTCATCCTTAGTCGTCTTTAGTCATTCCTAGTCATCCTTAGTCTTCCCTAGTCATCCCTAGTTATTCCTAGTCATCCCTCGTGATCCTTAGTCTTTCCTAGTCATTCCTTGTCATCCTTAGTCATCCCTAGTCATCCCAGGTCATCCCTAGTCATCCCTAGTGATGACTAGGGATGACGAAGGGTGACAGGATGACCAGGATAGGATGTCTTAAGGATCCCTAGGGTGGCTAGGGTCTTCTCTTGGCATCCCTAGTCAGCACTAGTCTTTTCTAGTTATCCTTAGTCATCCCTAGTCGTTTCCTAGTTGTCCCCCTAGTCATCCCCTCGTCATCCCTAGTTATCCCTAGTCCTCCTTCGTCATCTCTAGGCATCCCTATTTGTTCCTGGTTAGCTCTAGTCTTCCCTAGTCATCCCCAGTCATCCCTTGGCCATCCCTAGTCTTACTTTGTCATCCCTTGTCATCCTAGTTCTCCCTAGTCATCCCTCGTCATCCTAATCATCCCTAGTCATTCCATGTCATCTCTAGTCATCCTAGTCATCCCTAGTCATCCCCTAGTTATCACTAGTGATCTCTAGTCATCCCTAGTCATCCCTAGTCATCCCTAGTCATCGCTCGTCATCCCTCGTCATCCCTTGTGATCCCTAGTCATCCCTAGTCATCCTTAGTCTTTTTTTTTTATCCCTTATCATCCTTATTCATCCTTAGTCAACCTTAGTCATCCCTAGTCATCCTTAGTCATCCCTAGTCATCCGTAGTCGTCCTTAGTCATCCCTAGTCATCACTCGTCATCCCTAGTCATCCTTAGTCATCCTTAGTCATCCCTAGTTATCTCTAGTCATCCCTAGTCATCTGTAGTCATCCCTAGTCATCGCTCGTCATCCCTCGTCAACCCTTGTGATCCCTAGTCATCCCTAGTCATCCCTAGTCATTGCTTGTCATGTCTAGTCATCCTAGTCATCCCTAGTTATCACTAGTCATCCCTAGTCATCCCTAGTCATCCCTCGTCATCCCTAGTCATCCCTAATTATCCCTAGTCATCCTTAGTCATACTTATTCATCTCTAGTCATCCCTAGTCATCTCTAGTCATTCCTAGTGATCCCTAGTCATTCTTAGTCATCCCTCGTCATCCCTAGTCTTCCCTTGTCATCCTTAGTCATCCTAAGTCATCCTTAGTCACCCTTAGTCATCCCTAGTCATCCCTAGTCATCTCTAGTCTTCCCTAGTCATTCCTAGTCATCCCTAGTCATTTCTAGCCATCCCTCATCATCCCTAGTTATCCCTAGTCATCCCTAGTCATTCCTAGTCATCCCAAGTCATCCTTAGTCATCCCTAGTCATCCCTCGTCGTCTCTAGTCATCCCTAGTCATCCCTAGTCATTCCTCGTCATCCCAAGTCGTCCCTAGTCATCCTTAGTCATCCTTATTCATCCCTAGTCATCCCTAGTCATCCCTAGTCATCCTTAGTCTTTTTTTTTTATCCCTTATCATCCTTATTCATCCTTAGTCATCCTTAGTCATCCCTAGTCATCCCTACTCGTCCTTAGTCATCCCTAGTCATCACTCGTCATCCCTAGTCATCCTTAGTCATCCTCAGTAATCCCTAGTTATCTCTAGTCATCCCTAGTCATCTGTAGTCATCCCTAGTCATTGCTTGTCATCTCTAGTCATCCTAGTCATCCGTAGTTATCACTAGTCATCCCTAGTCATCCCTAGTCATCCCTAGTCATCCCTCGTCATCCCTAGTCATCCCTACTCGTCCTTAGTCATCCCTAGTCATCACTCGTCATCCCTAGTCATCCTTAGTCATCCTTCGTCATCCCTCGTCATCCCTTGTGATCCCTAGTCATCCCTAGTCATCCCTAGTCATTGCTTGTCATCTCTAGTCATCCTAGTCATCCCTAGTTATCACTAGTCATCCCTAGTCATCCCTAGTCATCCCTAGTCATCCCTCGTCATCCCTTGTCATCCCTTATGATCCCTAGTCATCCCTAGTCATCCTTATTCATCCATAATCATCCTTATTTATCCTGAATCATCCTTACTCTTCCCTAGTCATCCCTTGTCATCCCTAGTCGTCCTTAGTCAGCCGTAGTCATCCCTAGTCATCCCTCGTCATCCCTAGTCATCCCTAGTCATCCCTCGTCATTACTAGTCATCCCTAGTCATCCTTATTCATCCCTGATCATCCCTAGTTATCCCTAGTCATTTGTAGTCGTTCCTCGTCATTCCTAGTCATCCCTAGTCTTCCCTGGTCATTTCTAGTCATCCCTAGTCATATATAGTCATCTTTAGTCATCCCTAGTTATCCCTAGTCATTTCTAGTCATCCCTCATCATCCCTAGTCATCCCTAATTATCCCTAGTCATCCTTAGTCATACTTATTCATCTCTAGTCATCCCTAGTCATCTCTAGTCATTCCTAGTGATCCCTAGTCATTCTTAGTCATCCCTCGTCATCCCTAGTCTTCCCTTGTCATCCTTAGTCATCCTAAGTCATCCTTAGTCACCCCTAGTCATCCCTAGTCATCCCTAGTCATCTCTAGTCTTCCCTAGTCATTCCTAGTCATCCCTAGTCATTTCTAGCCATCCCTCATCATCCCTAGTTATCCCTAGTCATCCCTAGTCATTCCTAGTCATCCCTAGTCATCCTTAGTCATCCCTAGTCATCCCTCGTCGTCTCTAGTCATCCCTAGTCATCCCTAGTCATCCCTCGTCATTCCAAGTCGTCCCTAGTCATCCCTAGTCATCCTTATTCGTCCCTAGTCATCTCTAGTCGTCGCTAGTCATCTCTAGTCATTCCTTGTCATCTCTATTCATTCCTAGTTATCCCTAGTCATCCTTAGTCATCCCTCATCATCCCTAGTCAGCCCTAGTCATCCTTATTCATTCCTAGTCATCCCTAGTCATTTCTAGTCATTTCTTGTCATCTCTAGTTATTCCTAGTCATCTCTAGTCATCCTTAGTCATTTCTCGTTATCCCTAGTCATCCCTAGTCATTCTTATTTATCCCTAGTCATCCCTAGTCACCCCTCGTCATCCCTAGTCATCCCTAGTCATCTCTAGTCATTCCTAGTCATCTCTAGTCATTCCTAGTCATCCCTAGTCATCCCTTGTCATCTCTAGTCATCCCTCGTCATCCCTAGTCATCCCTAGTCATCCTTAGTTATCCCTAGTCATCCCTAGTCATCCCTCATCATCCCTAGTCATCCCTAGTCATCCCTAGTCATCCCTAGTGATCCCTTGTCATCTCTTTCATCCCTAGTCATCCCTAGTCATCTTTAGTCATCCCTAGTCATCCCTAGTTATTTCTAGTTATCCCTCGTTATCCTTAGTCATCCCTAATCATCCCTAATCTTTCCTTGTCATCTTTAGTCATCTCTAGTCATCGTGTCATCCCTAGTCATCCCTAGTCATCCTTTGTCATTGCTAGTCATCTCTCATCATCCCTAGTCATCCCTGGTCATCCTAGTCATTTTTAGTCATTCTTAGTCATCCTTAGTCGTCTTTAGTCATTTCTAGTCATCCTTAGTCTTCCCCCTCATCCTTAGTCATCCCTAGTCATCCCTTGTCATCCTTAGTCTTCCCTTGTCATTCCTTGTCATCCCTAGTCATCCCTAGTCATCCCTAGTCATCCCTAGTCATCCCTAGGGATCATCCCTAGTCAGGATATTATCCTTTCTAGTCTTCTCTTAGTCATCCCTAGTCAGCACTAGTCTTTCCTAGTTATCCTTAGTGATCCCTAGTCGTTCGTAGTTGTCCTTAGTCATCCCTCGTCATCCCTAGTTATCCGTAGTCCTCCCTCGTCATCTCTAGGCATCCCTTTTTATTCCTGGTTAGCTCTAGTCTTCCCTAGTCATCCCCAGTCATCCCTTGATCATCCCTAGTCTTACCTTGTCATCCCTTGTCATCCCAAGTTCTCCCTAGTCATCCCTCGTCATCCCTAATCATCCCTAGTCATTCCTTGTCAGCTCTAGTCATCCTAGTCATCCCTAGTCATCCCTAGTTATCACTAGTCATCTCTAGTCATCCCTAGTCATCCCTAGTCATCCCTTGTGATCCCTAGTCATTCCTAGTCATCCCTAGTCTTCTTTTTTTATCCCTAATCATCCTTATTGATCCTTATTCATCCTTAGTGATCCCTTGGCATCCCTCGTCATCCCTTGTGATCCCTTGTCATCCCTTGTCATCCCTAGTCATCCCTAGTCGTCCTTAGTCATCGCTAGTTATCACTCGTCATCCCTAGTCATTCTTAGTCATCCTTAGTCATCCCTAGTTATCTCTAGTCATCCCTAGTCATCCCTAGTCATCCCTAGTCATCCCTCGTCATCCCTTGTCATCCCTTGTGATCCCTAGTCATCCCTAGTCATCCCTAGTCATTGCTTGTCGTCTCTAGTCATCCTAGTCATCCCTAGTCATCCCTAGTTATCACTAGTCATCCCTAGTCATCCCTAGTCATCCCTAGTCATCCCTAGTCATCCCTAGTCATCCCTCGTCATCCCTTGTCATCCCTTTTGATCCCTAGTCAACCCTAGTCATCCCTAGTCATCCTTATTCATCCCTAATCATCCTTATTTATCGTTAGTCATCCTTAGTCTTCCCTAGTCATCCCTTGTCATCCCCAGTCATCCCTAGTCGTCCTTAGTCAGCCGTAGTCATCCCTAGTCATCCCTCGTCATCCCTAGTCATCTTTAGGCATCCCTAGTCATCCCTAGTCATCGCTTGTCATTCTTAGTCATCTGTAGTCATCCCTAGTCATCCCTACTCATCCCTCGTCATTACTAGTCATCCCTAGTCATCGCTAGTCATTCTTATTCATCCCTAGTCATCCCTAGTCATCCTTAGTCATCTCTAGTCATTTTCTGTCATCTTTAGTCACTCCTAGTCATCCCTAGTCATCTTTAGTCATCCCTCGTCATCCCTAGTCATCGCTAGTCATCCTTATTCATCCCTAGTCATCCCTAGTCATTCCTAGTCATCCCTAGTCATCGCTAGTCAACCTTCGTCATCCCTAGTCATCCTTCGTCATCCCTGGTCATCCCTAGTCATCCTTAGTCATCCCTAGTCATCCCTAGTCATCTCTCGTCATCTCTTGTCATCCCTAGTAATCTCTAGTCATCTCTCGTCATCCCTAGTCGTCCCTAGTCATCCCTAGTTATCCTTATTCATCCCTAGTTATCCTTAGTCATCCCTAGTTATCCTTAGTCATCCCTTGTCATCCCTAGTCATCCCTAGTCATCCCTAGTCATCCCTAGTCGTCCCTCGTCATCCTTAGTCGTCCTTGGTCATCCCTAGTCATTCTTATTCTTTCCTAGTCATCCCTAGTCATTTCTAGTCATTCCTTGTCATCTCTAGTCATTCCTAGTCATCTCTACTCATCCTTGGTCACCCCTTGTCATTCTTATTTATCCCTAGTCATCCCTAGTCATCCCTCATAATCCCTAGTCATCCCTAGTCATTCCTAGTCATTCTTAGTCATCCCTTGTCATCCCTAGTCATTTCTAGTCATCCCTCGTCATCCCTAGTCATCCCTAGTCATCCCTAGTCATCGTTAGTCATTCCTAGTCATCCTTAGTCATTTCTCGTCATCCCTAGTCGTCCCTCGTCATCTCTAGTGATCCCTAGTCATCCCTCGTCATCCCTTGTCATCCCTCATGATCCCTCGTCGTCTCTAGTCATCCTTAGTTATCGCTAGTCATCCCTAGTCACCCCTCGTCATCCCTAGTCATCCCTAGTCATCCGTAGTCATCCCTCGTCATCCCTAGTCTACCCTAGTGATCTTTAGTCATCCCTAGTCATCCCTAGTTATTTCTAGTTATCCCCTGTTATCCCTAGTCATCCCTAGTCATTCCTAGTCATCCTTAGTCATCCCTTGTCATCCGTAGTCATCCGTCGTCCTCCCTAGTCATCCCTAGTCATCCCTAGTCATCCCTCCTCATCCCTAGTCATCCCTAGTCATCCTTAGTCATTTCTTGTCATCTCTAGTCATTCCTAGTCAGCTCTAGTCATCCCTAGTTATTCCTTGTCTTTTCTAGTCATTCCTAGTCATCCCTAGTCATCCCTATTGATCCCTTGTCATGCCTAGTCATCCCTAGTCATCCCTAGTCATCCCTAGTCATCCCTAGTCATCCCTAGTCATCCCTAGTCATCCCTAGTCATCCTTATTCATCCCTAGTCATCCCTAGTCATCCTTATTCATCCCTAGTCATCCCTAGTCATCCTTATTCATCCTTAGTCATCCCTAGTCATCCCTAGTCATCCCTAATCATCCCTAGTCATTCCTTGTCATCTCTAGTCATTCCTAGTCATCCCTAGTCATCCTTAGTCATCTCTCGTCATCCCTAGTCATCCCTAGTCATCTCTAGTCATCCTTATTCATCCCTAATCTTCCCTCGTCATCCCTAGTCATCCCTATTCTTCCCTAGTCATCCCTAGTCATGTCTAGTCATTCCTTGTCTTCTCTAGTCATTCTTAGTCATCCCTAGTCATCCTTAGTCATCTCTCGTCATCCCTAGTCATCCGTCATGATCCCTAGTCATCCCTAGTCATCTCTAGTCATCCTTATTCATCGCTAGTCTTCCCTCGTCATCCCTAGTCATCCCTAGTCATCCCTTTTCTTCCCTAGTCATCCCTAGTCACGTCTAGTCATTCCTTGTCTTCTCTAGTCATTCTTAGTCATCCCCAGTCATTCTTAGTCATTCTTCGTCGTCCCTCGTTATCCCTCGTTTCTAGTTATCCCTAGTCATTCCTTGTCATTCCTTGTCATCTCTAGTCTTTCCTAGTCATCCCTAGTTATCGTTAGTCTTCCCTTGTCATCCCTAGTGATTCTAGTCATCCGTAGTCATCCCTAATTATCCTTAGTCATCCGTCGTGATCCCTAGTCATCCCTAGTCATCCTTATTCATGCCTAGTCATCCCTCGTCATCCTTATTCATCCCTAGTCATCCCTCGTCATCCCTAGTCATCCCTAGTCATCCCTATTCATCCCTAGTCATCCCTAGTCATCTCTAGTCATTCTTTCTCATCTCTAGTCATTCCTAGTCATCCCTAGTCATCCTTAGTCATCTTTCGTCATCCCTAGTCATCCCTCGTGATCCCTAGTCATCCCTAGTCATCCTTAGTCATCCCTAGTCATCCCTAGTCATCTCTAGTCATCCCTATTTATCCCTAGTCATCCCTAGTTATGTCTAGTCATTCCTTGTCTTCTCTAGTCATTCTTAGTCATCCCTAGTCATTCTTAGTCATTCTTCGTCATCCCTAGTTATCCCTCGTCGTCCCTAGTCATTCCTTGTCATTCCTTGTAATCTCTAGTCTTCCCTAGTCATCCTTAGTCATCCTTAGTCTTTCCTAGTCATCCCTGGTCATCCATAGTCATCCCTCGTCATCCCTAGTCGTCCCTAGTCTTCCTTAGTCATCCTTATTCATCCCTATTCATCCCTAGTCATCTCTAGTCATTTCTTGTCATTTCTAGTCATTCCTAGTCATCCCTAGTCATTTTTAGTCATCCCTGGTCATTCCTAGTCATGCCTAGTCATCCCTAGTTATTTCGAGTTATCCCTCGTTATCGCTAGTCATCCCTAGTCATCCCTAGTCATTCCTAGTTATCGCTAGTCATCCCTAATCATCCCTCATCATTCCTAGTCATCCTTAGTCTTCCGTAGTCATCCTTGTCATCCCTAGTCATCCTTAGTGATCCCTCGTTATCCTTAGTCATCCCTAGTCATCTCTCGTGATCCCTAGTTATCCCTAGTCATCCTAGTCATCTCTAGCGATCCTTGTCATCTTTAGTCATCCTAGTCATCCCTAGTTATCCCTAGTCATCCCTAGTGATCCTAGTCATCTGTAGTCATTCCTAGTGATCCTTAGTCTTCGCTAGTCATTCCTTGTCATCTCTAGTCATCCTAGTCATCCTTAGTCATCTCTTGTCATCCGTTGTCATTCCTAGTTATCCCTACTCATTTAGTCATCTCTAGTCATTCCTAGTCATCCCTTGTCATTCCGTGTCATTTTTAGTCATCCTAGTCATTTCTAGTCATCCCTAGTCATCCCTAGTCATCCCATCTCTTATCTCCCTTGTCACCTAAGTCACCTGAGGTGACTAGGATGACTATGGTGACTAGGGTGACTTGGGTGACTAGGGAGATTATTATGACTAGGGTGAGTAGGATGACTTTGGTGGCTAGAGTGAGTTGGGTGACTAGGGTGACTTGAGTGACTAGGATGAGTTGAGTGAATAGGGTGACTAGGATGACTATAGTGACTTGAGTGACTAGGGTGACTTGGTTGACTAGGGTGACTTGGGTGACTTTGGTGACTAGGGTGACTTGCGTGACGTGGGTGACTTGGGTGACTTGTGCGACTTGGGTTCACTAGGGTGACTTGGGTGACTAGGATGACTTTAAGCTGAGATGACTAGGATGACTGTTTTCAGTTTTATCATGTTGAGAAGTTGATTCAGATGACTAGGGTGACTAATATAATTTGGTTGACTGAAACGACTAAGATGACTTTGATGAATGGGGTGACTGTGATGTGTAGCATGACTAGAGTACTGGGTACTAGGTTGAGTTGGTTGATCAGGATGACTGAGATGCCTTTGATGACTTGGGTGACTTAAAAATAATATGAGTAGGATGCATGGGATGACTGGGATAACTAGAATGACTTGTAGTACTCTGCTGACTAGTATGACTAGTGTAACATGGAGTGCTAAGATGACTGGGATGACAATGATAACTGTGTTGACTGGGATAACTGTGATGACCAGAATATCTAAGGTGACTTGGATAACTATGTTGACTGGGATGACTGGGATAATCAGAATAACTTGGATGATGGTTTTACGCCTGGGATGACTTAGATGATGAGGATGACCGGAATAACTAGGATCATTGGGATGATTGAATGAACAACAATATTAATGATTGTGTCAATTTAGCCTACTAATCAGGGACATCTAATAATATTAACAAAATCTTTTTAAGGTTAAGATTACATTTGAAAATTTTAACAATGAATATTTACAATGTAAATAAGATTAAATAAAAAATGTCTAAAATTACATTAATAGCATTAAAAAAGTATAAAATCTTATTATCTCTCTTAGCGAGAGCTAAAAGTAACAAATAGAGTCTCAAGTATTTCACAGGTAACAATTGGAATACTTGTTAGGATGACATGGGTAAGATAACTGATTACCAGGATGACTTGTATGACTACGATTACTGGATGACTGAGATTACTAGGATGAGTGGAATGAATTTGATATGTGGGATGATTTGAATGTTGGATACTAGGACGAGTTGGTTGATTAGGATTACTAGAATTACTGGGATGGCTAGGATGACTAGGATGACTGTGATGACTAGGAAGACAAGGATGACATTGATGCCTGGGATGACAATGATGACTAGTATACTGGTGTTAGGGATTACTTTGTTGACTGGGATGACCTGGATGATTGTGATGACTTTGATGACTATAATTTTCTTGATGACTGAGATGATTGGGATGTCTGGAGTGAATAGGATGACTGAAATGACTGGGATAACTAGGATGAGTGGGGTGAGCGGGGCGAGAAGGGTGACTAGCACGACTTGGATAAATTGAATGACTATAAAATGACTGGGATAACTGGGATGACAAGGACAACTGTTATTACCGGGATCACTGTGATAACTGTGATGACTAGGGTGATTGGGATGACAAGGATGACTGATTACTAGTACTAGGATGACTGGGATAACTAGAATGACTAGGATAACTGGGATGACTGAGATGAATTGGATGATAAGGATTACTGGGACAACTATGATTACTGGGATGACTGAGATGAATTGGATGACTAGGATGACTGGGACAGCTGGGATGGCTAGGATGACTGGAGTACTGTGGTGACTGGGATGACTAAAATGCAGTAGGTGAAGTAATAATAATAATAATAATGATGACAATGACGTTAATACAGAAACCACAAAGTGGCTCTTCGCCTGTACACTAAAAGCTATCTAAACTAATATTCTAGAAATTTACAAATGCACTAATAGTTAAATTCTATGGGAATAGTTAAAAAAATAATAAAATAAATCAATAAATCAATAAACTAAAACATAAAAATAAAAATTAAATTAAATTAAATTAAATTGAATGTCTATGTGTCATTGAAATAGAGTTGAATCCGGAGCATTATAACAATGGCATTATTGATTTGCAATAGCTAGCCAGTTTAGTGTCACTATGTCAGATTCATTAGCGTATTTCCTTAACACAAACCCGCACGCGCACAATTGTGCAAATGTAGGGTGCTTATGTTAGCCTAAAACAATTTGTTAAACAAGATGGTAGTTTGTTGATGCAATATAAATTGATGACAACCAATTTATGAGTTTTACATGTCATTTCATATACAGTTTAATATTGTTTCAACTTGCAACATAACTGCTCCTTTAATCAAGAAACCTGAAAAAGATTTCGGCTTTTAATGCTGTGGGGAGAGGGGTGTGGAAAATTGTGCATACCTCTTTCTTCAAAAATCCTTGCTATGCCCCTGCGTTTTATTGCTGAAGGGTTTTTAATGTTTATTACCATACTGGAGACAGCAGTTAATTCTCTACCACAGAGTCAATAGTTTAAGAACAAGCATTGTTTCGGTTTGGTCATTAGACGTAAAGCAGATATTAGACATGATATCCAAACATCTATAAGTGGGTTTAAGAAATGAGTGAATGCCATTAGTTTTTGAGCTATTGTGCCATCAAATGGGAGATTATCACATTTAATTCATGACATTATTTCAAAACACCAGTTTTCAAGTTCATTTATTGTCAAAGTGTTCCCACTTCTTAAATCTAAATGGTTGATGTTCTCCATCGAGGAAATGTTACTATGCTTAATATTCATGTTCATAAGGTGTTTACATAGAATGCAAGGATTGTTGAGATTTTTATCAAGAAGTGGGTTTATGTGCTTATAGAAATGGTTTGTTTACTTTTTTCAGGCAGAAAAAAGACAAGAAATGCGCCAAACTGGTCAAAGGTTAATAGAAATGGACTACATTGTGTGGAGGAGAGTCAGGATTTAGAGGACAGCAGCAACATGGTCTAGGAATTACAACTGATTAGGTTTGTAATGTATGCTGTTAGGAATAATTTGTCACTAATAGTTACCCTAGCTTCATTACAGAGAATTGGTTTTACACTGCCAGCCTGGGACATCACTGAGGGTGCTTTCCATTTGTAAGAACTGACTGTCCAGATTGTCCCCGTCCCAATGAGAATTTTCACTTCTAATCAAAACTATTATTCAGTCAGACATATCCTAAACAGTATGCACAGAGGAGTTTTTTCAGCAACGAATTTCTTGGTAAGGCCTATTTCATTGTGAAAATGACCAGTCCAGCTATGGTCCAGCTGGCAGACTTTTGGAAAGCGCCCTGAGTGTGGGTTCTATAGCTGGCTCAGGGTTTTTCTCTGATGAGGAAGTGGAGATTTGCAGTGGTTATAATCACCCAGCGGTTGTTGTATAGCCATTGTTTATTAGTAATCGATTATCTCATACTTAAAAAATTAATGTTTCTTGAGGTAGTGTTTGCAAACCAAGGTAAAGTTGTTGTTAGATCACAAAATTTAAAATATACTTAAGTATAGAAAGTTAATATTGCAGGCAAATCTTTTTGTTAATTAAAAATCTACCATGAATTTTGAAAAGAACCAGTTAAGAATTCCATGTATTTATTCTGGTAGGAATCATTTTTGCAGAAAGATGGATCCATATTATAGGTAGAGAGATTGTAACTCTTCCTTTCTACCTGACAGTCACATTTACCTGTCTTATCTCTGTCCATTTAACAGAAATCTCCCATTTGGTGATGTTCTGGAAGATTCTTTGCCCATCACAAGTTGGATATCAAAAATCGTTTCTTCAATTAAAGGGATGACATCTCAAGAAACAGAAGGATCATGGTCTCCCACTGTTGATTTCAGGCATTTCAGGTATCATTTTTTTCATTCTTTCTTTAAAATGTTTTAAACCGGTATAAGACTAGTACATTTTGTTCAGGATTTTCCGGAGGTTCACAGTTTTCCATATCCCAGGGTCTCCCCCCTTTAACGAATCAAATGTTCTTCAGGTTCCTTCATTAAAGATGAGGTCATCCCACTCATCCTACCCATCCAACTTATTCCAGTCATCCTATTCATGCTAGTTATTCAAGCTAACCCAGTTGTCCCAGTCAGTTTTGTCATCCAAGTCACCCTTGTCACTCCTGTCATCCCAGTGACCCCACCAAGAATTCCTAGGAGTACCCCCATCAGGCATTCATCCCAACCATCCGAGTCATTCCGGTCATCCAGTCCCCTTAGTCATCCTAGTCATCCCAGTCATTCTAGTCATCTCAGTTATCTCATCACCCCATTCATCCTAGTCCCCCCAGTAAATCTTCTTTTCTCTTCATCACAATCATCCTTTTCACCCCTGTTATCTCAGTAAACCAAGTTATCCAAAAGTGGAATCCTTGTTTACAATATTGGCTCATTAGCACAGACTCATCATTATCTATTGATCTCTGAAAATTTGAGCCTGATATACCGAATAGTTACCGCGAAATTCTATTTGAAAAAACCCAAAATCTACAAAGAATGTGCGAGCTCATTAACGTTTTGCCACCCAGTAATTCTGCAGTTTTTTAATTGCTGCTATTTTCTTTGTTACTGGTTACAAAGAGCTGAAAGTTGCACAAACTGCACAAATGAACCAGCTCTTTAATTTTTGAACCGTCCATGGGCTAACTGGTATGCTAATGAACAAAAATGTAAACATTGACGTGACAATGAATCTGCCTGCATGTATTCATGCTAGTCATGCCAGTTATCCTACTTGTCCTCTTCATGTCAGTCATTCTTGGCATCCCTGTCATCCAAGTCATCTTAGTCATCCAAGTCATGTCTTAAGTAGTTATCCTATTCATCCTAATCATGCAAGTCATTCCAGTCATCCCAATCAACCTAGTCATCCCAGTCATCTCATTCATATTTATCCTATTTATCCTAATCATGCAAGTCATCCAAACCATCCCAGTCATCCCAATCATCTTACTCATCATATTCATCCTAATTATGCAAACCATTCCAGTCATCCAAATCATCCCAGTTATCCCAATCATCTTAGCCATCCCAGTCATCTCATTATTAGTCATCGTGCAAACCATTCCAGTCATTAAAATCGTCCGTCATCCAAGCCATCCAAGTCATCTCATTATTAGTTATCCTACTCGTCCTAATCATGCAAATCATTCCAGTCATCTAAATCATCCCAGTCATCTAAGTCATCTTATTAACAGTCATCCTATTCATCCAAATCATCTCAGTCACCCATGTTATTTTAGTCATCCCCTTCATCCCAGTCGTCCTTGTCATCTCAGCTTTCCCATTAACCCCAGTCATCCTAGTCATCCTAGTATCCTAGTCATCACAGTTTTTCTAGTTATCCCTGTTGTCACAGTTATCCCAGTCACCTAAGTCATCCCAGTCCTCCTGGTCATTTCAGTAATCTTAGTCCTTCTAGTCATTTCAGTCATCCAGATCATCCCAGTAATCCTAGTTATCCTAGTCATCACAATCATCCCATTCACCCTTGCTATCCTAATCATCCCAGTCATCCCAATCCCCACTCATCCCAGTATCCCTAGTCATCCCAGTCACCTCAGTCATCTTAGTCATCTTATACTTCCCAGTTACTCCAGTCATCTTAGTCATTCCATTTATCCCAGTGATTCAAGTCACCCTAGTTACCTCTTTAGTCATCTTGGTCATTTTGAGGGGGGTGCACATGTGCACAATTTGTACGGGTAGCTACACCCCTCCCATGAAGTCGTTTACAATATTTTGTGACTCAATCTTAGACATTAAACTTCTGTTACACCCCTTGCTTAACTCTGTTCCTATGAATATTTACGAGCCAAAAGTTAGCAGCGAGTCACAAATAAGTTAACAAATGAGTGAAAATGAATTCTTATTCTTTCTCAGGCTGAAAAGAACAGCGGATTTGGCAAACTGGTCAGAGATCCATCAATAGCTCAATACAGGAGTTCAAAAGCCAACAGTGAAGAGGCTGGTATCACTAGAGGATGAGTCAACTCATTATTAATACCTAGTTTACTATTTATATTATAATCATATAAATTTATTACTTACAGTTACAGCCAGTACCCTGCCTCAACACAGGTACTGGGTTTTACGATATTTCTGACCCAGCCCGGGAGGTCATTGAATGCGGGGTACAGCTGGCCCGGGGTTTTCCTCCTAGGAGCAAGTGGACGTACGGGGAGGTTTTTCACCCAGCTGTTGTTCCACAACCCCCATTCAACAGCAATAGGCAAATTCATTTAGTTTGGCAGTGAAAAAAAACCACCAAAAACAAAAACCAAAAACCGAAGAATAATGACTATTTCAACTAATAGGACTTCATGCATTGTTCAAAGCAGGTCCATGGTATTCCCAACAGGTGTGAATTGATTCACTTGCAATATTTTTCTTTTGAATTCTACCCATAGTTTAATGCTTTCCAAATTCAAAGAAAACCAAGTATTATTTATCCAATCAAAATTCAGTCACCGTAAGATCTTCAGCACATTTCAGCTGTAGAGCAGAATGCTGAATATGTAGTGAGATCAAATTTTAATTAGGAATTCTGTGATTCACTATTGGAGGGAATACTTAAGGTATCTGTATTACAAGAGTATTGATATATGATACAGTGTGTGTGCCACCTTATTTGTACAAATAAGTGTCACCGAGAAAGTCTTATCAACAGTTTCCTTCTTTCTTTTTTTTTGAGTAAATGAGTCACCATTCAGTTTAATTTAGCAATTAACTGGACAGAGACTTATCAATTAGGCAAAGTTTTCCTAAATTAAGCAAGTTTTTTTTTTCAAATTGGATTATTTTGTTCCAAAAAAATTCATATTTAGACAAAATTTGAAAAAAAGTCTGGAGGCTTATTTGTACTAGTCACAAATTAAGTTCAAACCCAAGATTCCGATGAGTAGCACATACATCATTCAATTTTACAAAGGACATTCACCTCAGGGAAGAAAAGAGAAAAGGGTCTATTCTTGCAAGACAATGGTCAATGAAACTCTGTAGCCAAGAATAATTATATTAATTAGTGCATTTCCTCAGGATCTGGCAATTTTATCAAAGATGAAAGACAGTATTTCATCTGCTAACAAGAGACAGAGAAATTGTTTCAAAAAATAATTTAAGACCAGTTTGGCCTGGTAAAGAATAGCAAAATTGAGCTGGACTAGTTTTGGTACGGGCTAAGGGTTCAAGGTCCCAGTGACACATCCCCACCCAGAAATTCATAAAGTACCACCATCGGGTTTAGTTTTTCACTACTCAAAGGAAATCTTGCTAAAATAATAGTGATCATGATATTATTATAGTATTTAATATAAAGTTATAGTTGTTGGGTGGGTAAGGTTACATATTTTATAGATTATTACATAACTAAACCCGTAAAAGCTCAATGAAGCCCCTATCTGCCTCTTAAGGAGGGTTGGAGGAGTAAGAGATGGGGGAGGGGGGTACACGATTAGGGGGGGGAAGGATTTTTTTGTCTCGATAGGGAGGGGGAAATTAGGTAAAAGGTGGTCTTTTTTATCAATAATCTTGCACAAACTGGCAAAATCTTCTTGCATTGGCTTGATAGAAATCAGTTTCTGACATTTCTTGCAAAAGGAATGGCTTTCAAGGTAAGTTGTAGAGGATATAATAACTACTAAGGGGATCAGGTTAAAAATCCAGTCTTAAAGATTTAGAAGCTGCGGTCAGTGATAGGCATATACAGTTGTAACATTGTGCTGCTAGTGTAGGTGGGAGTGGCCTTGTTTTCCGCGTAATTGCCTGGGACTACCAGTCAAAATACATCAGCTATTCACTGACTTTCATTTTCCTAGAACAGCGGGAAGCACAATGTTGCCTGTATCTTTAGAGGCATGGGAAGCATTTCAACCTTATCACAGCAAACATTAATCACATAGGCAGAATATTTTGACTTTGCTTTAATTTTATTCCTTTTGTTGAAGTTCACCACACACTCAATTCTTTTCATAGGTCAACCTTTTACTGCAACTCGTCTTCATTATAGGAGTTGTTGTGCTTCCTGTGTTATCTCAACACAGTGGAACTATGATTTTTTGAACCTCCTTTGAAAATGGAAATTAAGGGAAAAGAATTAGGGAGATATTAAGCTTTGTTTTGGGCTTTAGGCTTTCTCGCCATTTTCTGTTTGAGAAACCCAAGGCGAAATATAAAAAGTATAGTGACTTCAGGGGAAGGAAAACAAGTTTTAATTGGAATAATCAAGAGGTTCAAAGAACCAGGATTCCACTTATACAGTGTTAGTGTACATTTAATTTTAGAGTTAAACAGTCTTCAGCAAGCTCATTAGCACAGTATTAGCTCTAAACCTCCTAAGTGATATATGACCTCAGTCAGGGACTATACAGGCTGCAGGAAATAGTATCACTGTACAGGTAATGTATGCATCTTTAAATTTTCAGGACAACATCATGGCAATACAGATAACCTAAGAGCTATAATATAATTATATGGGTAGAATGTAGACACCTTGACCACAAAACTTGTGATGGTCTTCCATTAAGGGAAAAGATAAACTTGCGCTTTGTCAGCCAAGGCATCTCTTAGGCTATCAGTGGCCAGGAAGCTACAGCCGGAATTGCATCTACATTTACACGCTACACAGCACAGAATGGATAGCAATAGCAAAGCAATTAACCAGAGTGATCTTAATCCATGAAGTCCCAGTTTCACTGTCACAAATTCTCCTTACTGTTCCTTCTTACCTCTCTTACGGTACTAGTAAGGAGAATCTACGTAAGTATCAAGTAGGCAGAGTTTCATTTTTTTTATTGTTAATAAGTTGATGATTGAGCTTGGTCTCTGTTGGCACTTCAGAGTAAGGTCGGTGCACTAAGGATTTTGCCATCTTCAGGTTAATTAATAAGAGAACTCAAAAGCAACTGGAAATTCTTAAGAAACAGTGAGCCTGGGAAAAATCTTAGGAAAATTAGGATCTTAAGTATTATAACGCAAAGTAGATTATTCATAAGCTTACTTGAACGTTACGTCTAAGGCAATCTCCAGTCTGCCTCTGATTAAATTTTTTTTTCTAGGCAACTTCAAGTAGTAAGAATTTTTTTCCAAGTTGCTAATTTTTTTTTAAACTAAAACAATTTTTTATTAACTTTTGAGAACTTATACTTTTACACAGGTTTCACAGACTGCAGACTATTGATTGCATTTATATTTTATTTAAATATATTAATTTTCTTGTGTTACATTTGCTCTCTGGAAATTTTTTTTTTTTTCCATAGGCTTTCAAAAGGTCTGGCATGTTAGTTGTAGAAGTTTACTCCTTAGCATTCTTTTTCTTTCCATTTTCCTGCACATAATCAAAGCATTAGTTGAATACATGTTTACATTACGAGGGCACTTGTAGCACCAAGAAATATCTAGTTTTGTTTAATATGCTAATGAGCTTGCACTAGTTATCTTAATATTATTAATTTTTTGTTAGGCTTGCTTTAGCTAAGCCTTTGAAAACAGCTGACGTTTCCAGATGCTATCACTTGTTTTCCCGCAAAATGATGACTCATGATATGTCACTAGTCATATCCGGGCATGGCCTCTGATTGGTTGAAACACATTATCCTTCTGGCCCGACCAATCAGAAGCACTACCCAGATCTGGGTAGTGACACATCATTAGTATAGAATTTCTTCACCTATTCTTCATTTTTGAGTCATTTCATGGGGAAACCAGTGGTGTCGTTAAGAATTGTTGGTTGTTTTCTTAGGCCATTAGCTTTTCATTCTTTTTTTAAAGTTCTTATTTAATTTCAGACCTCAGGTGGCACACACACCAGATTAGGAGCCCATCACTTGGGAAAGGTCATGTTTGAATCTAGCCAACCTCGTCCCTGCTGGGCTGTGGAAGCTCTGCCTCTGAGAAGGTGTGAATTCTGATGTCCTCTGAGATATTCCGACTGAGAAATCCTGAGAAACTTTGTCTGATTCTGTAATTCATGCTGGGGGCAGTTGGACACTTGGAAGATTTGGCCGTTTGTTCCCAAGTGGGAAGGACAGTGTGGAGGAAGGTGAGAGTTTGCTTCTTATGTTCTTGGGGCTTCATTCATTTTGTCATAATACTACCCACACCTTTTTCCAAAAAAAAACGTAAGGTGCTTGTCTGCAAACAATATGTCTGGGAATGTTCCACTGCGGTAGGATGAAAAACGGGAGTGCTAACATTGTGCTGACTAACGAAGTAGGTGAGTCGATGGAGGATTCGAGGACAGAGGACTGGACACTGAATCTCACTGGTGTGGCGTGGGTGGATTTTTACAAATGACATCAAATTGAGCTGATAGTCATAAAAATCTCTCTAATGGGGGGCAACTGGTAATGGAGTTCTCTTTTAAACCTAAAAATTTCACATCTTTCTCAAGCTTGCTTAGGCCTAATAATAAATAACCGTTCAAACCATCGCAGAGGATATAAGCAAATCAATTATTATCTTAATTATCATTTCATTCTCATATTTTCGGCTTGAATTATCTAAACCTCATCAGAGCTAAGGTTTTATTACATCAACATGTGTTGTTTTTTTGTCTGTTGTTTTTGTGTCAACTGGAAACAACAGTCAAAACAACGTGGCTGTTGATGTTAAAGACTAACTTCTCTTTGATATTATTTAAACCTTCGGAAAGGAAAATAACTAAACCATTTTAATTTAGGATTCAATTATTATCTTAATCATCATTTCATTCTCATATTTCCGGCTTGAATTATTTAAAACTGATCAGAACTAAGGTTTTATTACATCAACATGTGTTGTTTTTTTGTCTGTTGTTTTTGTGTCAACTGGAAACAACAGTCAAACAAACTTGGCTGTTGATGTTAAAGACTAACTTCTCTTTGATATTACTTAAGCCTTCGGAAACCTAGATAACTAAACCGTATTAATTTAGGATCAAATTATTTCGATTAAATTAACTTGGTTAATCAGACTGCTGTGGAAGTCTTCTCTATTTCCTTTTTTTGAACGGGACATAGAGTAGATTTCCTTGGCTTGTGTGATAAATCAAGTTAATTTGACCTTCATGCTTTAGGTTCGGTTGTAGGCATAAATTTATAAACAACGTTTTATCATAAGCATAGATTTTAGTATCTTCCTTAAATTTTCAGCTAATTTCATTCAGCAGTGACTTCAATTGATACATTAAAATCGGCTTTCCCATGAAGGACTGGAACATGCTTTTTCTTTCTTTCTTTTCTTTTTTAATTTAAACAACGCATTTGACTAGTTCCAGTCTTTTGTTGGAAACCTGATGTTAAGTATCCGTTCCGGTCACGACAGCTGAAACATCTCTAGGGAAATTGGCTCAAATTACTATTCCGGCAAATTTTCATTATTATGCGGATACTCATCGCGGCTAGCTGCATAAAATTAAGACTTAAATCAAATCCAAGTTTTTCCAGCTAACATTTAATTTTACTTTATAGGATAAAAAAATATATATATTCCCGCTAATTTCCGTAATTTCCTTTTCCGTTTCGAAATGCGAAAATTTGTCCGTTATTTTCATTAGAAGTAAAAGGATCCAAAATTTAACTTAAATGAAATATTTATTTACAAAGTCGCTCTAGATCTAATCCCTTTGGCGAAATTTGAAGGCGAAATCTATTCGGCACTGATTCTAAATAACGGCATCCTAATTCATAATAGGGCGGGCAAATTTAGATATTAAGAAACATTAAGACCAAAACTCAATCGCTGCACATCGGCATTTTAGGATAAATGATAATAAACGGCGTTAGAATAATATCTTATTTCACCTAAACACTAATCACTAAACATTAAAATAGGGCGAGAGAAGTCCAGCATTAGTTGCTTCGCAGAGGAGAGATTATTATTGACTTGTGCTCTTTGGTGAAGTTTGTGAAATGAAGGTCAGTCAGACCAGCGCGATTCTTTGTTCAATTCTCTGCCTTCGTTTCTGACGGAGACTCATTTCGAAAAGTGAGTTAGACTCTGTAGCACCCTCTTTTTTCTTGTCCGAGTCTCTGGATATTTTCACGATATATTGACTTTGCAGATACGCGTCTTCAACTAAAACAAATTATATTTTTCGCTGAAAATTATTTTTGGCCGGTGTGGTATTGTGACAAAGTTGAATGAGACCCTGTGGGCATGAGGAGCAAACTCTCACTTTCCTTTACGCTGCCCTCCCCATTTGGGGACAAACGGCTGAATTTTCTAAGTGTCCAACTGCCCCCAGCTTGAATGAAGGGATCAGATAAAACAGACCAGGATTTTAAAGTTGGAATATCAAATGAGGACAGAAGAATGAACACCGACTCGGAGCAGAGTGGAGGCAGCCCGGCAGGGGCGGGGAAGGCTAGATTATTTTCTTTTAAATATTTTTTATTGCAAATAAATGGACAACAGAGACAAGCTTTATTCGTTCAATAAAATACTGTTATCTTCAGTACCTGTGCTGTTTACTTTGTAATCCAACTACTTGAGTGAACCAGATAAAACCCCTTAAGGCTCAGACACAGTAAAACATTACGCGCAGTGAAGGCTAGTTTTTACTAACGACATGAACACAAGCGTCAGTTTAGTAAAGACATCAACAACAAAAGCATCAGCACAACTTTAGGAAACCCACGCACTTATTATATTTCTTCTGCCGCGCTACGAATTAACACAACATAAGCACAAGCAAGATAAACCAAAACAAAGTTTGTTTTATTGTGTTCGGCTCGTGTTGTGTTAATCCTTTACGACGAGAAAACAAGAATAATCTTTGTGCTCACACCTTCAGTTTTGTATTTTAATAAACTTCAGTTGTTGATGACCTCGCTAAACTTAAGTCTGTGGTACGCTGCCAGTTAAAACCAGCCTTAAAATTCCACTGTATTTCCACCCCTGAAGAACTTAACCGAAATGTTTCAAAGCAAAAAAAAAAAATACTTATGGGAGTAGAAACACAGTGCAGAGTTACTGCGCGTAATGTTTTACTGTTTGTCCGAGCCTTACAATAAGCCAAGTTCTGCTTTGCATATTATAAAGCTTTAAGCAATCAACAAAGCGACGGCAGCAAGATCGGCACTTGAAAAAAATAATTAGCAGTTATGCGAACATCATTTATTGTCTAACTTTTCTCAGCATTTTAATTGATTTGCCTTTTAACTTAAACTTTGAACGCGCACGTTTTGAATTTGATAATTGATGGCGAAATGTTTGTGTTCGGTCTCTAATCCTTGAATTTTTTATTATTACTTTTCTTGTTGCTTGCATACAAAAGCGAATAAATGAAGCGAGCGAGCTGGGAAAGCTTTCTGTTGTTTTAATTTTCTCAGCATTTTAAATTTACCTATTAATTTGAACTTTGTACGCGCGCGTTTTGAATTTGATGTAATTCGGTTAAATGTTTGTGTTCTCAAAACCTTGAACTTCTGATTATCACATTCTCGTATTTTTTTTCGTACAAAAGCGGATAAATGTGCAAAAAAATAAAAGCGAGCGTGCATATAAAGTCTTTTGTTAGGTGCCATTGTTGTTGCCGTCTTCATTTGTGATTCAGTTGTGCTCCAAAAGTTGAAAAAACATAGGGAACAAATTTCAGACTTTTTCAGTAAGCGGTTTGTTTTGCGTTAAACGGCATCCCACAAAATACATGTACATAGAAAAAAAACCTAACAGAAAAAACATCACTGTGCTCTAAATTCCATGTCTCACTTGCGTGTGATCTTCTTCGCGGCCGTTTTTTGGCCTCACGACTTTGCGTGACGAGCCAAAATAACGGCCAAAAAGAAGACTCCAAGTTTGATACGAGTTGATGTTAATAAGAATTTGCACATGTATTTAAGGATTGCATTGTTACTGCAAAACAAAGTGCCTATCTGAAGGGGTTACCGTGAACTTTCAGTCCCAAGCTTTAACATGTTATTCTCTTTACTAACTGCTGCGGATTTTCTGTACCATCAGTTCTGAGAATTTGACAATTAATCAAGACAAAGCCTCCCCTTTCATGATAATTATGTTTATTTTCAACACCCTTCCTGCTTGGTAGTTTACTCAAAGAAGTAAAGAGAAATAACATGTTGATCACTCTGGAGTTGAAAAAGATGAGTGCAAGTTTTCAAAATCTCCTCACTTTACCTCCTCAGAAGCACACTAAATTTTCCACGCCCAGTTTTACTCAGTGCTTGTCAAACGTACTTTAAAACACTGCGGCAGAAATTTTCAGTGGTGACTCTATTTTAATCATTTCATTGTTGCTGTTGTTGTTGATGTTGTTGTGTAATTCTTATTCCACTTTGCAAGCAGTACACTGATTATATTGGCAAAATTAATTCAACGAATGTCAGAATGAGAGCCACAAGATTCATACTTAAAGCACCTGTTGCTGTTTTCCACAAAGAGGTTTGAAGATTAGGCACGCAATCCAAATTCACAATCAATTAAAACAAATTAAAGGAATAATCCAGTTCACTCATGCCAAATCCTTTTTTCTTGTGATGAAAACTGTGTAGCCTAAATTTTTCCCGAAAGTGGGAATGAAAATGGCAGTGAATTTAACAATTTAGACATTTTATTTTAAAACAACAAATTTGCCTACGCCTGCAGTTTTACCTAAGAACAAACGCTCCCCTTCTCCCACCACTCCTACCACCCCCACCCCCCTCCCCACCACCAAACGATGTCTTAGGTTGGCTGATGGGTTGATTGGTTGTATAACTATTGTAATTGTTGAAATAATTAGCAGCCAGCAAGAGGCACTACACTTCACATCATTAATGTGAAGTGTATTCAGTCATTCCCAAGACATATTTCCATGTTGGGAAATTGCTGGTTGAAGCAAGAAGAGATTTGAAATGCACTCATCAAGTTCACAGAAAACGAACAAACGAGTCAGCACAGATATGCAGTCTACCAACTATACCATTAAAATACAAATACAAAATAACGCCACTGTGAATTGGTCAGATCCTCCTGCTGTCATACAGGTCAGTTCAAACATCGGTCTGTCTTTTGAAACAGTTAGGTTAAATGTCAACCGTTCTGCACTGATTCTGGTCAGTCAGCATAAAAATCAACAGACACTCAGTTATTCAGTTTGACAAATCCTTGTTCGGCCAGTATTCAAACAAGTCAGTCAGTAACAAGTTTGGAAATTTTTTCCAGTCATCCCAGTCATTCCAGTCATTCTAGTCATCCCAGTCATCCAAGTCATCCTAGTCATCCCAATCATCCCAGTCATTACAGTCATCCCAGTCATCCCAGTCATCCTAGTTATCCCAGTAATCTGAGTGATCCCAGTCATCCCACTTACCCCAGTCATCACAGTCATCCTAATCATCCCAGTCATCCTAGTCATTCCAGTCACCCTAGTCATCCTGGTCATCCCAGTCATTCCAGTCATTCCAGTCACCCTAGTCATCCTAATCATCCCAGTCATCCCAGTCATCTCAGTCATTCCAATCGTCCTAATGATCCCAGTCATCCCAGTCATCCTAGTCATCTCAGTCAGTAGTGTTATATTAGCCATAAAGCCGATAAATGTTAATCCAGGAGAAAACTTATAATGACCACGGTTTTTGCATTTAAGTTTTCTGATCATGAGCACTTCACCAACAGGTACATGTCTCTTAGAATTTTCAATCAAATCAATCAAATTATTTTTGTTCTTGAAACCAAAAAGATTTCAATGCGTTTCAGCTGTCTTTGTATTGTGATTCCCTGCAAACATAAAACTGGCTATTGCACGCATTTATTCAATGTAAAATGTCTAATTCATACAAAATCAACAGAAATACTGAATGCATCCCTTAAAAATAATGTTTTTATTTGCTTGGTCTTGAATAACTAATATCATTTATTCAGAAGTCAATCATAAAATATTTGTTCGACCCTGCTGATTTTCGTTATACACTTTTGACGTGCCAGTCACTAAATCACCAACAGCTGTAGCTGTTCAGGACAACACTCAATAAGATGATTCTGCGTTCAGTTACTTTATTTGCACCATAATAATGTTGACTGAGCTGTACAACGGTACTTGATTTAATTTATTTTGGAATTTTGCTCTTTTATGTTTCATTGTATTTTGTACGCTTTTTTAAGTTTTTACCGTTGTTATCGTTGTTTTATTACTGGAAAAAGTAAGATTCATAAATGTCTACTCCCAAAAGTGGTACACTTGATGGTGAAATAACTGTGAAATGTAAGAATTTGGTCCAATATATATATTACAACAGCTTTCCCTGGATTAGCTTAATCAAACTTTGAAATCACCTGGTCATCCCAGTCATCCTAGTGATGCCAGTCATCCAAGTCATCCCACCCACTCTAGTTGCCCTAGTCGTCCCAGTCATCTTAGTCATTCCAGTCATGTTTGTACTCCCACAAATCCCAGTCATCTCAGTCATTCCAGTCATTCCACTCATCCCAGTTATTGTAGTCACCCAAGTCATCCTAGTCATCCCAGTCATCTCAGTCACCCTAGTCATCCCAGTCATCTGAGTGATCTCAGTCATCCCACTCACCCTAGTCATCACAGTCATCCCAGTCACCCTAGTCATCAAAGTTATCCCAGTCATCCTAGTCACCCTAGTCATCCCAGTCATCTTAGTCATTCCAGTCATGTTTGTACTCTCATAAATCCCAGTCATCCTTGTCATCCCAGTCACCTCAGTCATTCCAGTCGTTCCACTCATCCCAGTTATTGTAGTCACCCAAGTCATCCTAGTCATCCCAGTCACCCTAGTCATTGTAGTCATCCCAGTGATTTGAGTGATCTCAGTCATCCCACTCACACTAGTCATGACAGTCATCGCAGTCACCCTAATCATCAAAGTTATCCCAGTCACCCTGGTCATCCCAGGTACCCTAGTCATCCCAGTCATTCCAGTCATCTTAGTGATCCCAGTCATTCCATTCATCCTAGTCAACCTAGTCATCCCAGTTATTTCAGTCATCCTAGTCATCCCAGTCATCCCAGTCATCTAAGTGATCTCAGTCATCCCAGTCACCCTAGTCATCCCAGTCACCCTACTCATCACAGTCATCCTAGTCATCTTAGTGATCCCAGTCATTCCAGTGACCCTAGTCATCCCAGTCATCCTAGTCACCGTAGTCATCCTAGTTATTCCAGCCATCCCAGTCATCTAAGTGATCTCAGTCATTCCCATCCTCGGAGACCCAGGGGCAGTCAGTCAGGTCGGGAGAAAAGGCAGGACGAAAGATTTCAATTACGGGTGAAAGAGCCCCTGGGTACCGACTCTCACCGCACTATTTCCAGAAATTCAAGCGGATGACGGCTCCCGATTGGGCACAAAAAATGCTTTGTATTATTGTGTCAATCGGCAAACAGTTTCTCCCGAGTTCTTTTCGTGAGTTCGTACACGATGGCTATTGTCTCGCCACATTTGCCTGGTTCGTTCACCAAGCTTGTGCATGCAAGGGAAACTTTTACTTTCTACTCTCCTAACTAGAAACGAAGGAACTACCGATGAGTCGAAGAAACGTTTGGGATGCTATCAGCAGAAGCAATTGAATTTGCCCCGAGAATATTGTTTTTGACGGATCACAATGTATCTTAAATAACAGGATTTGCCGGCAACAGAAAGTCAAATAAGCCATAGCTTGACAAGGCAGAACAACAACTTTGCACGTGCATCACGCTTTTTTGTACATTTCTTTGCCGTCAACGTCACGACTACCCGTGAAAATGCCTAATTTCGCGTTTTGTAAAGGACGTAAACAAGCAATGACAAAATTCATTCTCTTCATGAACTTGGATATGGTTGATAAATTCAGCTCCAGACAAGTTCGCTTGCATTCGACAAAGTAGGCGAGTTGGAATAATCACGATAGAGACTGAAAAAAATATGAATTCACTTTTCCGTGCGATGTTTTCGTGGCTGTCAGCCGTCATGGTATCTTTCATAATCTTTCTGTAAATATACTCACGCAAGACGTGGCCGATGCAAGCGTGAATACATGTTGTACGCTGCAGCTTGTATTTTTCGAAAAGCGTCTTTAGTTTTCGGGCAGACAGTATTATGAGATCAGATGGAGATTTTATATCAAAGTGAAAGTTTCCTGACCGCCTGCATTTCTTTGGTACATGATCCAGACAAGCCGTGATCGAGACAATAGCCTTCGTGTACAAACGCACGAAAGGAACTCAGGAGATGTGTTCGCTGATTGGGCACAATAATACAAAGCATTTTTTGTGCCCAATCAGGAGCCGGCATCCGCTTGAATCTTTGGAAATGGTCTGGTGAGAGTGGGTACCCAGGGGCTCTTCCGCCCTCACTTGAAAACTTTCGTGTCGCCTTTTCTCCCGACCCGACTGACTGCCCCTGGGTCTCCGAGGATGAATCATCCCACTCACCCTAGTCATCACAGTCATCCTATGTCATCTTAGTGATCCCAGTCATTCCAGTCATCCTCGTCATTCCAGTAGTCCCAGTCATCCCAGTCATCCTAGTCATCCCAGTCATCTAAGTGATCTCAGTCATCCCACTCACCCTAGTTATAACAGTCATCCCAGTCACCCTAGTCATCAAAGTTATCCCATTCATCCAAGTCACCCTAGTCAACATAGTCATCCCAGTCATTCCAGTCATTCCACTCATCCCCGTTATTGTAGTCACCCAAGTCATCCAAGTCATCCCAGTCATCTTAGTCACCCTAGTCATCCTAGTCATCCCAGTCATCTGAGTGATCTCAGTCATCCCAGTCACCCTAGTCATCACAGTCATCCCAGTCACCCTAGTCATCAAAGTTATCCCAGTCTTAGTGATCCCAGTCATTCCATTTGTCCTAGTCAACCTAGTCATCCCAGTTATTACAGTCATCCTAGTGATTCCAGTCATCCCAGTCATCCCAGTCATCTAAGTTAGTCATCCCACTCACCCTAGTCATCACAGTCATCCTAGTCATCACAGTCATCCTAGTCATCCCAGTCACCCTAGTCATCACAGTTGTCCCAGTCATCTTAGTGATCCCAGTCATTCCAGTCACCCAAGTCATCCCAGTCATCCTAGTCATCCTAGTGATGGTAGTCATTCTAGTTATCCCAGTCATGTTGGTAATCCCAAAAATCTCAGTCATCTCAGTCATCCCAGTCAGTAGTGTCATCCCAGTCATCTTATTCATCCCAGTAACAGCAGTCAACAAAGTCATCTTCAGGGGTTTCAATAAAAATTGAGGTACCCAGCAGGTTTGAATAGAGTAACCGACTGTATCAAAAGGGGACCCTTAGTCCCCTTTTTCAAGGGGAGGGGGGGCGATGTCTGGGGACGTGCTTAAAATGCGATTTTCAGCGTTCTGGGGACTAAGTTGAGGACAAAGGGGAGTGTGTTTCATTCAAGAAAATGTAGCTTTCATTCAACTTTTGATTTATCAGTCACAATCAATTCCTACAAGCAATGGACAAATGATGAAAACTAAATTACGCACTTTTGCACGTTAACAAATTCTGCGTAAACCTACACGTATAAAGAAATTTGTGAAAAACTGACTGAAATACAGTGTTTACATGACTAAAGCAGAACAAAACCAGTGGGCCTTTATGAAAACACATCATAATTATTACGTTTTCATTCAGATTTTACGATATATATTTTTGTTCACAAAGTTGTTCGAACTAGTTCCTTCTTCTTTCTAGATAAAAAGTAACCGACTTGTATGAGCTAAGTAGCCGACGCGTGACCCTAGTTAATTTAGTAGTCCCAGTGATCCTAGTCATCCAAGTCATCCTAGTCATTCCAGTCATCCTAGTAATCCATGTCATCCCAGTCATGCTATAGTCCCTGTCATCCCAGTCACCCTAGTCATCCCAGTCATCCTAGTTGTCCCAGTCATCCTAGTGATCCCAGTCATCCCAGTCAACCAGTCATCCAAGTCAGCCCAGTCACCCTAGTTTTCTTAGTCATCTTAGTCATTTCAGTTAGCCTAGTCATTCCAGTCATCCTAGTCATTCCATGCCAGTCATGTTAGTAATCCCCAAAATCCCAGTCATTTCAGTCATCAAAGTCAGCAGCCATTCAAGTTGTCATAGTGATCCCAGTCATCCTCGTGATCCCAGTCATCCTAGTCACACAAGTCATTTCAGTCATCCTAGTCATCCCCATCATGTTAGTAATCCCAAAAAATCCCAGTCATCTTTCTCAACTCAGTCATCCCAGTCATTCAGTTATCTCAGTTATAGTGGTCATCCATGTGGCAAGAAATTTCAAGGGTACAATATGGATTGCATATCTGCACTAACAAGTACTGTACTATAACAACCTTATAATAATTATTATTATATTATAATAATTATTATAATAGTAAGTAATATAATAATTATAATAATATTATTATTATAATTATTATTTATACTATTATTACTATATCAGCAGAACTTGGCTTTTAAATGTTGTGACACAGTTGAACAAAGCCGGTCAATGCTAATCCAGGAGAAAACTAATAACGACCACGGTTTTTGCATTTAAGTTTTCTGATCATAAGTTAACTTCACCAACAGGTGCATGTCTCTTGGAATTTTCAATCAAATCAATCACATTATTTCTGTTCTTGAAACCAAAAAGATTTCAATGCGTTTCAGCTGTCTTTGTATTGTGATTCCCTGCAGCCATAGAATTGTAAAACTGGTGATTGTAAGCATTTATTTGATGTAAAATGTCTGATTCATACAAAGTTCAACAGAAATGCTGAATGCATCTCTTAAAAATAATGATTTTATTTGCTTGGTCATAAAAATCTTGAAGTCAATCATAAAACATTTTGTTCAACCCTGTTGATTCCTTTTACACACTTTTGGCGTGCCAGTCACTGAATCACGAACAGCTGTAGCTGTTTAGGACAACACTCAATTGGATGATCATATTCTGCGACTTTCTCACTAATAATAATATCTGATGATCCTGGGCTCAATTCAATAATGTTGATCAAGCTGTACAACTGTACCTGATTTAATTTATTTTGGAATTTTGCTCTCCTATGTTGCATTTTATTTTGTACCTTTTTTATAGTTTTTATTGTTGTTGTTGTAGTTGTTTTGTTGGAAAAAGTGAGATTGATAAATTTCTACTCCCAGAAGTGGTACACTTGATGGCGAAGTAACTGTGAAATGAAAGAATTACGTACAATATAATTATGTTACAACAGCTTTCCCTGGACTAGCTTAATCAAACTTTGAAATCACCCGGCCAACAATCCTGTTTATCTGGTTCACTCAAGAGCTGGATTACAAAGCAAAACATAAAGCACGTACAGTACTGAAGATAACAGTGGCTCTTTGCTCATGAAAGTCCTTGTCCAGTCTTTCTGTGGCATCTGATCTGAAAACAAAAGTTTAAAATATTCAATGAAGTTCATCAGTTATTTTCAGAACAGACCAATTTCCTATTACATTCAAATCTTGCTTAATTTACAGACGCCCGCTTAGTTCGGAAAGCTTATTATTATGGACAGTTTTGCTACTGTCAAGAGTGTGTGTTTTTAATTCCTTTAGTTTATTTATTTAGGTTTTTCCCAGTGTACATTTCTTTGTTTTGTATTTAATTATTTGATTTGATTATGTATAGCTTTCTTTTGGTTTAATTGTGGTTATCAGAAACCTCTGTCCAAGAAAACAGAAAATTGAAGTTCATTGGAACGGAGTAAAGAAGTTCATTTGTTCAGGGTATGATTGACACAGACTCTAAACAATGGACACACTTGTAAATTATACTTCTAAAAGTTTTATTAAATTGACCCCTGCTTTACACACCCCATGCAGTCGGTCTATAACTCAGTCAGTCAGTAAGTCAGTTTCCCAATCACTTCTAAGTCAGTCAGTTGCATGCAGTTATTCAGTAACTTGGTAAGTTACTCAGTTAGTCAGTCATTCAGCCAGTTGATTTAATAATCAGTCAATCAGTCAGCCAGTCAGATACCCAGTTGCACAGTCAGTCAGTTGCTCAATTAGTCAGTATCCTCAGTTGGTTCTGTAAGTTACTCATTCAATCAATCATTCAGTCAGTTATATAATCAGTCATTCCATCAGCCAGTTAGTCAGTTACAAGCAGACAAAGGAGGATTATATTACCATCTTCTTATCATGCATTGTGATCAAACTACATTATCAATGGCTGAATCCCAGAGAGTGACTTATTTCAAGGTGTCACCACACAGGAAACACAAGGGCACAAGAGAGATACATGAAATGATCCAGTATACTCCACATAAACTGTCTCAATCGAACACGATAGATTTCACAAGATAGCTACAAAATTTTGTTTACTGTTTAAATTCTCCATCAGGATTGTTTGACCGCTTGTAAATGAAAGCTGATAAACCCTTGTTATGGGGATCAATAAAGAAATAAAAATTCAATAATACTTTCTCAAACGCTGGCTATGCAATAGTGTAGTAAAATATGCATTGAGTATCGAAGGTATCAAAGAATTTGGCTCTGAGAAACTCAGTACGTGATTTTCAATACAGTCATATTAAAATGACCAGCAGATATTTTTTTCTGAGCTGGTTTATAAACTGACATGCATGCACCTTTCGCAACTTCAAACACTGTTGACTTCCAACCCTATAACTGCCACTGTAACCGTCATCCTAATGAAAGATGCGAAATTACGCTAAGACCTACTTTACCTCCGAATCGTATTCGTAAAGCAGCAAACATTTCTCCAAAACTTTAGGTAAAATTCATGTTTTCATCTCACAGACAGGAAAAATCACCCCATAATAGGCACAAGGCAGGCTGAGAAGATGGCAATATCCTCCTTTCAAGTAGACAGTCAGCCAGTAACTTAGTTGCTCAGTCAGACAGGCAAAATGGTTAGCAAAGCAAATTAATCAGCTAATCAGTTAGTCAATCAGTCAGTTGCTAAGTAAGTAAGTCAGACAGTCACTTAGCTAGTTTCTCAGTTAGTAAGTCAGTTGCTCACTCAGTCAGTTAGATAGTCACTTTATAATGTTAATTTGTCAGTCTGTCAGTCACGTAGCCAGTCAGTTAGTCAGTATACATTGCTTGGTTCAGTCAGTCACCCAGTCAGTTACTCAGCTGCTCTGTCTGTCAGTCAGGTAGCAATTCTGTTGCTCACTTAGTCAGTCAGTCACTTATTCATTTGAGCATCAAGATCATTACCCTTAATTTAAAGGCAAAATTTCTTATTTTAATTTGTTTCTGCAATTGTAAACCAGTCCGACTCTTCTTTTTCATTAATGAGGGTTATAAGGGATTACAAGGAATTAGAGGGGGTGAAAAGAGGTTATGATGGGTTACAGGAGGTCACAAGAGAATACAAGAGGTTACAGAGGGTTACAGCTGGTTGAAGTGGGCTAATACTGGTGGTTACAGGGTTACCGGGAACTACAGGTTGGTTTTATTTATTTTGGAATTATTCTCTTTTATTTTGCAATTTTATTTACAAACATTTAATTTTTTTAATTTTTCTGTTTTATTGGAAATGGTTATTAAAGATTGATAAAATTCTAATCTCCCAACTGTGGCACACCAGATGGTGAAATAACTGTCAAATGAAAGAATTCAAGGAACATGGTATAGCTTAATGAAACTTTTAACCAAACAGCTCTGTTTATCTGGCTCTTTAAAGAGCTGGATTAAAACACAAAACATACATGTACAGCACTTACAATACTGAAGATAACAGAGGCTCTTGGCTCATAAAGGTCCTTGTCCAGTGTTCCTGTGGCATCTGATCTGGAAACAAAAGTTTCAAATATTCAATAAAGCACATCAGTTGTTTTCAGAACAGACTGATTTCCCATTACATTCAAAATTCTTGTCTTACAGACACCCACTTAGTTCGGAAAGTTTATCATTACGGACAGTTTGGTTTTTCCCTGGGGAAAGAAAGCCCTTATGCTTTCTCTAAATTCAACCTACTCAATACAGACAACCTGTTAATATGGACACTTTCTTAGTGCCCATATTAAAAAGGTTGGACTGCATCACATTTCATGAGTACCAGTGAGCAACCATGCATACTGGAATATTTAGCACATACTGCATGATTACCCAACCCTTGACTGTCCTAGCAAATGGCACTCGCACTTTGATTTCTGTACCCTCCGCTAGCTCCTTACACAGTAACTCAGTCAGCCTGTCAGTCAGAGGAATAGCCAGTCAGTTGCTTTTTCAGCTCAGTCAGCCAGTTGGTTTAGTGCTTGAGGTTAGTCAGACACTTGATAAGGTGTTCAATCAGTCTGTCATTCTGTCAGTTATTCAATCAGTCATTTCGTCAGCCAGTCAGTCGATCACTTAAACAATCAGCCAGTAAGTCATGCAGTTACTCAGTCAGTCAGTAAGTTAGACAGTTAGCCAGTAACTAATTTGCTCAGTTAGTCAGCCAGTTAGACAGTTATCCAGTTACTGAGTTGCTCAGTTATTTAGTCAGCTGACTAGTAAGTAAATCAGTCAGTTTCTCAGTCAGTCAGTTGTTCAATTTGTATGTTATGTTATGTTATGTTATGTTATGTCAGACAGTCAATGAGCTAGTTTCTCAGTTAGTAAGGCAGTTTCTCAGTTAGTCCTGAGTCAGTCTTTCGGGAGGTCAGTTACTCAGTTTGTCAGATTGTAAGTCAGTCAGTTACTTGGTACATGTAAGTCAGTTGCTCACTCAGTCAGTCAGTTAATTTGTCAGTCTGTAAGTCAGGTGGCCGGTCAGTTAGTCAATATTGTTACTTGCTCAGTCAGTCTGCCAGTCAGTTAATTAGTCAGTAGGTCAATGAATCAGTCAGTTACTCAAAAAGTCAATTAATGAGTCAGTCAGTCAGCCAGCAAGTCAGTCAGTCAGTCAATCAGCCAGACCATCAGTAAGCTAGTCAAATTGACAGCCACTCAATTGGCAAGAAAGCCATCCAGTCAGTCAGTAAAGCAAGTAAGCTAATCAGTCAGTCGGTTTTCCAGTTTGTCAGTCAATTGTAAGTCAGTCATTCAGTAAGTAAATTAGTAAGTCAGTCAATTACAGTGTAGTCAGTCAGTCAACAACAAGTCAGCCATTTTGTCAGTCAATGAGTCAGTCAGTCACCAAATAAGTCAGTCAGTCCATCAGTCAGTTATTCAGTCAGTTAATCCATCAGTTAATCAATAATAATAATATAATCTGCAGTAAGTTGGTTAATAAGACAGTTAAACAGTCTGTCAATTAGTCAGGTAGTCAGTCATGTAATCAGCAAGACAGTCATTCAGTTAGTCAGCTAGTCGCTCATTTAGTCAGTTGGTCAATCAGCTAAGTATCAAGGAAAAGGTCAATCAGTCAATAAATCAGTCCACTCAAATGGCATCATGTAGATTGCAGGAAGTTATAATAAATGATTAAAGGAAGAACTTGGCATTATTATACCAACATTGTGGAACAGCTTGTTTAAAGCAGATCACATATGAATTGGCATTTGTCAGGAAAAAGTATCTACATGTAATTATTTTAAGATTTGATTTTAACTGTGTGCATGTGATTACTTGAAACAATTACACTAGAAAGAAAAAAACCCAAAGTGATTAATACTATCATAATGCCAATAATACAAAATAATTTCTAAGTGAATTTGAAAATGAACAAATTACACGCGTATTTCTGAAGTCACATTTGCACATGCGCTACTTGTTGGAAAGAACTGTACACTCTGGCCTCAAACTATCCTAGAGTTTAATTTAGGTGTCCTTCATGAAAAAATCAAAACAAACATTCATTTGATTTCAATAAATGCATTCAAAAAATATGAGCAATATTTTACACCAAAACTGTTTTATATTCTTCCTTTTAGTTTCAAATTTTTTATGAATCTCTGTCTTGTCAGTAGTAAACAAGAAACAGCTTACCAAATATTAACAACAAGATGAAGCCAAGTCACTCAAGTAGTGTTTTTCTTTCACTTGTCTAGTAGACATGTATCTCTCATTAATACAGAGACATTAAATTTGTAACAGGTTTGAATTTTTGTTAAATTAGGCCAGGTATGGCCACTGAAAGCGGATGAAACTGTACGTCTATCTTACTTTAAACAAGCTGCACAGTTTATCTGGTCCACTCAATAGCTGGGTTACAAAGCAATCTATACAGCACTTACAGTACTGAAGATAAGCTCAAAATCCTGGCTGTTGGTGTCTTGACACATCTGTTGGACTAATCTCACAGATCTGAAATGAAAAATCAGTCACTTTGATAAGCAATCGCAGTAATCTTGATTTACATCATGAAGGCATTGAAATTAAATGCCTTTTCTTAGCATGAATCTCAGTATATCAGCTGGCCAGTCGAGTCAATTAGTCGATGAGCTAGCCAGAATGTCAAGCAGTCTGTCAGCCACAGTCAGTCAGTCAGTCAGACAGTCAATTGGTCAGTAAGTTAGTTAAAGCGGAGAAGTCAGTAAGTTAGTCAGCAAGTCAGCCACCAGTCAATCAGTCAGAAAAGATGCAAAACAATCTTTAGTCATTGTTGTCGCCACTTTGTTAGTAAGGTAAAATTAACTTGGAAAATAGAAAGTCGACGCAAGTACTGGAACTCTACGGTTAAATAGACTCAACATTGCAGATTCACTTTATTGTATGTATTTAATTGATAGATTCCCACTGCATCAGCCAATGGAAACTACTAGTCTACAAATTGAACTAGTCTATTTATTTTCGAAGTTCTCTAGTATGGGAAATGTGTATTTATTATTCATACTGATGTCTTCATTGATGTTTCCTTGATGTAATAGATATGCAAGGTCTCGAAATTTGGTCCATATTATTTTGGCCAGTATAGTCAACACTACTTGGTCGATACGGTGACCTTTAAATTTAATGTCGGTGGAATATCGGTCAACTGTCAGAGGTATATAATACAATGTGCTTTAGGGTCTTTTTAAAAGCATCTAGCATCTTGGAAACGTCTAGTACGGGTGACCAAAAGTGCTATGGACCTTACGATAATGACAGCGTCGATGTCCATGAAAACGTAGCTGAAAAATCGACTTTGCATCCTTTTAAACATTTTCGCGATTTTCCTGATTCGCCATGTTACTTAAAAGAAGGCAATTTTGTTTGGAGCTGAAGAGAGGTGACCGCGCCCAATTTCGGACAGTGATGTACAACAATTCATACAAAGAAGCCTCTGAGAAACGGGGGGCAGTCAACAGGGATATCTGCGCTGCTCCTCCGCAGACGTTTCTAACCTAAGTTAAATTACGTCTGCAACACAGGCTACAGTCCACCAAGTACTCAAGTATTAGTGAAATATTGGTGGAATGTCAGGAGCCTATTGATGGACATTTTGGCCGACAATCAGACAAGCACAATCGGCCATCATATCGACCGACACTTGACCAACCAATATAACTGATATGTAGGTCAATATATCGAACGACACATGGGTCACTTGTCGGTCAATAATTATATCGTAATAGACCGATATGTCAACCGAGTGTTGGTCGATATGTCGACTGAGGGGTGCACAAATTACACAAGATCCAGAAATTGTCAGTCAGTCAATAAATAAGTGTCACACTCAAATTTAGTGAATCAAAGCAGAACTTGGCATTATATACTTATTATCTAACCACGTGGCACAGCTTGTTCAAAGCAGATTGTGTCACACTGCTACTCCATACCAGTCAGTCAATAGGTCAGTCAGTCAGTCAGCAGCTCAGTCAGTAAGCCAGTTTGTCAGTCTGTCAATGAGTCACTTAGTTAGTCAATCAGTCAATCACTCAGCATGTCAGCCAGTCAGTTATATTTAGTTAGTAAATAAGGCAGGCATTTAGCAGGTTAGTCATTCAGTCAGTCAGTTAGAGACAATCAGTCTGCAGTCAATCCAAAATGTCAGCCATTTGGCCAGTCAGTGTGTCAGTCATCTAGTCAGTCACTCAGCAAGTCAGCCAGTCAGCAAGCCAGCCAGCCAGCCAGTCAGTCAGCAAGTCAGCTAGACAGCTAGACAGTCAGTAGGTCCACAAGACAAGTCAGTCAGTTGGTTGGTCAGCCAACCGTAAGTCATCCATTTCATCAGTAAGTGAATCAATTAGTAAGTCAGCCAGTCAGTCCATCAGTCAACAGTCACTTAGTTAGACAGTCAGGGAGTCAGTCAATCAGTCACTTAGCTAGTCAGAAAATCAGCCCGACAGTCGACCAGTTAGTCAGTTAGTGAGATGGTCAATCAGTTAAGTGAATTGAATGGACCACTCTGAAAATTGTCAGTCAGTCAATAAATCAGTCCACTCAAGAAATATCATGTAGATTTCCAAACTATACTAAAACCAGAACCTAGTAGTTTATACTTGTTATTCAACAACATGGCACAGATTGTTCAAAGCAAATTGTGTCTTCTACTCCAGGACAAATTGCTATTAGTCAGAAAAACTTTAAAGACTTAATTTTAACAGCATATTATCATTTGAACCCATAGTAAATATTTAGCAAGTTAAAAAAACAAACTTAATGAACTTGATGCCATCAATAAAGAATTAATTCCATACTGAATTTGAATCTGAATTTGAAAAATGTACTCTTTGACCTCAAACAGTTCTAGAGATTTTGGCTGTCTTGCATGAAAAGATCAAAAGAAACATTCATTTAACTTTAGATATATACACAAAAAATTAAGCAATTAACAAAAATGTTTTATATTCTTCCTTTAAATCTGAGAATGTTGTTGAATATTTTTTCCTTCACTAGTGTATCTTTTATTTTTCAGATACATTAAATTTGAAAAAGTTTTGAGTTTTGTGTTAAATTAGGCCAGGTACATCCTCCATCTCATGAAGCCAGGCCTCAATCTTACTTTGAACAAGCTGTACCAGCAGTTTAGTTTTATATCTGGTTCACTCAGGAGCTTGAATATATAGCAATACATACAGCAGTGGTAGACCCAGACCTTCAGATAAGGGGGGGGTCATCATCCAGACCCTGAGATCCACCCTGGATCACCCACTGTACAGCACTTACATTGCCGAAGATAATAAGCTCAAAATCCTGGCAGTTGAAGTCTTGACATATGTGCAGAACCCATCTGATCTGAAAAAAAAATTGATCATCTTCATCAGCAATCAGCAATCTTGCTTCTTCAGGCACAAACTCTAGGGTTGCGCTTGATTGGGAAATCCGGATTTCGATATTGATATCCACATTTTGGATTTTGCAATCAAACGCGAAATCTGAACACGGATCTCCCTTCTAGTTCTTATGATCAACTTCTTCTTCCAAAATCTCAAACTTTCACCCACTCCCAAGTCAAAGGCCTTGCTACTACGCATACAAATAAACAATTTTCTACATTGCACTTTCAATAAGACTTTAAAAAAAGGCCAATTCGCAAATAAACCCTTTATACGCTGTTGGAAACGCACCGGTTTGCCCTTAAAAATCAAAGCGTTAAAAATCCCCAAGGGTTGAGATTGAACTATTGAAAGAGTCGTGCATAGGCCTGATAAACAATATTAAGCACATGAGCTTCGAGGCTGAGGGTCAAGATCTTACCAAATGCAGAGTAAAACATTACCACAAGCACTTCTAAAACATACAGTTCTTACTGTTTGATCTACCTATAATCGCTACTAACCTTGCAAAGTAGATGAAAAACGGCTGAAAAACAACCATGCCTTCCGCGCGCCATCTTTGAATGTTAGTTTCCAGTGCCCCAAAACGTCCACAGTGCGCGGCCTCCTTTCTCCTTGCGGAAAAATAGGACCCCGATGAGTGCATGTGTTTGTTGCTAAAAAAGCACTTTTTAGCGACTTTGTAGCTCAAATTTGAAAAAAAAAGTCTATTAATAAATGGGCAGAAAAGGCAAACAATAGTGAGCGCTTGCTCGCTCTGGTGTTTTCTTTCTTTTTTGTTTTGTTATTTTCTGGATTTAGTTAGAATAACAAATTAGCGGCGTCAATGAGGATAAAAAACCGTTAATTGAATAGTTTTTGCCCTATTTTGACTTGGCATCTCAGTTGTAGATGTCGCCGTTAAACTAGTGATTGAATCCTCCAAGTTCATATCTTTAGAGATTCTGCCATTTCAGTCTGTTTTTCTTTTGCTTTTTACCTTTTGCCGTACCGTACTGAACTCGAATAAGCGCCCCGGTGCTAATTACATTTTTTCACACCTAAAATTCGGCGCTAGTTGGAGGGCGGCGATTATTTGAAAGTTGGACGGGAAAAATAATTGTTTTCACTAGGTATTATAAGTATCCGTATTAAAATTTCCGGATTTTTAAAACGGGACCGGGTCGCGGCGCATATTCAGGTGCATAGCTTATAAACTAATTTTTGTCCCAAATGCGGCGCTTATTCGAAGGCTGCACTTAATCGAAGCAAGAGCCATAATGGCTCTTGATCGAAGCCCTTATTCGAGTAGATAAGACATTTTAATTTTGGAGTCCGAGTTTGTAGTTTTCAACGTTGCAATCAGTAATTTACTACGAATGTCATTTTTGCTAGCCTGCACTGGTTGTCTTGCCGGCGCAAGAGTCATTCGGTATAGTGTAGACAGTCTTAACCCTTTAAACCCTAAGATCAAAATTTGAATTCTCATTTGTTGCCCCTATTCATTTCCTACAGATGTAGTGGGAGAATTTGATAAAATATCAAGCAAATTTATCCGGTGTTATCATGTCAGTAATTCTCATGAATATCAATGTAATATCAATGCTTACAAAGCATTGATATTGCAAGGAGAACTTTGATGCTGATCACTCAAGGCTTAAAGGGTTAAATCTGTGCTTTGTTCTGTTGAAAAGCACGCAGGAAGCGGCTTGAGCACGAAAGAATTGTCTAGGGAAACACGAGACGTAGTCTTGTGTTTCTCCCTACTTCGTTTCCTTAATGCTTTTCAACAGAACAGAGCACAGTCAAGGCTTCTTTATTTGTTTTATGATAGAGAATCCATGCGTCCCTACGCATTACTTCACTCTTTTTCAACCAGTCAGAGAACGTGATTTATCTGAATCGTATTTTATAAACAGATAAAGAAATAGACCTCATGCTAAAGTCGGTTTTAATTGGTTTTATTCGTTAAATTGAAATACGTATTAGATAATAACCCTTAAAAGTCGATTCATCACAAAGTACGCTTGGGCTATCTGTACCAACTGCCATGTTTTTGAACAACGGCGACGGCAGTGACTACTTCTCTTATAACGTGATTAGCATTCTTTTAAGCTTATCCCTGATTATTTCGACTCGCTCAATTTGCTAAATGTAGGCATATTTTCCTGGAAATGGATTTTAAGAAAAATGGCAATAATAATTTTAAAAAATGCGTTATTTAAATTTCCCAATGTGCAGTGGGCTGGCTCCAGATTTTTTGAAAACATCATCGACTTAGAACACAGCAACAGGCCTTTGTAAAGAAACTATACTTAAGAGTGCTTAAAACGCCTTACACAAGTGTATCCGTTATAATGATGGCCTCTATTTACCCTAGTCAGTTGGGATTTACATCTTTCTGGCATAATTCTCTGCAAAATTCTTGCAGTTTGAGAACAATAGGATTTTAAGAGGGTTAGTAGCTATAAGCAAAAAGCACACACACACTCATTGTCATAATTAAAACCAAAGTTCTTTAACAAGGGTGGTTTCAAATTGAAGTGCTTGTTTAAATTTGCGGGCGTTTTCTATTGATTCCATGTCGCTGACTCTTTTGATTACTTTGGTCAGGAGGCTAACGAGGTGGTCGTGAGCAACATGTTCTCGAAAAACTTTCCCAATTGCACGAACAAAATTACTTCCTAGGTTAGGAAATCTGTATGACACGTATCCCTCAACTGTTGAGTACGCAGTTAGGAAATCTGTTTGCCAAACCATCCTCTCCGGTGAAGGACTTTTCGTTTGATCAATCGGCGAATCAGGACAGGGAGAAGGCATTTGAACAGAGGGCGAACCACATGCATTAGTCACGACGTTCACCCCTTCGTCCTCTTTATCCACTCTGCATGCTTGGACAAAAAGGAGCTTTGGTTTTCCCCTTAGTGTTGCACAGTTGGCGTTGGAAAGCACGTCTTTTATTGTCTGGATTGGCAACGGAACACCATCAGAGCCAAACACTTCGCCACTGCTTCCATGACTCATGAGCCAGAGCACAAAACAATCGTAGTCACTGTGGTCCTTTTCGTATGCAAAAAAGTCTACCTCGTTCAACATCTCTGTTTTAGTACGATTCTCTCTAATGTGTACCTCAAATCCCAGAGCGCTGAACATTTCTTTTACTTGACGGACATCTTCCTCTGAGCCGTGGCGTGGTGTTTGTCTGCCATGTTCAGTATTATCTGCAAACAGCTCGTTATTAATGATCAGTGCAATCCCTCTTGGAAGAGCAGTCATTTTGTAGACAAAGTCTGTTCCAGGATGATGACCTGGGCGAACGTCTACATGAAAAAGAACGTTTATTAAAATTATAATACTCCAAAAGGGAAATATCATACGCTATAAACTAAGAATAATACAAGAATACTTTCAGCCTTAAATCGGCAGAAAAGTAAGAATATTTAGCCTGAGGTGAACGAAGCAGGGCACGCTTCCTGGTGGTTGACTTAAGTTCTGCACCTGGGTTCATCCTCTGGCATTGTCATAACTGGCGTTGTGCCCTTTGCCGTGCAGCCTGTTGTGAAACAATGTTTGGGTGCAGAGTTTTCGCGGAAGGGTAACATGACCTAACAGAATAACTTGGGATGGGATTTTTTGCCAAGTTTAATAAAGTTTGTCTTCCGACAAAAGTAGGAAAATTTCAGACTCTTGATTGCGTCATTACAAGCGTTTCCTCGACAATTGCTACTTAACGCCTTTTATCACTAGTTCGCCTTTGTATCTGGACTTTGAAGAAGGGGGAGGGTGCGACTCTCACAACGGCGTCTTGGAAGGACAACTGTGGTAACTGAGGCATCAGCAAAAGGAATAACCTGTTGTTACGGCCCTTGTTGAATTAAGACAGTGCCATATACAACAAAAAGTTCCCGATAAGTAAGCCTGATAAGCAAGAAAGAATCGAGTAACTTTGTTCCTTGTGCTACAGACTCACATCCAAATTCGATTTGTTTATCGTTAAATATATATATTATAGGGTGTTGCTTACTGATGCACCAATGGCGAACATTATTATTAAAATATGTGACATCCACATTTTGGGCCTCTACCGTTAATTGTGTACTTGCTTTTAGGGAACAGGGCTAAGACGACCTAAGCGAAAAATATCGAGGTATTTGGTGCAATGAAAGTCAGGCAAACATGCAAATTTCAAGTAGTTACAGTTAGGTTTTTCTCACCTTTGATGGGAAACCATTTTTCTAGTCCTGGAACATTCGTGGTATTATTGCCGAAGCTCTTTAGGCAATTGTTCATTTGCCCGTCTCGCAGAATTTTAAGAAGGCACGAACAATCATCGTGCCTGCAAGCTACTTTGCCATGGCTATCACACGTGACGTGTTCCTCAGAACAGTCGGTACATTCGACGCACCAATTATATTCCAAACTGGTCAAGTAGGGCCACTCATCCATCAAAGAAGTCATTGTGTGTTTCAGAAATCTCCACACGAGGGAAGCCATTTCTTCAATTTCTATCACTGGAGCTTCTTGACACTGTTGCGTTTTAAAATGACGTAAAACAAACTTAATAAAGCGTTTCTGGCGAATACAGATTAGCTGGTGAGAAAAATCCTTTGATAGTAGCGTAAACCTTGCTACCCCATCAAAAAGTCTGGGCGCCTCCTTGAATCCAATTTTGGAACACCATCTGGTACAACGAGATACGAGTCGCGTAAAAAGCCCGTGTGGAACAAATCCAGATGGAAACTGAAGATATAACGGGCATGGGTCTGTCAGGGCTGGTTTTAAATGGCAAAGTCGTCCAGGTTGTGAACGTAGTTGAGCTGGAACAAAGTACTTCACACCATTTATAGGAAATGCACACTTGGCAATCAAACCAAACCGTTCCATCAAGTGTAAGATGTTTTCTTTCGCAAAGCCTTGCTGACAAAATTTGGAAAACACGTGATCGACGAGTTCCATTGAGAGAACACCGGTTATCTCCATTTTTTTCCACAGTAGGGAATGCTTGGATTTCTGCAAAAATGGAACGAATATGTTACCACAAGAAAGAAATAAAAATGCAAATCTGATGTTCTTAAATTTAAAAGGCTTCCACACACGATCGAGCGCCTCCTAAACAACTCCTTTTCATCTGTAGTTTGAAATATTGTATTTTTGAAGAGCCTTAAGTAAGCTCATAGACCTACGGGCACTTTCGGACTTTGGCTCGGGGGCAGCGGCGTCGGCGACCTTGCCCGAAGAAATTACTCAATGCCCCAACGTCTTGGTGTTGTAAACGAGATACAAAAGTACTTACATCGTATCAAAAACAAAAACGTTTAAAATTCTCACGCTTAGTGAAACAGTAATAATTTCGAGAGAGACGTCGCGTAGTATATTTGATCTGGTAAAATCAGAAACATACTTTGAAAATTCACTCCTCCCGTGGCGTTTTCCGTTTCAGATCTGTTCACAATGATTTATACTCATAGGAGTGCCCAATATGAACGTTAGCGAGCACAATCTATTCTGTCACATCGTGCTACGAAGATAAGTTTTCAGTATCGAACTGATCGCTCTAAACTGAAATGTATCTAGAGATCTTAGATTCCCAGCTCACAATGGACACCACGGACAGAAATCAATGAAGGTACTGGGATGAAGAGTGAATAACAGGTATCGACACCACGCATCTAAATCTGACATGTGCGGATTTAGACTGACGTTTAGAAACGACTGTCGTGGTTACATTAACAATCATCCTTTGGAATCGAGGTAAATATTCCTAAAGCCACTATTCACCGAGATTGAAAAGAATAATTGTTTTAGTATATACACACGGAGTGATCTCAACAAAATCAGAGAGGAAACCATTAAAAAGGCGAGTATGATTTGATTGACAGATCAAATCACGGGGAAGCTGTAGGATTTTCAAACATGGTAATTCACATACAAGCTTATCACTTCGCAAACAACAGCGTAATGGCTTAAATAGAACCGTTAAAAGTTTAAATTGTTTCCTTACCTGAGAAGAAAAGTAAAGCTTTGTTGTTTTCTGTTGACTCGCCAAGTTTATAGCCAAAAAAGTTTGTTGTGTCGTTCTTTTAAAAGATCGTTCTTTAAAAATTAAGAAAAAAACCGAGCTCACACATTATCCACTCGCAAGTAGGTGAATATTGTTGAATAATCCGAGATAACGAACTAATCAGATTGCTTAAATCACTGAGATCACTGAGTGTGTATATACTAAAACTCTGTGTTTTGACTTCCTTTTTGTTTTTAAGTCTTATCCCAAGTGCTGTTTTCCCGAATAATGGAGCGTTTTGTGAGGAATCTCGCCCCCTTCCCCCTCCCCCTTAGCCCGTGCGCCTATGGAGATAAGCTGTGTGTTGGTGAATTTCTGCGATGTTGCATAGATTTTTATGTAACCCCCAACAATGTTCATACTAATAAATCCTAAGGAAATTAGCCCATTTATCCCAAAAGTTTTACTTTTAAATTACCATATCGTTGAAATGACGGATGGTTATAAGTTTCCTGAAAATATCAATTAGCCATTGGGACTGCAGTATAACTGTGTTTCGGTGTTTAACAATGATTCCAAGGTCGTGATAAAAATCCAGCATGGTGTCCATCTCCTTCTCGTCTTCGATGAAGCATACTTTCTGAACAATCGTCCGTAGATCCTTTAGGCCCAAGTACTGTATGCTCGCTGCAACCAAGCTTTTAATGACCTTCTCAAAATTGAACCACCTGCAGGAAAAACGAAGTTATGACCGAAAAAGTCATCAAAGTGGTTAGGTTTAGCGTTAAATCGAACGGTATTCTGAATGAAAGTTTGAGACAAGGTAAAAGGAGCATATGTATAGAAAGGTTTTTTAAATCGGATGTAACTAACTCGGAACGAGAGTACGGGTAAAGGGACTTGAAAAATGGTAACAAAACTTAACGTCCACCCTAGCAGCATCAGTAAATTGATTACCCATTCTCTTCTTTGTTGCCATTTTGGTTTAATTTTCCCTTTCTCCATGCTCGTTACTAGTTCTTCGTTCCTCGTCTTAGTAACATCCTAGCAAATCAAGATTGAACATAAAGTTGCACCTGGAATGGTGTTTTGAAGAAGCTACAACCATTTGCAAAAATACTTGACACACTACCTTGTTTGGCCTGTGCATGATCTTGTGCTTGTGATCCTCTTGTAAAATGCTGAAAACTTGGAGGAAATACTTTGAATGGAGGGGAGAAAGGGGTTAAGTGTTATTTCTCGGAGATGTGAGCCTAGCAGCCATTTGATGTAAAAAGGCCGGTTTTCGTCGAAGTGCCCCAGTAGCTTTGCAATTGGTTGTAGCTTTCAAGATCATCGAAAAAAATTCACAGCGTGGAAATATGATATTATACAGTAGGAAACTGCTTTGGAGTGATCTTTCGTGACAAAACTTACCGAAGTGGCAACTCCTCTCCCATGTATGGCTCCTGCTTTAAGACCTCCATTATCTTGTCTTTGAGATCGACGAGCTGCTTTTCGTCTGAACCTGACTTGTTAGAAATTGCAAAGAAAGGACGAATCACATGTTTTGCAAAGCTTTTTCCCGAAATCGCTTTCTGGATCTGTGATTCAATATCCTTGATATTACTTTTATATGGCTCATCAGCATGTGTTCCTACAATGAATACTGGAGGACGCAGGTATTCGAGCTCCCTCTCTTCCTCTTTACCCGCTTTTGTTTGTTGTGAACACGTAGTACTTACTGAAGCAAGCCATGACATTAGGTTGTCTAAATTTGTCTCGGAATTTGGATTCCTTAGACGAACTTCGCAATTTTCTCGTTTAAAAGAGGGTTGGGCCTCCGCTTCAAGTGGCTTATTCAAATTGCAGACCAACAGATAAATTGCTCTTTTCGTCAAAAACACAGGATATGAAGCGTAATAAAGATGTTGTCCTGCAAAGTCCCATAGATCTAGCGTCGTGTGACGTTCAGCTTGTTCCGCATCTTTTTCCAGATTTAATCCCTTTAAATGCTGAACAAGTATTTCTGTGAAGTCTTCTGGAGGATGGGCTGGGTCTATCTTCAACTCGGGTATGGAAATTGTAGGTTCTGCAGTCACTATTTCTGGTACGTCTTCTGGAGGGGAAGCTTCTTCCATCTTCCCGTCGATCATGCAGCTCGTAAGTTCTTCAAGCGCGATGTCCAAATTGCTAGATATGTGAGAATGAAATCCAGCTTCTTCGGTGTCCTTCTTTTCCGTTTGTCGGAAAAAATTCTAAATATATAAAGAAAGAATCAATAAAAGGAGGAAAAGGGTAAGTAAAACATTTCGCCAAAAACTATCTTGTTAGTTGTTGAAAGAGGAGCCGCTTTCCTATTACCCACGTTAATGTGCACGAATTGCGCGCCAAAATTCAGTGGAGCGGAACTGGCAGTTACGTTAGTTACCTTTTAGTGATTGTACGTTAATGAAAGTTTAGCGAGTATTCCTTCGTTAGAAATGAAAAAATAACTAAAAATCTGAAACCTGTGAAATCGGTTAAACAACCTAAAAACGAACGTGACGTTATCATAATGAGATTTTTCTACGTCCTGATTTTTAGTCACGAGATAAAGACAAAAGGCGATGACCTCATCGGCGTTAATGTATAATTCTACTTCTCTCCAATGAGCACAGATTCCACTTAAAAAAAGGTAGAAAACTGCCTTAAATCTGCGCCCTATACTACTTTTTGGAGCCCAACTATATCGCTCTTCATAATTAAATATGACGAACACTTATCTGATTTTTTAACAACTGGCGTTTTCCAACATCGGTATTCTTTATTTCTGAAAAACTGGCCAGGTTTACGACAAAATCGGCGAAGAGCAATTTACGTTAGTATCCTTAAGTGTGAGGTTTTAATTAGGTCAGGTTTCTTCAACCCAGTAAGGAGGACGGCAAATTACGTCAATAAGTGAAACTAGTTCTTTCGAGACGATTGCAGGACATTTTGCTAACCTTACTATTCTTTTCATCTTGACCTTTCTGGTTCATGTTAGTTTTCTGTTCCTGAAGTTTTCCTGCCACTACTTTTGCAAGCTCGTTGGCAAAAATGAGCTTTTCATTGGTGATCTTCCAATTGGTGGCATGATCGACGTCAAATTCAAATGTAGATGGGTCAACTTCAACCCCGTCTGTACTCTGTTCATCAGGGTCAAATGGCAGGCCAAGAAGATGTTTTTTTAAACTCGTCTTTCCCGCTCGATCTTGGCCGATGAACATGATTCGACCACGATACACCTTTACCTTTCCATTCTTCAAAGCATTTTCATAAGCACGTTTTGCCTCGGGTCCTCGAGCTATGATTTCACCTGGTACTATCGGAAACAAAACCGGACAAAAACAGGTGTTTTAATAATTTATTTATTTTCTGTTATGACGGGAATTATGCCAAAATGTGCCAAATTGGTACGAAAAGAAAAAAAATGAGAAGAAGGGAGAAACAGAGGAAGAGAGAGAGAAAAGAAAGAAATAACAGGAACGTGTAATTGTGATTGTTCGATTTATTAAAAAAGAAAAAGGAACAATACAAAACAGAAAGTGCCAAGGAAACCTCAAGAGAACCCAGGGGGCCAATGTACAGTCGAACCTCCATGTGCAATCACCTCTTGTAAGCGACCACCTCCCATAAGCGACCTCCTATCCAAAACACCAACATTTTCCCAGTCAAAGCCTTACAGCTGGAACCTCTAGTAAACGACCAACTCCTGTAAGCGACCGGGTTTTGCAATTGCTATTTAGAGAAAGGAAGAAGACGACATACGCTCTGCGGAATGGGTACGAACATGGCCCTTTCTCCACGCCACCGTTGATCTCTTTGCACTCCTTTTCCTCCACGCGCACGGAAGAAGAAAAAAGAAACATTCACAGACACATGATTGCAAATGCTTAATGCAAAAGCATTCACAGACGTTCAAGCAGCCCTGGAGTCGGCATCGTTGCGCTCATTAGATATCCATTTTGTACAGAAAATAAACATGCAGCTATTTTGCAAACAAGACATAATTTTTCCTATAATGCCTTGTTTATATTTTGGTAAGTTAGGAGCCATCTCAGTATAATTGAAATTAAGGTGCTGATAAGGCGTAAATTTTACCTTTCCTGGTTTGTGGAGAATGTTTTCCTTCTGCTGCATGTTCACGGGTTTCGACACCTTCTTTACGTTCAGCTGATATGGAAGAAATTTCCTCAAAAGCTTGCTTAAGCACACTCACTTTACATGTCTTCTCATTCAAATCTGTTTGAAAACACACACATACAGATATACGATGATGTTTTCTATATTCTAGAAGTAAAACGTATTTCCTGATTATTTTTTAGCTTTTGTTTTTGTTTTATCCCAATACGACTACATGGCCAGAAAACATCATCATTTTTTTATTTCCTGGAGATCAAAAATCCTACTAGGTAATAAGGGACATCCCGTGTCAAGTTTCAACTGGGTAAGTTGAAGGGGAATTTATACCCAGACTGCTATTTTACAACTAGTTTTAGGTCACATCTTCTTTCTAAGTTATACTCCCCCAACCACTTCCGACATACCTGGCGGTGGTACTGCCTGACACTTTTTCCGGTGTAACACCGGTATGTTGTGCGGCATTTGTAAAAACTAACGACGCATTTTTTCGGTGTAATTACAATAGCTGTGGCAGTCTATAATGAATCACTGATGAATTAAAGCTACGCTTATTGTAACGGGCCGGTTGCATCATTTTTCAGTGAAAACTGAAATGAAAACCACCGTACGTTCAGTAAAGTATAAAGTAATAATGAGCTGTCTGACTCAATGTTTTTAGTCAAAAGTTCTTACCTCGACTACCACTTGAAAGTATTTCGTCTTTCGCTGATTGCACACGGCTTTTGTCCTTCTCTTTCGCATTAGCTGGTTTTGGAGTAACTTTGCCTGAAACAAAATAAAATACACGCACATATAAGGAATAAAAGAGAAGTTTATGTTTGTCCATACCCTGTGGTTTAACAGGTTTCCATAAAAGGTGAGGCACAAACTCATATACTTTTATCAATTTGACAGTCCCACGGCTAGAGTACAAACGCTTTTCAAACCAGTTACTGCCAGTATAGATAATCAATTTCAGCTCCTGCTATCAGAATATGACTTCAGTAGTACAGGGTAATCTCCAAAAAAGGGACGGCAACCTCAAAGCCCTGATTAAATATGGCTTTTGTATGTTCTGAACACTACGCACTTTGATCTCGAAGGATATTAAAACTTCCCCTATCTCCATATAATTCTTCAGGTCACACGAAAGCCTAATTCAATAATTGCTCAATAGTTTACTCTCCTAACGTGCCTTCTGTATCGAACTGGAAAACCCACCTCATGTCTAGGCCAAACCTCGAGCTTTTCATGTGACGAACCCAACATAGTGAGTCCAGTTCGTGAAAAGTTCGACGTCTGGCTCAGTAAAATTCGCCTGAGTGAGTTTGGGTCGTCCAACACGTTCTATCCGTCTGCTCCTAATTCGAACAGATAAAATAGAACGTCTGAAGATCGTCTCCAGGTCAAACGTCGATTTTCACATGCGACGAACTATAACTAAAAAATTCAAAATTTGTACGAGAATGTATATTTAGCCTCAGTCGGCTAAAATTGCTTTTTGGTCTCATTCGGTTGATTGATTCGACGCGTCCTAAGTTCGCCGTCGCAGTTCTCCGTTTCGTAAACTGTCGCTGCCATTTTTAAGACACTTGGAAAATTTTTGACTTGTTATTGAGAGCGTTTCTATTAAAAAGAAAGAAAATCTCAACGCAGGGTTGAACCCGGACCTTTCGAGCATCCTTATCTCTCTCCACTACCACTACACTACTACACTGACTCGCCAAAATTCCGAAAAATGTAAGTACATAAACTAACAAACTATTTTTCTTAACTGATACATCAATAACAGGTGACCCTAGCCCTTTCTATAACTTTTAACGTAAATTCAGATTGGGCATCAACGTCGTTCTTTCTAAGACTATCCAAAAACGTATTATTTTCCTTATTGTAACTTAATCCAGGGAATATATTGCATCTATCATGACTAAGGGCTTGGTTACCAATGCCGGGTGGCATCGACCGTTAAAAATGGCAAAGACCGTTTACGAAAGGGAACTGAATAGGCTTCGCCGTCTGACCCAAAAGATGGTCTTAACTCAAATTTAGATCGATCCAAATTAGAGTTTGGTTCGTCTCACGAAAAGTTCGACGTTTGGCCTTAACGTTACTGACTACAATCTTAAAGTTCGACTTATAAGTCCTGTAATTGATGCCATTAATTTTTTCTTATATTACTTCCAAATTACCTGTCCTTCTATATGAGGTACGTATTCGTTTTGGTGCACGGCTTTCGTCGTCATTTTGCGCTTCAGCTCTTCTGAACGAACCTTCCTCAAAAACTCGTCGGAGTACACTAACTTTACTTGTGTCCTCACGCAAACCTGTTTCATAGATAGCAAAAAGGAATGATGTCTTCGATATTTTTTGCTAAGGAAAAGATATCCCGGCCCACCAACGTAATTTAACGAAGAAATGATTATCTGAGTAGAAAATCCACTGCATTCTAGGTGTGAAGTCGATAGAGGTTCACTGGGCGTTCTTGGCTTTCAACAATCTTTAGCTTTCAGTGACTTCGCAAATTTCAGCTTATGACGTCATCCTTAAGAAATTATTTTTACCGGGCCTTCCTTTCAGGAAGAGACGGGTATGGTTCTGGCCTTGGTTGTTCCTTCGTCGTCGAATCGCCCTCTGATCTTTAAAGCGCATGCCTGTACTGGCGGATTATCACGTGATGGATTTCCGGCAAATTCATTGGCTTAGAGACAAAATCTTCTTGACATGTTGTCGAGAACAAAAGGCAGCGTTTTTGTCGAAGGGTAGCGTTAACGTTGTGGTTTTGTTGCCTCTATGAGAGATCGACAATTATTTTGGTCGAAATATTTAGTGATATGTGTTGTCTAGAGGACAATGTATCCCGGAACTGTCAGACAAATACAGTGGCTTGATCCGTTTAATCGAGATCGGCGTTGCGATCGCTGGTTGTGAGAAGAAGACATGCTAAAAAGGTAGGTAATGTTCACTTTTTATGTTTAGTCCAAGTCACGAGAATTTATATAGCAGTTGAAGAAACACTATTGGGCTTTGTTTTGGCGAGTAAGCGTGTACCGAGGTGCAAGGAAGAAGCACTTTTATATAAACGTATGGACCGTTTTCGTGCTAAATTGTACAACTTGACTGTCCGATCTGTTCAAACACACAAGTCGCTGTAAACACCTTAGAACTTTTATGCTTTATAGCTTTTATCGCAAAACAGTAAGACACAGTGGGAAATTTAAAAGCAGAGAAATTGCTTTGATTTAGTAATATAGCATAGTTTGCACCTAGTTGCATGAAAGTGGCAGTAAATTACCGTTTCGGTGCATTAATTGCTAATTCATCGAAACAAACGAATCTGACTGTTCATCGCAGAAGTTTCTGCTTGGTCCAAGTCTCGTGCTTCCCGGCTGTCTGGGTATAGAACGGAAACTTACTATATCGGTGGAAAGAAATATTCTTTGACTAACTTTTTTTGGCATATATGGATTAACTTGTATCGAGCTCTCACGGAAAAGGCAGATTTGTAAAGCACGTAGAGTTGTTTGATGCTCAAATTCTACATGATTTTGATCGATCAAACAACATCTCACTGTTAAATTAAATCAAAGATTACGTGTAAGCAAATAGCTTTTTAAAAAATGGGCGATTGCTTACCCTCCAATTTCGATCTTGCAAAACTCCATTTTGATCGATTCAACATTTATTGAAATTTCAAAATTATCTATGCTAGAAATTTTTCTCTTTGCTGTGTTCAGCTGCTATACATTCAAAACTGCAATTAAAGAACATTAAAAGGGTCGACAAATCGATTATAATTATAATTTTCTGTATTTTAGGTTGGTTTTGGGATTATCCTCAACGAGGTACACAAGGGTATAGGTTTGGGTTTTCTGTGGTTACTTCTTTGCTTGTTGTTGAATCAATAACAAGGTAATGAAATATTGACATATCCCTTGTTTATTTACTTTTCTTTTTTAGGGAAGATGAATTTGATCCCAAATCAAACGATAAGTGCAGCATCACTTTTCGAAGTTTTCTGATGATGAATTAACTAAAACAAGATGCCGGTAGTTTGTCTTTGAAGTACCTGTACCAGAGTGACAATAATATGAAAAAAGATCTTATTCATGGGCCGATCTGTTTTTTTTTTACTCTTTTTTAGTAATTTAGCATGTACAATAAACACTTCAGCAACCAGAACAAATATAAAATCCTGGCATAATTATTCCAACCATTATGATCTCTTCCTTTTCATATAGGGTGTTATTTCAAAGAATTTTCCCTCAAAATATTAGTTAACTACCTAAGATTGTGACTGAAGCTCATGCTAATTTAAAGAAAAAGAAAACTACCAGCAAAACTACTTTGAAGCATTATGCAGTCATGGTCAAGTACACCCCAAACCACAAATTCACAGGGCGACTTCTCAAACCGCGTCAATTGGAAAAAGATTATCCAATCCCAACATTTTTTTGGAAAACAGAAAATTCTCACTTGTTTTGGAAAAGACCACTAAAATTCAAGGTTCAGCTATAGAACCATTGAAAGGTTAAAATATTCAACCGTTTGAACTGACTTCGCCTCTCAGGAAGCAGCCCTCAAAATTCTTCATGTTTATTGGTTCGTTTGCAAAAAACCTTGAGAATCTTTTGTTTTCAAAAAACGTTGTGATTGGATAATCTTCTTTCAGGTGTCCCGGTTCGAGAAGTCGCACTGAAATACTTCTGGCAAATAATGTATCTATGAATCCTGGGTCAGGCTCTGCTCCTTGAACCAGTGTGAAAAACTTTAGAAGGCTTGAGCTTTTGTCTCGCATTCCATCGATTATACCTCACCTTGGAGGTCTCTCAGGTATACACTTCACTCCTAATGTTAATGGGAATATGAAAGATCTTGCATCCAGAAGTAGGAACACACTGAATGCTCAGCTGAATGCACCCACCAAAGCCAAAACGTAATATGGATTAAAAAAAAAACTATTGAATTTCCTTAAAACAAACAAAAAACGTTAACATATTGTTAGCAGGTAAACAGTTTTGATAAATCTTGTTACCTGTGCTTTTAATTTCGGCTTTGGCTGCTTCTTCTTGGCTTGTATTATCTTCTTTTTCTTGAGTTGGTGTTAATGTTAGTTCAGCTGAAGCAGGGGCCATAATTGAGTTACCCCTAATAAAGCTTCTGCTTGATGCTTGTCCTTGTGAATTTACCTTACTATTGCTCTGGTGCAAACCTGGGTAGATAGACCAACATACAGATACAAGAAAAATGTATAAAAATATTTGCCAGTACGCTGTATTTGAACAGGGAGGGGGTTGGGGGAAGCTTATTTTTGTGACCCCGTGATCCAACAATTTTTGGTGTCTATTAATCGCGTTGTGCTGAAAACCCGTTGTGTATTCTAATTGAAGTGGCCTTCCTGAAACGCGAATTCTTACAATCCTTGATTGTGAGTCGTGAATACACATACATTGAACAATTTAAGTCACTTTTGATAAACAGTGTTTTTTTGTTTTGCTTTTTTTTCCAGCAAGAAAGGGCAACCGCGAAGTTGAGCGTCAAGTGCAACATATATTTTGTAAAGGCATAAAATTAAAAATACGACTAAAAAAACAGGCATAACCCGTAAATATGAATATCTCATTCATTTAAAGTAACATTTCATAAACTGTAATGCAGTATCGCGTGGCCAATAAAGCCAAGTCATGCGGGATCTTTTCCATTAAGTTCTTTTTTCTCATCTAACGATACTTAACTGCCGGCTATAATGGTGCCTATCTTACTAGAAGTCCTATATATTTGATTGTGGCATGAGTGTATTTCTTCGTCACGTGTAAGAAATTTAATTGATTTCAAAAATGCTGAATACATTAACCGAAATTCAAGTCGCTAATATAGGTGTAGTCCCATTACCTGTCTGGTTGTATGGAGCACGCCTTCGGTATTGTGCATGTTCTCGACTTGCATCAGTGTCTTTCGCCTTGTTTTCGAAAGCTCGTCTCTGCCATTTTACGTTAACTGTACTCTCACCTGTCAAAAAACGTAGTTTACGTGATTTATATGCCGCGAAGGACGTTACTTTGTAAAGGACAAGAACCTGACTTTATACTTCATATATACAGCTATATCGAGCAAGAATGTCGGAAAAAGTGCACGCAACAATCCCGAAATGCAATGTGGGTGGTTTTAAGTTCACTGTTCTTTAAAGAAATTTAAAAGAATTGGTACGAAAGGTCGTGGAAATGTGCGTGCGAGTGCCAAAGGAAAGCAACAAAAGTAGGTTCAACAAGTACAGTCGTCAGAAACACTGTATTGATCATATCCCACATTACCATTCGGGATTGTCGCGTGCACATTTTTCCGACAATCTTTCTCGAAGTAGCTGTATATAACAACACTGCCGGGTGTAAAAGGGCCTTTCAGTCTAATTCAACATCCTAAACTCAGTAGCCTCGCAGGTCTTCAGAACCTCTGATTTAATTGGACCTTTATGGTCGCAGCTCTTTTGTTTTCTTCCTTGGTTCTATTGTTAACTTTGGTGTCATTATTTTCCCAGCCAATCCCATGAGGGCTTTTTACAGATCAAAGGTCGCCCCTGACTTTGCTACCAAATTGCCTGACAGTTGCTATTCGTTCTAAGCGGAGAAGAATCCAGCCAGGTCCAGACAGAACTATAAAGCTAATTTTGATTTTGATTCAGCCCTAGATATTTGTCAAGAAAGTGGCGTGCGTCGGTTAAACAGGTTGGCCTTCAGTTTTTTGGAGGTTGGTAGAAGCGCAAGCCCAGTGAAAGTTTGGTTCAATCATCAAGGCGAGTTGCAAGCCAGCACCCAAACCGCTAATTTACAGTGCTACTACTCAAACCGGGTCAATTGGAAAAAGATTATCCAATCCCAACGTTTTTTTTTTAAACAGAAGATTCTCAATTTTTTTTTGGAAAGGACCACTAAAATTCAAGGTTCAGCTATACGACCGTTGAAAAGTTTAATATTTAACGGCGTTTGAACTTACCTCGCCTCTCAGGAGGCAGCCTTCAAAATTTTTAATGTTATTGGTCCGTTTGCAAAAAACCTTGAGAATCTTTTGTTTTCAAAAAACGTTGTGATTGGATAATCTTCTTCCAGGTGCCCCGGTTCGAGTGGTCGCACTGAAATACTTCTGGAAAATAATGTATGACTGAATCCTGGGTCAGGTTCTGCTCCTTGAACTAGTGTAAAAGACTTGAGAAGGCTTGGGCTTTTCACGTGTCTCGCATTTCATCGATTATACCTCACCTTGGAGGTCTCTCAGGTATACACTTCACTCCTAATGTTAATGACAATATGAACGATCTTGCATCCAGAAGTAGGAAGGTACTGAATGCTCAGCTGAATGCACCCACCAACGCCAAAACGTAATATGGATTAAAAAACAAACTATTGAATTTCTTTAAAGCAAACGAAAAACGTTAACATATTGTTAGCGGGTAAACAGTTTTGATAAATCTTGTTACCTGTGCTTTTAATTTCGGCTTTGGCTGCTTCTTCTTGGCTTGTATTGTCTTCTTTTTCTTGAGTTGGTGTTAATGTTAGTTCAGCTGAAGCAGGGGGCATAATTGAGTTACCTCTAATAAAGCTTCTGCTTGATGCTTGTCCTTGTGAATTTACCTTACTACTGTTCTGGTGCAAACCTGGGTAGATAGACGAACATACAGATACAAGAAAAATGTATAAATATATTTGCCAATACGCTGTATTTGAACAGGGAGGGGGTTGGGGGAAGCTTATTTTTGTGACCCCGTGATCCAACAATTTTTGTTTGTCTGTATTGTAATTGAAGTGGCCTTCCTGAAACGCGAATTCTTACAATCCTTGATTATGAGTCGTGAATACATATACATTGAACAATTTAAGTCACTTTTGATAAACACTGTTGTTTTGTTTTGCTTTTTTTTCCAGCAAGAAAGAGCAACCGCGAAGTTGAGCATTAAGTGCAACATATATTTTGTAAAGGCATAAAATTGAAAATACGACTAAAAAACAGGCATAACCCGTAAATATGAATATATCATTCATTTAAAGTAACATTTCATAAACTGTAATGCAGTATCGCGTGGCCAATAAAGCCAAGTCATGCAGGATCTTTTCTTTTAAGTTCTTTTTTCCCATCAAACGATACTTAACTGCCGGCTATAATGGTGCCTATCTTACTAGAAGTCCTATATATTTGATCGTGGCATGAGTGTATTTCTTCGTCACGTGTAAGAAATTTAATTGATTTCAAAAATGCTGAATACATTAACCGAAATTCAAGTCGCTAATATAGGTGTAGTCCCATTACCTGTCTGGTTGTATGGAGCACGCCTTCGGTATTGTGCATGTTCTCGACTTGCATCAGTGTCTTTCGCCTTGTTTTCGAAAGCTCGTCTCTGCCATTTTACGTTAACTGTACTCTCACCTGTCAAAAAACGTAGTTTACGTGATTTATATGCCGCGAAGGACGTTACTTTGTAAAGGACAAGAACCTGACCTTATACTTCATATATACAGCTATATCGAGCAAGGATGTCGGAAAAAGTGCACGCGACAATCCCGAAATGCAATGAGGGTGGTTTTAAGTTCACTGTTCTTTAAAGAAATTTAAAAGAATTGGTACGAAAGGTCGTGGAAATGTGTGTGCGAGTGCTAAAGGAAAGCAACAAAAGTAGGTTCAACAAGTACAGTCGTCAGAAACACTGTATTGATCATATCCCACATTACCTTTCGGGATTGTCGCGTGCACATTTTTCCGACAATCTTTCTCGAAGTAGCTGTATATAACAACACTGCCGGGTGTAAAAGGGCCTTTCAGTCTAATTCAAAATCCTAAACTCAGTAGCCTCGCAGGTCTTCAGAACCTCTGATTTAATTGGACCTTTATGGTCGCAGCTCTTTTGTTTTCTTCCTTGGTTCCATTGTTAACTTTGGTGTCATTATTTTCCCAGTCAATCCCGTGAGGGCTTTTAACAGATCAAAGGTCGCCCCTGACGTTGCTACCAAATTGCCTGACAGTTGCTATTCGTTCTAAGCTGGGAAGAGTCGAGGCAGGTCCAGCCAGAGCTACAAAGCTAATTTTGATTCTGATTTAGCCCTAGATATTTGTCAAGAAAGTGGTGTGCGTCGGTTAAACAGGTTGGCCTTCAGCCTTTGGTGGTTGGTAGAAGCGCAACTCAAATGAAAGTTGGGTTCAATTATAAGGCGAGTTGCAAGCCAGGACCCAAGCCGCAGATTTACAGTGCGACTACTCCAACCGGGTCACTTGGAAAAAGATTATCCAATCCCAACGTTTTTTCGGAAAACAGAAAATTCTCACTTTTTTTGGAAAGGACCACTAAAATTCAAGGTTCAGCGATAGAACCATTGAAAAGTTAAAATATTCAACTGTTTGAACTTACTTCGCCTCTGGGGAAGCAGCCCTCAAAATTCTTCATGTTTATTGGTCCGTTTGCAAAAAACCTTGAGAATCTTTTGTTTTCATAGAAAGTTGTGATTGGATAATCTTCTTTCAGGTGTCCCGGTTCGAGAAGTCGCACTGAAATACTTCTGGCAAATAATGTATCTATGAATCCTGGGTCAGGCTCTGCTCCTTGAACCAGTGTGAAAAACTTTAGAAGGCTTGGGCTTTTGTCTCGCATTCCATCGATTATACCTCACCTTGGAGGTCTCTAATGTTAATGGGAATATGGACGATCTTGCATCCAGAAGTAGGAACGCACTGAATGCTCAGCTGAATGCACCCACCAAAGCCAAAACGTAATATGGATAAAAAAACAAACTATTGAATTTCCTTAAAACAAACAAAAAACGTTAAGATATTGTTAGCGGGTAAACAGTTTTGATAAATCTTGTTACCTTTGCTTTTAATTTCGGCTTTGGCTGCTTCTTCTTGGCTTGTATTGTCTTCTTTTTCTTGAGCTGCTGTTAATGTTAGTTCAGCTGAAGCAGGGGCCATAATTGAGTTACCCCTAATAAAGCTGCTGCCTGATGCTTGTCCTTGTGAATTTGCCTTACTACTGCTCTGGTGCAAACCTGGGTAGGCAGACGAACATACAGATGCAAGAAAAACGTATAAATATGTTTGCCAACACGCTGTATTTTAACAGGCAATGGGGAGGAGGGTGGAGGGAGCTTTTTTTGTGACCCCCTCATCCAACAATTTTTGGTGTCTATTAATCGTGTTGTGCTGATAAACCGTTGTGTATTATAATTGAAGTGGACTTCCTAAAACGCGAATTGCTACAAATCCTTGATTGTGACTCGTGAATACACATACATTGAACAAATTAAGTCACTTTTGATAAACAGTGTTTTTTGTTTCGCTTTTTCTTTTTCAGCGAGCAAGGGCAAGCGCGAGGTTGAGCGTCACGTGCAATATATATTTTGTAAAGGCATAAAATTAAAAATACGACTAAAAAATCATAACCCTTTAATATGAATATCTCATTCATTTAAAGTAACATTTCATAAATTGTAATGCAGTATCAAATGGCCAATAAAGCCAAGTCATGCGGGATCTTTTCCTTTAAGTTCTTTTTTTCAATCTAACGATACTTAACTGCCGGCTATAATGGTGCCTATCTTACTAGAAGTCCTATATATTTGATTGTGGCATGAGTGTATTTCTTCGTTACGTGTAAGAAATTTAATTGGTTTTAAAAAATGCTGAATACATTAACCGAAATTCAAGTCGCTAATATAGGTGTAGTCCCATTACCTGTCTGGTTGTATGGAGCACGTCTTCGCTTTTTTGCATGTTCCCGCCTTGTACTTCTGTCCTTCACCTTGTTTTCGAAAGCTAGTCCCTGCGATATTAAGTTTGCTAAAATCCCACCTGTCAAAAAACGTAGTCTACGTGATTTATATGCCGCCAAGGACGTTACTCTGTAAAGGACAAGAACCTGACTTTATACTTTATATATACAGCTATTTCGAGCAAGGATGTCGGAAAAAGTGCACGCGACAATCCCGAAATGCATTGTGGGCGGTTTTAAGTTCACTGTTCTTTAAAGAAATTTAAAAGAATTGCGACGAAAGGCCGTGGAAATGTGTTTGCGAGTGCTAAAGGACAGCAACAAAAGTAGGTTCGATAGGTGCAGTCGTCACAAACACTGTATTGATCATATCCCACATTACCTTTCGGGATTGTCGCGTGCACATTTTTCCGACAACCTTTCTCGAAGTAGCTGTATATAACAACACTGCCGGGTGTAAAAGGGCCTTTCAGTCTAATACAAGATCCTAAACTCAGTAGCCTCGCAGGTCTTCAGAACATCTGATTTAATTAGATCTTTATGGTCGCAGCTCTTTTGTTTTCCTCCTTGGTTCCATTGTTAACTTTGGTGTCATTATTTTCCCAGCCAATCTCATGAGGGCTTTTAACAGATCAAAGGTCGCCCCTGACTTTGCTACCAAATTGCCTGACAGTTGCTATTCGTTCTAAGCTGGGAAGAGTCGAGGCAGGTCCAGCCAGAGCTACAAAGCTAATTTTGATTCTGATTTAGCCCTAGATATTTGTCAAGAAAGTGGTGTGCGTCGGTTAAACAGGTTGGCCTTCAGTCTTTGGTGGTTGGTAGAAGCGCAACTCAAATGAAAGTTGGGTTCAATTATAAGGCGAGTTGCAAGCCAGGACCCAAGCCGCAGATTTACAGTGCGACTACTCCAACCGGGTCACTTGGAAAAAGATTATCCAATCCCAACGTTTTTTCGGAAAACAGAAGATTCTCACTTTTATTGGAAAGGACCACTAAAATTCAAGGTTCAGCTATAGGACCGTTGAAAAGTTAAAATATTCAACCGTTTGAACTGACTTCGCCTCTCAGGAAGCAGCCCTCAAAATTCTTCATGTTTATTGGTCCGTTTGCAAAAAATCTTGAGAATCTTTTGTTTTCAAAAAACGTTGTGATTGGATAATCTTCTTTCAGGTGTCCCGGTTCGAGAAGTCGCACTGAAGTACGTCTGGCAAATAATGTATCTATGAATCCTGGGTCAGGCTCTGCTCCTTGAACTAGTGTAAAAGACTTGAGAAGGCTTGGGCTTTTCACGTGTCTCGCATTTCATCGATTATACCTCACCTTGGAGGTCTCTCAGGTATACACTTCACTCCTAATGTTAATGACAATATGAACGATCTTGCATCCAGAAGTAGGAAGGTACTGAATGCTCAGCTGAATGCACCCACCAACGCCAAAACGTAATATGGATAAAAAAACAAACTATTGAATTTCTTTAAAGCAAACGAAAAACGTTAACATATTGTTAGCGGGTAAACAGTTTTGATAAATCTTGTTACCTGTGCTTTTAATTTCGGCTTTGGCTGCTTCTTCTTGGCTTGTATTGTCTTCTTTTTCTTGAGTTGGTGTTAATGTTAGTTCAGCTGAAGCAGGGGGCATAATTGAGTTACCTCTAATAAAGCTTCTGCTTGATGCTTGTCCTTGTGAATTTACCTTACTACTGCTCTGGTGCAAACCTGGGTAGATAGACGAACATACAGATACAAGAAAAATGTATAAATATATTTGCCAATACGCTGTATTTGAACAGGGAGGGGGTTGGGGGAAGCTTATTTTTGTGACCCCGTGATCCAACAATTTTTGTGTGTCTGTATTGTAATTGAAGTGGCCTTCCTGAAACGCGAATTCTTACAATCCTTGATTATGAGTCGTGAATACATATACATTGAACAATTTAAGTCACTTTTAATAAACACTGTTGTTTTGTTTTGCTTTTTTTTCCAGCAAGAAAGAGCAACCGCGAAGTTGAGCGTTAAGTGCAACATATATTTTGTAAAGGCATAAAATTGAAAATACGACTAAAAAACAGGCATAACCCGTAAATATGAATATATCATTCATTTAAAGTAACATTTCATAAACTGTAATGCAGTATCGCGTGGCCAATAAAGCCAAGTCATGCAGGATCTTTTCTTTTAAGTTCTTTTTTCCCATCAAACGATACTTAACTGCCGGCTATAATGGTGCCTATCTTACTAGAAGTCCTATATATTTGATCGTGGCATGAGTGTATTTCTTCGTCACGTGTAAGAAATTTAATTGATTTCAAAAATGCTGGATGCATTAACCGAAATTCAAGTCGCTAATATAGGTGTAGTCCCATTACCTGTCCGGTTGTATGGAGCACGTCTTCGGTATTGTGCATGTTCTCGACTTGCATCAGTGTCTTTCGCCTTGTTTTCGAAAGCTCGTCTCTGCCATTTTACGTTAACTGTACTCTCACCTGTCAAAAAACGTAGTCTACGTGATTTATATGCCGCGAAGGACGTTACTTTGTAAAGGACAAGAACCTGACCTTATACTTCATATATACAGCTATATCGAGCAAGGATGTCGGAAAAAGTGCACGCGACAAACCCGAAATGCAATGTGGGTGGTTTTAAGTTCACTGTTCTTTAAAGAAATTTAAAAGAATTGGTACGAAAGGTCGTGGAAATGTGCGTGCGAGTGCTAAAGGAAAGCAACAAAAGTAGGTTCAACAAGTACAGTCGTCAGAAACACTGTATTGATCATATCCCACATTACCTTTCGGGATTGTCGCGTGCACATTTTTCCGACAATCTTTCTCGAAGTAGCTGTATATAACAACACTGCCGGGTGTAAAAGGGCCTTTCAGTCTAATTCAAAATCCTAAACTCAGTAGCCTCGCAGGTCTTCAAAACCTCTGATTTAATTGGACCTTTATGGTCGCAGCTTTTTTGTTTTCTTCCTTGGTTCCATTGTTAACTTTGGTGTCATTATTTTCCCAGCCAATCCCATGAGGGCTTTTAACAGATCAAAGGTCGCCCCTGACGTTGCTACCAAATTGCCTGACAGTTGCTATTCGTTCTAAGCTGGGAAGAGTCGAGGCAGGTCCAGCCAGAGCTACAAAGCTAATTTTGATTCTGATTTAGCCCTAGATATTTGTCAAGAAAGTGGTGTGCGTCGGTTAAACAGGTTGGCCTTCAGTCTTTGGTGGTTGGTAGAAGCGCAACTCAAATGAAAGTTGGGTTCAATTAAAAGGCGAGTTGCAAGCAAGGACCCAAGCCGCAGATTTACAGTGCGACTACTCCAACCGGGTCACTTGGAAAAAGATTATCCAATCCCAACGTTTTTTCGGAAAACAGAAAATTCTCACTTTTTTTGGAAAGGACCACTAAAATTCAAGGTTCAGCTATAGAACCATTGAAAAGTTAAAATATTCAACCGTTTGAACTTACTTCGCCTCTGGGGAAGCAGCCCTCAAAATTCTTCATGTTTATTGGTCCGTTTGCAAAAAACCTTGAGAATCTTTTGTTTTCATAGAAAGTTGTGATTGGATAATCTTCTTTCAGGTGTCCCGGTTCGAGAAGTCGCACTGAAATACTTCTGGCAAATAATGTATCTATGAATCCTGGGTCAGGCTCTGCTCCTTGAACCAGTGTGAAAAACTTTAGAAGGCTTGGGCTTTTGTCTCGCATTCCATCGATTATACCTCACCTTGGAGGTCTCTAATGTTAATGGGAATATGGACGATCTTGCATCCAGAAGTAGGAACGCACTGAATGCTCAGCTGAATGCACCCACCAAAGCCAAAACGTAATATGGATAAAAAAACAAACTATTGAATTTCCTTAAAACAAACAAAAAACGTTAAGATATTGTTAGCGGGTAAACAGTTTTGATAAATCTTGTTACCTGTCCTTTTAATTTCGGCTTTGGCTGCTTCTTCTTGGCTTGTATTGTCTTCTTTTTCTTGAGCTGCTGTTAATGTTAGTTCAGCTGAAGCAGGGGCCATAATTGAGTTACCCCTAATAAAGCTGCTGCCTGATGCTTGTCCTTGTGAATTTGCCTTACTACTGCTCTGGTGCAAACCTGGGTAGGCAGACGAACATACAGATGCAAGAAAAACGTATAAATATGTTTGCCAACACGCTGTATTTTAACAGGCAATGGGGAGGAGGGTGGAGGGAGCTTTTTTTGTGACCCCCTCATCCAACAATTTTTGGTGTCTATTAATCGTGTTGTGCTGATAAACCGTTGTGTATTATAATTGAAGTGGACTTCCTAAAACGCGAATTGCTACAAATCCTTGATTGTGACTCGTGAATACACATACATTGAACAAATTAAGTCACTTTTGATAAACAGTGTTTTTTGTTTTGCTTTTTCTTTTTCAGCTAGCAAGGGCAAGCGCGAGGTTGAGCGTCACGTGCAATATATATTTTGTAAAGGCATAAAATTAAAAATACGACTAAAAAATCATAACCCTTTAATATGAATATCTCATTCATTTAAAGTAACATTTCATAAATTGTAATGCAGTATCAAATGGCCAATAAAGCCAAGTCATGCGGGATCTTTTCCTTTAAGTTCTTTTTTTCAATCTAACGATACTTAACTGCCGGCTATAATGGTGCCTATCTTACTAGAAGTCCTATATATTTGATTGTGGCATGAGTGTATTTCTTCGTTACGTGTAAGAAATTTAATTGGTTTTAAAAAATGCTAAATACATTAACCGAAATTCAAGTCGCTAATATAGGTGTAGTCCCATTACCTGTCTGGTTGTATGGAGCACGTCTTCGCTTTTTTGCATGTTCCCGTCTTGTACTTCTGTCCTTCACCTTGTTTTCGAAAGCTAGTCCCTGCGATATTAAGTTTGCTAAAATCCCACCTGTCAAAAAATGTAGTCTACGTGATTTATATGCCGCCAAGGACGTTACTCTGTAAAGGACAAGAACCTGACTTTATACTTTATATATACAGCTATTTCGAGCAAGGATGTCGGAAAAAGTGCACGCGACAATCCCGAAATGCATTGTGGGCGGTTTTAAGTTCACTGTTCTTTAAAGAAATTTAAAAGAATTGCGACGAAAGGCCGTGGAAATGTGTTTGCGAGTGCTATAGGACAGCAACAAAAGTAGGTTCGATAGGTGCAGTCGTCACAAACACTGTATTGATCATATCCCACATTACCTTTCGGGATTGTCGCGTGCACATTTTTCCGACAACCTTTCTCGAAGTAGCTGTATATAACAACACTGCCGGGTGTAAAAGGGCCTTTAAGTCTAATACAAGATCCTAAACTCAGTAGCCTCGCAGGTCTTCAGAACCTCTGATTTAATTGGACCTTTATGGTCCAGCTCTTCTGTTTTCTTCCTTGGTTCGATTGTTAACTTTGGTCTCATTATTTTCCCAGCCAATCCCATGAGGGCTTTTAACAGATCAAAGGTCGCCCCTGACTTTGCTACCAAATTGCCTGACAGTTGCTATTCGTTCTAAGCTGGGAAGAGTCGAGGCAGGTCCAGCCAGAGCTACAAAGCTAATTTTGATTCTGATTTAGCCCTAGATATTTGTCAAGAAAGTGGTGTGCGTCGGTTAAACAGGTTGGCCCTCAGTCTTTGGTCGTTGTAGAAGCGCAACTCAAATGAAAGTTGGGTTCAATTATAAGGCGAGTTGCAAGCCAGGACCCAAGCCGCAGATTTACAGTGCGACTAATCCAACCGGGTCACTTGGAAAAAGATTATCCAATCCCAATGTTTTTTCGGAAAACAGAAGATTCTCACTTTCTTTGGAAAGGACCACTAAAAGTCAAGGTTCAGCTATAGAACCGTTGAAAAGTTAAAATATTCAACCGTCTGAACTTACTTCGCCTCTCGGGGAGCAGCCCTCAAAATTCTTCATGTTTATTGGTCCGTTTGCAAAAATCCTTGAGAATCTTTTGTTTTCAAAAAACGTTGTGATTGGATAATCTTCTTTCAGGTGTCCCGGTTCGAGAAGTCGCACTGAAATACTTCTGGCAAATAATGTATCTATGAATCCTGGGTCAGGCTCTGCTCCTTGAACCAGTGTGAAAAACTTTAGAAGGCTTGGGCTTTTGTCTCGCATTCCATCGATTATACCTCACCTTGGAGGTCTCTAATATTAATGGGAATATGAACGATCTTGCATCGAGAAGTAGGAACGCACTGAATGCTCAGCTGAATGCACCCACCAAAGCCAAAACGTAATATGGATAAAAAAACAAACTATTGAATTTCCTTAAAACAAACAAAAAACGTTAAGATATTGTTAGCGGGTAAACAGTTTTGATAAATCTTGTTACCTTTGCTTTTAATTTCGGCTTTGCCTGCTTCTTCTTGGCTTGTATTGTCTTCTTTTTCTTGAGCTGCTGTTAATGTTAGTTCAGCTGAAGCAGGGGCCATAATTGAGTTACCCCTAATGAAGCTGCTGCCTGATGCTTGTCCTTGTGAATTTGCCTTACTACTGCTCTGGTTCAAACCTGGGTAGGCAGACGAACATACAGATACAAGAAAAACGTATAAATATGTTTGCCAACACGCTGTATTTTAACAGGCAATGGGGAGGGGGGTGGAGGGAGCTTTTTTTGTGACCCCCTGATCCAACAATTTTTGGTGTCTATTAATCGTTTTGTGCTGATAAACCGTTTTGTATTATTATGATTCAAGTGTACTTCCCGAAACGCGAATTGCTACAAATCCTTGATTGTGACTCGTGAATACACATACATTGAAAAAATTAAGTTACTTTTGATAAACAGTGTTTTTTGTTTTGCTTTTTCTTTTTCAGCGAGCAAGGGCAAGCGCGAGGTTGAGCGTCACGTGCAACATATATTTTGTAAAGGCACAAAATTAAAAATACGACTAAAAAAACATAACCCGTTAATATGAATATCTCATTCATTTAAAGTAACATTTCATAAACTGTAATGCAGTATCGCGTGGCCAATAAAGCCAAGAAATGCGGGATCTTTTCCTTTAAGTTCTTTTTTCCCATCTAACGATACTTAACTGCCGGCCATAATGGTGCCTATCTTACTAGAAGTCCTATATATTTGATTGTGGCATGAGTGTATTTCTTCGTCACGTGTAAGAAATTTAATTGATTTCAAAAATGCTGAACACATTAACCGAAATTCAAGTCGCTAATATAGGTGTAGTCCCATTACCTGTCCTGTTGTATGGAGAACGTCTTCGATATTTTGCATCTTCCTGACTTGCATCAGTGTCTTTAGCCTTGTTTTCGAAAGCACGTCGCTGCCATTTTACGTTAACTGTACTCTCACCTGTGAAAAAAGGTAGTCTACGTGATTTATATCCTGCCAAGGACGTTACTCTGTAAAGGACAAGAACCTGACTTTATACTTTATATATACAGCTATATCGAGCAAGGATGTCGGAAAAAGTGCACGCGACAATCCCGAAATGCATTGTGGGCGGTTTTAAGTTCACTGTTCTTTAAAGAAATTTAAAAGAATTGGTACGAAAGACCGTGGAAATGTGTGTGCGTGTGCTAAAGGAAGGCAACAAAAGTAGGTTCGACAGGTACAGTCGTCAGAAACACTGTATTGATCATATCCCACATTACCTTTCGGGATTGTCGCGTGCACATTTTACCGACAACCTTTCTAGAGGTAGCTGTATATAACAACACTGCCGGGTGTAAAAGGGCCTTTCAGTCTAATACAAGATCCTAAACTCAGTAGCCTCGCAGGTCTTCAGAACATCTGATTTAATTAGACCTTTATGGTCGCAGCTCTTTTGTTTTCTTCCTTGGTTCCATTGTTAACTTTGGTGTCATTATTTTCCCAGCCAATCCCATGAGGGCTTTTAACAGATCAGAGGTCGCCCCTGACTTTGCTACCAAATTGCCTGACAGTTGCTATTCGTTCTGAGCTGGGAAGAGTCGAGGCAGGTCCACCCAGAGCTACAAAGCTAATTTTGATTCTGATTTAGCCCTAGATATTTGTCAAGAAAGTGGTGTGCGTCGGTTAAACAGGTTGGCCTTCAGTCTTTGGTGGTTGGTAGAAGCGCAACTCAAATGAAAGTTGGGTTCAATTATAAGGCGAGTTGCAAGCCAGGACCCAAGCCGCAGATTTACAGTGCGACTACTCCAACCGGGTCACTTGGAAAAAGATTATCCAATCCAAACGTTTTTTCGGAAAACAGAAGATTCTCACTTTTATTGGAAAGGACCACTGAAATTCAAGGTTCAGCTATAGGACCGTTGAAAAGTTAAAATATTCAACCGTTTGAACTTACTTTGCCTCTCAGGAAGCAGCCCTCAAAATTCTTCATGTTTATTGGTCCGTTTGCAAAAAACCTTGAGAATCTTTTGTTTTCAAAAAACGTTGTGATTGGATAATCTTCTTTCAGGTGTCCCGGTTCGAGAAGTCGCACTGAAGTACGTCTGGCAAATAATGTATCTATGAATCCTGGGTCAGGCTCTGCTCCTTGAACCAGTGTAAAAGACGTTAGAAGGCTTGGGCTTTTCACGTGTCTCGCATTCCATCGATTATACCTCTCCTTGGAGGTCTCTCAGGTATACACTTCACTCTTAATATTAATGACAATATGAACGATCTTGCATCCGGAAGTAGGAAGGTACTGAATGCTCAGCTGAATGCACCCACCAACGCCAAAACGTAATATGGATAAAAAAACAAACTATTAAATTTCTTTAAGCAAACGAAAAACGTTAACATATTGTTAGCGGGTAAACAGTTTTGATAAATCTTGTTACCTGTGCTTTTAATTTCGGCTTTGGCTGCTTCTTCTTGGCTTGTATTGTCTTCTTTTTCTTGAGTTGGTGTTAATGTTAGTTCAGCTGAAGCAGGGGGCATAATTGAGTTACCCCTAATAAAGCTTCTGCTTGATGCTTGTCCTTGTGAATTTACCTTACTACTGCTCTGGTGCAAACCTGGGTAGATAGACGAACATACAGATACAAAAAAAATGTATAAATATATTTGCCAATACGCTGTATTTGAACAGGGAGGGGGTTGGGGGAAGCTTATTTTTGTGACCCCGTGATCCAACAATTTTTGGTGTCTTTATTGTAATTGAAGTGGCCTTCCTGAAACGCGAATTCTTAAAATCCTTGATTGTGAGTCGTGAATACACATACATTGAACAATTTAAGTCACTTTTGATAAACACTGTTGTTTTGTTTTGCTTTTTTTTCTAGCGAGAAAAAGCAACCGCGAAGTTGAGCGTTAAGTGCAACATATATTTTGTAAAGGCATAAAATTGAAAATACGACTAAAAAACAGGCATAACCCGAAAATATGAATATCTCATTCATTTAAAGTAACATTTCAAAAACTGTAATGCAGTATCGCGTGGCCAATAAAGCCAAGTCATGCAGGATCTTTTCTTTTAAGTTCTTTTTTCCCATCTAACGATACTTAACTGCCGGCTATAATGGTGCCTATCTTACTAGAAGTCCTATATATTTGATCGTGGCATGAGTGTATTTCTTCGTCACGTGTAAGAAATTTAATTGATTTCAAAAATGCTGAACACATTAACCGAAATTCAAGTCGCTAATATAGGTGTAGTCCCATTACCTGTCCTGTTGTATGGAGAACGTCTTCGATATTTTGCATCTTCCTGACTTGCATCAGTGTCTTTAGCCTTGTTTTCGAAAGCACGTCGCTGCCATTTTACGTTAACTGTACTCTCACCTGTGAAAAAAGGTAGTCTACGTGATTTATATCCTGCCAAGGACGTTACTCTGTAAAGGACAAGAACCTGACTTTATACTTTATATATACAGCTATTTCGAGAAAGGTTGTCGGAAAAAGTGCACGCGACAATCCCGAAAGGCATTGTGGTTGGTTTTAAGTTCACTGTTCTTTAAAGAAATTTGAAAGAATTGGTACGAAAGGCCGTGGAAATGTGTTTGCGAGTGCTAAAGGAAAGCAACAAAAGTAGGTTCGACAGGTACAGTCGTCAGAAACAGTGTATTGATCATATCCCACATTACCTTTCGGGATTGTCGCGTGCGCATTTTTTCGACAACCTTTCTCGAAATAGCTGTATATAACAACACTGCCGGGTGTAAAAGGGCCTGTCAGTCTAATACAAAATCCTAAACTCAGTAGCCTCGCACGTCTTCAGAACCTCTGATTTAATTGGACCTTTACGGTCGCAGCTCTTTTGTTTTCTTCCTTGGTTCCATTGTTAACTTTGGTGTCATTATTTTCCCAGCCAATCCCATGAGGGCTTTTAACAGATCAGAGGTCGCCCCTGACTTTGCTACCAAATTGCCTAACAGTTGCTATTCGTTCTGAGCTGGGAAGAGTCGAGGCAGGTCCACCCAGAGCTACAAAGCTAATTTTGATTCTGATTTAGCCCTAGATATTTGTCAAGAAAGTGGTGTGCGTCGGTTAAACAGGTTGGCCTTCAGTCTTTGGTGGTTGGTAGAAGCGCAACTCAAATGAAAGTTGGGTTCAATTATAAGGCGAGTTGCAAGCCAGGACCCAAGCCGCAGATTTACAGTGCGACTACTCCAACCGGGTCACTTGGAAAAAGATTATCCAATCCAAACGTTTTTTCGGAAAACAGAAGATTCTCACTTTTATTGGAAAGGACCACTGAAATTCAAGGTTCAGCTATAGGACCGTTGAAAAGTTAAAATATTCAACCGTTTGAACTTACTTTGCCTCTCAGGAAGCAGCCCTCAAAATTCTTCATGTTTATTGGTCCGTTTGCAAAAAACCTTGAGAATCTTTTGTTTTCAAAAAACGTTGTGATTGGATAATCTTCTTTCAGGTGTCCCGGTTCGAGAAGTCGCACTGAAGTACGTCTGGCAAATAATGTATCTATGAATCCTGGGTCAGGCTCTGCTCCTTGAACCAGTGTAAAAGACGTTAGAAGGCTTGGGCTTTTCACGTGTCTCGCATTCCATCGATTATACCTCTCCTTGGAGGTCTCTCAGGTATACACTTCACTCTTAATATTAATGACAATATGAACGATCTTGCATCCGGAAGTAGGAAGGTACTGAATGCTCAGCTGAATGCACCCACCAACGCCAAAACGTAATATGGATAAAAACAAACTATTAAATTTCTTTAAGCAAACGAAAAACGTTAACATATTGTTAGCGGGTAAACAGTTTTGATAAATCTTGTTACCTGTGCTTTTAATTTCGGCTTTGGCTGCTTCTTCTTGGCTTGTATTGTCTTCTTTTTCTTGAGTTGGTGTTAATGTTAGTTCAGCTGAAGCAGGGGGCATAATTGAGTTACCCCTAATAAAGCTTCTGCTTGATGCTTGTCCTTGTGAATTTACCTTACTACTGCTCTGGTGCAAACCTGGGTAGATAGACGAACATACAGATACAAAAAAAATGTATAAATATATTTGCCAATACGCTGTATTTGAACAGGGAGGGGGTTGGGGGAAGCTTATTTTTGTGACCCCGTGATCCAACAATTTTTGGTGTCTTTATTGTAATTGAAGTGGCCTTCCTGAAACGCGAATTCTTAAAATCCTTGATTGTGAGTCGTGAATACACATACATTGAACAATTTAAGTCACTTTTGATAAACACTGTTGTTTTGTTTTGCTTTTTTTTCTAGCGAGAAAAAGCAACCGCGAAGTTGAGCGTTAAGTGCAACATATATTTTGTAAAGGCATAAAATTGAAAATACGACTAAAAAACAGGCATAACCCGAAAATATGAATATCTCATTCATTTAAAGTAACATTTCAAAAACTGTAATGCAGTATCGCGTGGCCAATAAAGCCAAGTCATGCAGGATCTTTTCTTTTAAGTTCTTTTTTCCCATCTAACGATACTTAACTGCCGGCTATAATGGTGCCTATCTTACTAGAAGTCCTATATATTTGATCGTGGCATGAGTGTATTTCTTCGTCACGTGTAAGAAATTTAATTGATTTCAAAAATGCTGAATGCATTAACCGAAATTCAAGTCGCTAATATAGGTGTAGTCCCATTACCTGTCCGGTTGTATGGAGCACGTCTTCGGTATTGTGCATGTTCTCGACTTGCATCAGTGTCTTTCGCCTTGTTTTCGAAAGCTCGTCTCTGCCATTTTACGTTTACTGTACTCTCACCTGTGAAAAAACGTAGTCTACGTGATTTATATGCCGCGAAGTACGTTACTCTGTAAAGGACAAGAACCTGACTTTATACTTTATATATACAGCTATTTCGAGCAAGGATGTCGGAAAAAGTGCACGCGACAATCCCGAAATGCAATGTGGGTGGTTTTATGTTCACTGTTCTTTAAAGAAATTTAAAAGAATTGGTACGAAAGGTCGTGGAAATGTGCGTGCGAGTGCTAAAGGAAAGCAACAAAAGTAGGTTCAACAGGTACAGTCGTCAGAAACACTGTATTGATCATATCCCACATTACCTTTCGGGATTGTCGCGTGCACATTTTTCCGACAACCTTTCTCGAAGTAGCTGTATATAACAACACTGCCGGGTGTAAAAGGGCCTGTCAGTCTAATACAAAATCCTAAACTCAGTAGCCTCGCACGTCTTCAGAACCTCTGATTTAATTGGACCTTTACGGTCGCAGCTCTTTTGTTTTCTTCCTTGGTTCCATTGTTAACTTTGGTGTCATTATTTTCCCAGCCAATCCCATGAGGGCTTTTAACAGATCAAAGGTCGCCCCTGACTTTGCTACCAAATTGCCTGACAGTTGCTATTCGTTCTAAGCTGGGAAGAGTCGAGGCAGGTCCAGCCAGAGCTACAACGCTAATTTTGATTCTGATTTAGCCCTAGATATTTGTCAAGAAAGTGGTGTGCGTCGGTTAAACAGGTTGGCCCTCAGTCTTTGGTCGTTGGTAGAAGCGCAACTCAAATGAAAGTTGGGTTCAATTATAAGGGGAGTTGCAAGCCAGGACCCAAGCCGCAGATTTACAGTGCGACTACTCCAACCGGGTCACTTGGAAAAAGATTATCCAATCCCAACGTTTTTTCGGAAAACAGAAGAAACTCATTTTTTTTGGAAAGGACCACTAAAATTCAAGGTTCATCTATAGGACCGTTGAAAAGTTAAAATATTCAACCGTTTGAACTTACTTTGCCTCTCAGGAAGCAGCCCTCAAAATTCTTCATGTTTATTGGTCTGTTTGCAAAAAACCTTGAGAATCTTTTGTTTTCAAAAAACGTTGTGATTGGATAATCTTCTTTCAGGTGTCCCGGTTCGAGAAGTCGCACTGAAATACTTCTGGCAAATAATGTATCTATGAATCCTGGGTCAGGCTCTGCTCCTTGAACCAGTGTGAAAAACTTTAGAAGGCTTGGGCTTTTGTCTCGCATTCCATCGATTATACCTCACCTTGGAGGTCTCTAATGTTAATGGGAATATGAACGATCTTGCATCGAGAAGTAGGAACGCACTGAATGCGCAGCTGAATGCACCCACCAAAGCCAAAAGGTAATATGGATAAAAAAACAAACTATTGAATTTCCTTAAAACAAACAAAAAACGTTAACATATTGTTAGCGGGTAAACAGTTTTGTTAAATCTTGTTACCTGTGCTTTTAATTTCGGCTTTGGCTGCTTCTTCTTGGCTTGTATTGTCTTCTTTTTCTTGAGCTGCTGTTAATGCTACTTCAGCTGAAGCAGGGGCCATAATTGAGTTACCCCTAATAAAGCTGCTGCCTGATGCTTGTCCTTGTGAATTTGCCTTACTACTGCTCTGGTTCAAACCTGGGTAGGCAGACGAACATACAGATACAAGAAAGACGTATAAATATGTTTGCCAACACGCTGTATTTTAACAGGGAATGGGGAGGGGGGTGGAGGGAGCTTTTTTTGTGACCCCCTGATCCAACAATTTTTGGTGTCTATTAAACGTTTTGTGCTGATAAACCGTTGTGTATTATAATTGAAGTGGACTTCCTGAAACGCGAATTGCTACAAATCCTTGACTGTGACTCGTGAATACACATACATTGAAAAAATTAACTCACTTTTGATAAACAGTGTTTTTTGTTTTGCTTTTTCTTTTTCAGCGAGCAAGGGCAAGCGCGATAAAGGCAGAAAACTAAAAATACGACTAAAAACACATAACCCGTTAATATGAATATCTCATTCATTGAAAGTAACATTAAAAGTATTTAGAGCATTTAAAGTAACATTTAAGCATTAACATTTAAAGCTTTTAAAGCATTTAAAGCATTAAAGCATTAAAGCATTTAAAGTAAATTAAAAGCATTTAAAGTAACATTTCATAAACTGTAATGCAGTATCGCGTGGCCAATAAAGCCAAGTCATGCGGGATCTTTTCCTTTAAGTTCTTTTTTTCCATCTAATGATACTTAACTGCCGGCTATAATGGTGCCTATCTTACTAGAAGTCCTATATATTTGATTGTGGCATGAGTGTATTTCTTCGTTACGTCTAAGAAATTTAATTGATTTTAAAAAATGCTGAATACATTAACCGAAAATCAAGTCGCTAATATAGGTGTAGTCCCATTACCTGTCCGGTTGTATGGAGCACGTCTTCGCTTTTTTGCATGTTTTCGACTTGTATCTCTGTCCTTCACCTGGCTTTCGAAAGCTAGTCCCTGCGATATTAAGTTTGCTAAAATCCCACCTGTCAAAAAACGTAGTCTACGTGATTTATATGCCGCGAAGGACGTTACTCTGTAAAGGACAAGAACCTGACTTTATACTTTATATATACAGTTATTTCGAGCAAGGATGTCGGAAAAAGTGCACGCGACAATCCCGAAATGCATTGTGGGTGGTTTTAAGTTCACTGTTCTTTAAAGAAATTTAAAAGAATTGGTACGAAAGGTCGTGGAAATGTGTTTGCGAGTGCTAAAGGAAAGCAACAAAAGTAGGTTCGATAGGAACAATCGTCAGAAACACTGTATTGATCATATCCCACATTACCTTTCGGGATTGTCGCGTGCACATTTTTCCGACAACCTTTCTCGAAATAGCTGTATGTAACAACACTGCCGGGTGTAAAAGGGCCTTTTAGTCTAATACAAGATCCTAAACTCAGTAGCCTCGCAGGTCTTCAGAACCTCTGATTTAATTGGACCTTTATGGTCGCAGCTCTTTTGTTTTCTTCCTTGGTTCCATTGTTAACTTTGGTGTCATTATTTTCCCAGCCAATCCCATGAGGGCTTTTAACAGATCAAAGGTCGCCCCTGACTTTGCTACCAAATTGCCTGACACTTGCTATTCGTTCTAAGCTGGGAAGAGTCGAGGCAGGTCCAGCCAGAGCTACAACGCTAATTTTGATTCTGATTTAGCCCTAGATATTTGTCAAGAAAGTGGTGTGCGTCGGTTAAACAGGTTGGCCCTCAGTCTTTGGTCGTTGGTAGAAGCGCAACTCAAATGAAAGTTGGGTTCTATTATAAGGCGAGTTGCAAGCCAGGACCCAAGCCGCAGATTTACAGTTCGACTACTCCAACCGGGTCACTTGGAAAAAGATTATCCAATCCCAACGTTTTTTCGGAAAACAGAAGATTCTCACTTTTTTTGGAAAGGACCACTAAAATTCAAGGTTCAGCTATAGGACCGTTGAAAAGTTAAAATATTCAACCGTTTGAACTTACTTTGCCTCTCAGGAAGCAGCCCTCAAAATTCTTCATGTTTATTGGTCCGTTTGCAAAAAACCTTGAGAATCCTTTGTTTTCAAAAAACGTTGTGATTGGATAATCTTCTTTCAGGTGTCCCGGTTCGAGAAGTCGCACTGAAGTACTTCTGGTAAATAATGTATCTATGAATCCTGGGTCAGGCTCTGCTCCTTGAACCAGTGTGAAAAACTTTAGAAGGCTTGGGCTTTTCATGTGTCTCGCATTTCATCGATTATACTTCACCTTGGAGGTCTCTCAGGTATACACTTCACTCCTAATGTTAATGTGAATGTAAACGATCTTGCATCCAGAAGTAGGAACGCACTGAATGCTCAGCTGAATGCACCCACCAAAGCCAAAACGTAATATGGATAAAAAAACAAACTTTTGAATTTCCTTAAAAGAAACGAAAAACGTTAACATGTTGTTAGCGGGTAAACAGTTTTGATAAATCTTGTTACCTGTGCTTTTAATTTCGGCTTTGGCTGCTTGTTCGTGGCTTGTATTATCTTCTTTTTCTTGAGCTGCTGTTAATGTTAGTTCAGCTGAAGCAGGGGGCATAATTGAGTTACCCCTAATAAAGCTTCTGCTTGATGGTTGTCCTTGTGAATTTACCTCACTACTGGTGTGGTGCAAACCTGGGTAGATAGACGAACATACAGATACAAGAAAAATTTATAAATGTATTTGCCAATACGCTGTATTTGAACATAGAGGGGGTGGGGGGGAGGCAGTGGGGGGAGCTTATTTTTGTGACCCCGTGATCCAACAATTTTTGGTGTCTGCACTGAGGCGGATCTGTGAGCTCACATTTAAGAGTTAGCTAAATGAACAATGTCTAGTCTTACACTTACACGTCATGCAGGTGATACTTAGCTTACTGCGGATGCCTTTTACACCCACAACTGTACAATACAATGATCAAGCCGTCTGAAATTTGGCAGAAACCGGTCGAGCCCACGGCAAGACAATTTACAGCAAACCTAGTAAGTGTACGCTGAAACACACTTCAATACCTGGATGTGACGCATATCCGTGAAGACTCTTCTCTTTTGACCTCTTTAAAGACGCAAGTTTCCTATATGACGAAGCTAGAACAATGTATGCATCGTTTTCTGCTTCTCTGTCTGACTCTTCTTTTGCTATTGTGAACTGTTCTTTCCCAAATTTAATGCTTTCTTCGTAGTTTAGCAGATAGTGATATGACCAGGCTAAAATTTTACACGCCTCTCTTTCTTCGTGTTTATTACCAACACGTTTACTCCAAAGCAGCCATATTTTGGCCTTTTTGATGCTTTCAAGGTATTTCTCCTGTCGATAGTATTCTAGTGCCTTGCGTTTTGAGATTTGCCATTCCATTTTCGGAAATCCGTTGGTGCAGTTATTTTGCGGTCCCTTTGGCCTTTACCAACGGCTCGATTGATGCTCTGAGGCCTATCGAAATAATTAAAAAAAATTGTTGATGTTAGTCAGTTGCGAATGCTCAAGCCCTCATGTCAAACTGTTGCGTAAGAAACCATTTTTTACGGTTATTAGAAGTAGTTCAATCAAGTATTTGTACACAGTGATGAGTTAGACTTTTCTAGTTTTTCAACTTGGAACTTCGTTGATACAATTATTTGTGGGATATTATATGCATTTTTTTTAATTTCTCGATTCGAATACGCAAATCATTGCTTATTTAGACTGATCGCTATTCATAGGAGGAAAGGGTGGTGCAAATGGAGTGGGGCTATGTGAAAATTCCCCTGCCCCTCCGCCGCCTCTTACCCAGTCCCTTAATTGATCATTCATACTCTTTAGCAACCGTCATAATCGACCTTGAAGATGAAAAAGAGCAGCTGGCCGCAGATCTAGGGTTTATAGAGTACCGAAGTGTGACGTCATAAAAAATGAAATTTGTGAAATTATGGGATTTGTTAAGCTATTCTGAAAGAACAACGTCCAAGACGCCTACTCGCCAAAAATTAGCAATTTGGGGCAAATTGTCTCTGAGATATTAGCCCAGTTATGCTCCGATGACTCCATACAAATCCTTCTAAATCTTACCTGGTTCCTAATCTTATGAACCAAGCCAAATTTAGAAGGATTTGTATGGAATCGTCACAGCATAACTGGGCTAATATCTCAGAGACAATTTGCCCCGAATTGCTAATTATTGGCGAGTAGGCGTCTTGGACGTTGTTCTTTCAGAATAGCTTAACAAATCCCATAATTTCACAAATTTCATTTTTATGACGTCATCACTTCGGTACTCTATTTCGGAAGGGTAGCATAATTTAGCATAATTTAGCATAATGTTTGGCATAATTCGTCATAACGTACGAGTTAATGTTCATCTATTTTCCGAAAAAAGCGCTGCTAGTATAATTTGCTCTTATGGCTAGTTTTGGGGCCCAAACGTTTCATCGACTGATCATGCACCCAACATTTTTGGCCAGACAGCAGGACAGTGGTAGCCAGGAAAATCATAATGAATTATATTATTATGCATTAGTAAAGTTTCTAGTTGTAAATAGGGTAAATGTGTTTGCCATTTACTTGTTAGCTATTGAGAGGTGTTTTTGCACAATTTAAAGTAAAAAGTAGAAGCATAATTTCTACATTTTTCTGCTAAAATGGACATAATTACAAAAATAAAAACTAGCATAATTATTGGCATAATTTTAGAAATATACGAGCGCTGCTAGACTGCTAGTGGCATAACATGCTACTTTTGCAAAATCTATCAAAGCCTATCTCGAGGTACGGGGGCATTTGGGCAATCTCCTCCAGAATTTTTGAAACTTTACCTCCTTTTCATAATGGTGTCTAGGGATACCTATATGCTGACCTTAAATGACCACTAAAAAGAGACTGGAATCCGTCCGCTTAACCCTCGGACGTACAGGGGGGAGGGGGGAGGCGTAGGGAGACGCTCTAAAAATGTACCGGCGGACTTAGAATGTTTTTTTTTTCACAAAATATGATGGAAGTGAAATTTTCAAGAAAGGTTTTCGTCTAAGTAATCCTAAGGGGTTAAAAAAACTGGCTCTCTTGAAAAAATCACCAGCCAGAAAAAAGAATATATATCCACCGATTACCTGACGGATTTGTAAATAACATAGCTACAGTCTCAGACAAAAATAGTTGGGACACTTTAACTAAACGCTGTTTTTTCCCTTCTCGTGCTCCCCTCGTCCCTCTCAAAGTTGTTTATCGCGGTTTGGTCACCAAATCTTGTACACCAACATTAAGGGGACAAGGAGACCCCAAAGTGTCCCAACCATTTTGACTGAGACTGCAGTCTCAGACAAAAATAGTTGGGACACCTTAACCAAACGCTGTTTTTTCCCTTCTCGTGCTCCCCCCGTCCCTGTCAAAGTTGTTTATCGCGGTTTGGTCACCAAATCTTGCACACCAACATTAAGGGGACAAGGAGACCCCAAAGTGTCCCAACCATTTTGACTGAGACTGTACTTTATATATATATATATATATATAGTTGGATAAAAAAACGGTCCTTGTAAAAAAGCGTCATTTTTATGTAAAAAAGCTGCTTTTTTACAAATTGAGCGGTTGTAAAAATACTGCTTTTTTACAAAAATATATTTTTGCAAAAAAGCAGCTTTTTTACGTAAAAAAGCTGCTTTTTTACAAGTTACATGGTTGTAAAAATACTGCTTTTTTACAAATGAAGCGGTTGTAAAAATACTGCTTTTTTACGTAAAAAAGCTGCTTTTTTACAAGTTACCTGGTTGTAAAAATACTGCTTTTTTACAAAAATATATTTTTGTAAAAAAGCAACTTTCTTATGTAAAAAAGCTGCTTTTTTATAAATTAAACGGTTGTAAAAATACTGCTTTTTTACAAAAATATATTTTTGTAAAAAAGCAGCTTTTTTACAAAATATATTTTTGTAAAAAAGCTGCTTTTTTATGTAAAAAATCTGTTTTTTTACAAAAGATATTTTTGTAAGAAAGCTGCCTTTTTATGTAAAAATCCTGCTATTTTACACATATAGACCATTTGAGAAACCCATTTATCGAAGACAGGCTGTTTTCTATGGCATGGTTCTCGAACGTGAACGTGACTAGCCGTATCAGTATTATAATCTAAGGTTTGAGAAGCGCACGAAAAAGTTCGAGAACTTTTTCGTGCGCTTCTCAAACTTTAGATTATAATATATACGGCTAGTCACGTTCACGTTCCCATGTCCCCTTTATTGTGGGGCTTTTAAATTCCCTTGTTAACTCGCTGACAGCGTTAATAATTTACGTTCTTTTTATTCTTTTTATTATTTCTTCTTGTTTCCTTTGTCATTCAATTTTCCAGGACCTTCTAATTGTTGGATGCGAAGAAGGAACGGGCAGTAATTTCATTTGTTATGCTTATCGCCCGAGGTCGCGCACGGCAGTAACTGCATGTTAGGCAATAACAGAATAGCTGGGTTGTTCACTGTCTTATTTATAAGCAATGCCTGTCACAATCTCTTGCAGCAACCAAAGCCTTCTCTTCTCTCCTTCATTGCTACTTTCGTTTAAGCCGAAAACTGTACAGAATATTGTTCTGTATTATTTATCTATTTTCCCAAGGTTATCAGCTGCAATAATCGGTTAAACTGTCAACAAAATACTTGCCTATAATGCTTTGATGCTCTTGGCAGTGGACAAATAAATTATAACTCCATTTCTAGCATAAAATCCTCAGCAAGAATCAACGACAGCAATTGTTAGGCAATTTCCTGTATTATGTATGATGCGCTTAAACTTCTATCACGGGATTCATGCTATGTTGAAATCCATGTTGATGCATGCAAGAGAGTCATGTCTGCGTTACAACTTTAAGCTTTCAACATGATGTAGGAACATGTTCAGTCGGCTAATCAAGCAAAAGGAAACGCTAGCCTATAGCTACAAGCGTACATACACTCGCTTGTTAGTCTAATTTTTGCAATACACAGAGCAACTTTATAAGGCCATAAAAACAGCAGCCGATTTGTTTATAACAATTAGGGACTTAAAAATAAAGGCGGTCTATAACGTACGGCAATGCGTGTTTTATTTTAGAGATCGAGAAATAAGCCCGAAAACACTTGTAAAGGCTAAACAACTTTAAAATGAACACAAGCTGAATTCGCCAGCAACATTTAGTGTAGGACCGTTTTTTTACAAAATATATTTTTGTAAAAAAGCTGTTTTTTTACAAATATATATCAGTGTAAAAAAACAGCTTTCTTACGGTACCGTTTTTTTACACAACATATATATATATATATATACAGTACCACAAGTGAAGAGTAAAACAATATGTTTTTCGTCTCTCACCAACATATATATATATATTTACGGATAGCTTATTAGCTTTCATCTCAGTATTTAAGAATCGATGTTTCTAATAATAAACAGCAGTAAAGGAAAGAAACAAAATATTTCAGTGCACATTGATGGTTTTGACAGTAGTCAAAAAACGAGGTTTTAGGAATTCGTATTTACACTAGGCTGAAGATAAATAGAAAATAACAGAACATTATGGCGCGACATAATGTAATTTATATCGAGGCGTGGTACGCACGTGATATTCCGCTGGGGTTGGCTTGAAACAGGCACGAATTCGATACTAGCATTAGTTTGGCCAATCAGGTTTAAGTAGGTCACATGCCTAGTATACGAAAGACAGTTCCAGCTAGATATTTTTGTTTTCCTCCTCTCGCCATCAGATTGAACAGATCCCCAGAAAAACGTTTTCCCGCCTCCTCTCCATTTCACCACCTCCCAGCGATTTATCACGTTTAATCCATCCTGTCGCTTCGATATTATCACTTTTTAAGGCTGGCGGTATTTTGTCGCCCCATTTGTGAACAAGACATCATATACGGAAATGTTTACTGCTGTGTTTGAATTTTGCTAATTGTTCGATTAAAACAAGCCACAATCGTGGCCAAATTTATTCCAACAAAGTGGTTTCTTATTGCTACTTCCGGGGGAATTTGCTCTTAAGTGGTTTCTCAACAAAGCTCGCCCCTTTTAAGTGGGTCACTTTAGATCATATTTTACATGAAAACACGGCTCGATATAAAAATCTTTGTACAAGTTTCCAGCCCCGAAGCATGTTTCATTTCGAAAATACACAGCAATTTGAACTTCCGAGTTTTCACAGTGCGTAGCACCAAAGTAGGAATGCTGTCTCATTGAAAAAAAGTCTTTTCTCTTGATTTTCAGCTGTTTAACCATTTCAAGTATTAAAAGATGTGTTTATGCTCACGTATGCTAGCTCTCGAGCGAAAAGGAAGAGCTTTTACAGGAAAAGTGAACTCCAGATGTTTTTATTGATCCACCAATATGGCGTCTCTATACAACGCTCTACAAAGGTGCGTGAAATGTTTCTGCAAATAACTCAGCAACTGTGGACCACAAAGACCTGCGATTTGCACAAATTGTTTACATTTTAGTCTTTCATAACATTTCATTTTCATGGCTTCTTCCCCTGGACGGTTTCTAATTTATTCTTGAGAGCCGTATTTATTGAGTGACAGTGAAAACGAAGAATAGAAAATACGACTAACGGGTGCAAAATATTTTCAGAGTGTTTTTTGTCTGAGGTCGTCCCGCTCTCATGTTAATAGATCGCTTAAGTTCAAACGGGTAAGGTTTCGCTCTTCATCTTCCTTTGGCTATCAAGCACTCCTTCGACGCAAGCGAGACAACAGATGAATGTCTCTCCGAGAAAACATTGTGTGGCGGTTAAGACGCCCCGCTGAGTTTTGACGACAAAACTATTGATGCTATTGGCTGCCTTGGGGGCAAGCTGTTATCTTTTATTTTATGCGGAAAACCTTTTATTTTGTGCGAGTTTATAAAAACGAAGGGACTAAGTTTAAGGAAACCGTCGAATACTATTTTATTACTTAAACAAATAAAATGATAATAATAATTACTACATTTAATATAGCGCTTTAACTATTAAAATATTCTAAAGCGCTTTACAATATGTACAAGAAAATATATATGTATATATATACAATAAATGGACAGAAATAATAATAGTAATAAGAACATAAAATTACAAATTAAAAGCTTTCTTAAAAAGATAAGTCTTCAACTGTACTTTAAAAGAATCAATGTTCCTACAGTTTCTAAGGGTGGATGGCAAAGCATTCCATACTGTTGGTCCAGCGTGGAAAAAGGCTCGATCGCCAAAAGTCTTCCGTGTCACCTTAGGGATTACAAGCAATGTTTCAGAATCAGACCGCAGGCTGTATCTAGTTCTAGGCTTTACAACAAGTAGTTCAGATAAATATTGTGGCGCCAGGCCGTTCAACGTTTTAAAAACTAAAAGCGCAATCTTAAATTCTACTCTAAATTTCACTGGCAACCAATGAAGTTCCCTAAGTACCGGAGTAATATGGGCAAACTTAGGAATTAAGCATGTAACCCGAGCCGCCGCATTAAGAACTTTTTGAAGTCGGTCATATTGATATTGCGGAAGCTTATACAAAAGAGCGTTGCAATGATCTAAATGTGATGTAACAAACGCACGAATTTAACACTTTGTTGATTTTGCAGACAGATATTTCCTAATTTGCCTAATATTATTATTCCCCGAGATAAACCCTTTGCTACCATCATAAGAGTGCGATTTTAAGCCCCGAATTCTTCAAACTGTGGACTTTCTATGCCAAAACTGTTTGGATTTTCTGAATACTTTTAACTTTCATAAAAGTATATCGAATTGACTAAACATTTCAACAGCAGGAATGAAGAGCCACTTAAAAACAATGAGTATATTGGATCTGTGTGCTTGGAACGGTCGCCTAAGCCGCTTAATGCACATACATCGCGTATGCGATACGCACCATCGATCAATAGACTATTTGAGTTTCTGAATTGCACCGTAAGCACGGTGACCAGTGATCAGAAATCGAACGATATCTGGCTGAACCACAAAGGCAAAAATGGTAGAAATGTGCTTTTTTGATTATTGTTTTTAAACTGCATAAATTGAAGCGAATCACAGACGTCACGGACGGCTGAGAAGAGCCATTTTCAACTCGATTATCAGTTGCGGTTCCGTCACGTGAATAACAAATATTACCTTAAGTTTAAGGAAACCATACGTACCAGTAACTCGACGAACGAACATACTTCTGTGGCTACGAGAATGGCGAAAACCTCGTTAGTTTATTTGCAGGAGGTAAAAGCTTGGAAAGAACAACACGCATGGGGCGTTCACTAAAGTTGCCGTAAAGGCGGAAGTAGCTGCGCAATCGCAGCACGTAGGACCGCATTCTCATTTACATTCTCATCCCCAGATATTCTCGACCCCAGTGCTTACAGGTTTGGGAATGCGCGCGTAAGCTCTGGGAAACTCTGCGCCGGAGTAGCCAAAATCTGGCTTTTTGGGCCACACGGCGCATACTCTTTGATCCAACCAAAACTTTTTGCTTCTTTTATATCTACTTCATCGCGAAAGTCTTGTATTGGAGCTGAAGAAAATCAGTTAACGGCTTTGAAGAATTTTCAGGTATCCAAGGCTCTTGTCAGGGGTAGCTGCTGAGAAAATACCGTTAAACGTTCCCACTCACAGATTTGAGATTTGAAGTTTGCATATGCTTAACAATAACAGTTGATTAAATATTTCTGTGGACTACTTCACGAGCCGGTAAGTGAAAACCGAATGGCTTGTTAAGATAAACGTATCGCAATTCTAATAAAACTTTCTAAAATGTGAATTTAGCGTCCTTTTATTTATGTTTGTTAATAAACATTAACACTTCAGCGAAGCTGCTTTGAAATGCGATATCGTGGGAGAAGAAGACAACTATAAATATCTAGTCGCATTGTCCACGCATCAATTTAGAGAACGATTTACTTAGTTTTTTCTTGCAAGTCTGTTTTTGGGCAATTTACGACAAGAAGCTCAAGTTTTCATTCATACTCGGCTACTTCGTGTCAATACGATAACGTGGTAGCATCCCCGCAGACGTCCTTTGGGGTTCGTTGAACCCTAAAGGACGTCTGCGGGGAGGCTAATAACGTGGAAGTCAAAGAAAAATCAGCAATGTGTCACGCTTCTTAAATTAAAGCTGGCAAAGATGTCGGTGCATTTTTATTTTTTCACATTCAAATCTTTTTCTGGTTCAATTTTCGATATGTAGCTAAGCTATTTTATTTGAAAATTGGAAAATCCAGTAATTCGGCCTAATTAGTCGTGCAAATGTTGTTTTGGAATCGCTGAAATCAAGAATCGGCCAGTCGTATTTACTTCAACATTTCTAGGGAAAAACCCGCTCACATGACAAACACGCCGCACGTTCAACCTCTCTCGTGCAAACTTGAATGGACCAATCGGAATCACTTTTATTGTTTTTTGCTGAAACCAATCAGAGAAAATCTTGCTCCAGGGTTCCCCAGAGCTCTTGATCTCTCTCCTTTACATGCGCAAAAGAGCTCTGGGTCGAGGTTGATCCCAGAGAGGCACTCGGTAGTTAACATTTGTAACGAGACCACGTGACCAAAGGAAACGAGGGGAACCGAGTAGGCCTTTTCACTGGGCTTTCAGACTCACAACCTTGTCTAGTCCCTAGGTCTCATTATTCCGCGCGGCCAAAGCGTTTCGGGTCACGTGGTCCATGCAAAAATGTTTCCCGCCCGTTCGCCTCGGATACGTCACAGAAACGAATTGAACGAATTGAACTTGATGGGAACCCTAGGAATAAGCCACTTTAGCAAAAAGCAGTGGATCCGAGTAATTGAGTGGATTGCTCCGGAAGTACAAAAAATAGCCGATTGGAGTGTCCAGCAGTCGAGGAAAGCGATAAAAGCGCGCGGAGATCAAGACAAGCTCGAGGTGATGTTCGACGGCTTGTACTTGACCAGAGGCCACTACTCCAACAGTCCTTCTGCCACCATGTGTGACGCTAAGACCGGTAACATCATCGGCTATACACATCGCACTAAACGGGGACAGGGTGCCAACTGGGAGGGGACATCTGATCGATGGCGCAGAGGGGAACATGCTTGACGAGATTCTGGCCGATTTGATCGAAAACGACCGTATGACCATCAAGAAAGCGACGATTGATAAAGCCGCCTCTTGCTATGAGATTATTCTTACAAGAAGCCCGGAGACAGAGATATTGTTTTGTGACTGGAACGAGTGAAGAAAACGCCTTGTCAGTTGAGTGTACAGCTTTGTATCTTTTGTCCCTAACCGCCTTTAATGCGCAGTTCCCAATTTAGTTTACTTGTATTTCCAAAGTCATTGATCACGAGACGGCAAAGTTTTTTTTCCAAAAGCGTACTTGCTAGAAAAAAAGACAAATAAAATTTGCTTTTTACGGCGCTGTTTAACTTTATTTTATTTATGCGGACCGCAGGGGAAACGCAACTGTCAAAAAGTTCAATAAAGAAATCTCGTGTTTACTATCATTGCCATGTAAATTACCAGTAATGTCAGGAGCTGGTTATGCGCTTATTTTCTTTGGGCGTAATAATTTCATTTCATACTGCCGAATTTTTCTTTTTCTAATTGAGTTTGGTTGCTTATAAGATTTTTTCAATCTAAAACGGTTTCAATTATAATCATTCCATGTGTACCATTTGATATATCCACAGTGCAAAAGCCTCGGCCTACGCAAGTGCATATCACCAGGAAGTACAGTGCTATAAAATGACCAATGCATGACGAAAGGAGTCCAAGCTACACCACCAAGATTTTTCCCTAGCAACGGTTTCAAAAGATAGGTCACTGGGCCCTTAAATCGAAGGAAAATAATTCGAACAAAATTATCCCCTCTTTTAGCCTAAATTTAGCCTAAATATCCCAACGCATGCTATGTGTAGGTTGTTGCTTAATGTAAGACGGTCTAACCCTAAACTAGCTTCAGTTCCGGAATATAATGCATGGGTACCCACTTCTGAAGGCTTTAGCCAACTTTAATCGGAGGGTGCCTTAGAAGTTAATTTTCTTACTGTATTTTTTCAGACATTTAACGCTGCGAGGGCTTCCTTTCTTTCCGAAAATGAAAAACAAGAACTTATCGACCAACTCAAATTAGTACGTGGAATTCAGTAACTGTTGAATAGAATTTAGGTGGTGTAAATAGACCTTATTCATGATTCCCGCAGTCTTTGCACGAGCTTAACGGCTGATGTGATAAAAGCGATGTCACGAGGTTTCTCAGGGGGCAAACAAGTGAAAAAAATTGCCAGTGGAAGAAATCGCGGTTGAGTTTGTTTATCCTAGACAACAGGAAATGAAGACCTTTTAATCTTAAAGGCGCCAAGATACGGGTAGAAGTGATCATTGTTACTTTTTTGTTATCCTGTAGTGCAGGCGTATTTTGGGTGGGCGAAACCTTGTTCGTGTTCGTAATATTGTTGTAGCCGCCATCTTTGATTTTATGCCAGTGGAAGATTGGGGAGAGTACAACTTTTCTGTATGAGTAGCGACCGTAGATGTCCTCATGCCAAACAGTAATAGTGTATCTTGCCAAAACTCGATATGTCCATTTTGTATAACTATGAAATCATCGTCTTGTTTTGAATGAATAAACAAACAGGACTGCGATTATTTGTATTGGCAAATTTTATCACCTGTTTGCCCCCTGAAATACCACGTGACATAGTTTTTATCCCATCGATCCTAGAGCGCGTGCAAAGATGGCGGGTGTCTTGTATAATTTACAGCTAATGAATGAGGCTGAGTATCTAATGAAGAATTATGGAGTTCGAGGTGGGTGTTATCCGTCGAGGCCGTAGGCCGAGGCGGATAACACCCTCCGAGATCTCCATAATTCTTCATACGATACGAAAGCCGAATTCATGATCAATAATTGATTTATTATTCATTCAAAATAATTCCTAGTTTAAAAACATAGCTAAAACATGCTTACCTCTATCGATGTTAAGTTCATCTTCGGTAGTGTACGTTTAGCTCCGCCTACGACTCCGATTTTTGATTTTCACTAGGTCATAAGCGCTCTGACGACTCAGCTTACGACTCCGACTCCGACTCCGACTCCGTCGCTAGTGAAAACCAGCCTTAAACTGGTGAATTTGAAAATGAACAATTTCTTAAGTCCCTTTTGCACATGTGCTACTTGTTGGAAAGAACTACACTCTGTCTCCAACTGTCCTAGAGTCTTTAGCTGTCCTTCATGAAAAAATCAAAACAAAGACTCATTTGATTTCAGTAAATGCATTTTAAAAAAATGAGCAAAATATTTAACAAAACTGTTTTATATGATTTCTTCCTTTGAGTTGAAAATTGTTAGGAATCTCTGTCTTGTCAGTAGTTAACAAGAAACGGTTTGCCAAATATTAACAACAAGAAGAAGCCAAGTCTGACTCAAGAAGTGTTTTTCTTTCACTCGTCTATTATATTTAGACATGTATCTCTCATTAATACAGAGACATTAAATTTGAGACAGTTTTGAATTTGTGTTAAATTAGGCCAGGTATGGCCACTAAAAGCCCATGAAACTGTACGTGTATCTAATACTTTAAACAGGCTACACAATTTATCTGGTTCATTCAATAGCTGGGTTAAAAAGCAATCTATACAGCACTTACAGTACTGAAGATAAGCTCAAAATCCTGGCTGTTGGCATCTTGACGCATCCTCTGGACAAGTCTGATCTGAAATGAAAAATCAGTCATTTCAATAAGCAATCGCAGTAATCTTGATTCACATCGTGAAGGCATTAAAATTAATGCCTTTTCTTAGCATGAATCTCAGTATATCAGCTGACCAGTCGAGTCAATTAGTCGATGAGCTAGCCAGAAAGTCTAGCAGTCTATCAGCCACAGTCAGTCAGTCAGCCAGTCAGTCAGCCAGTCAATTAGTCAGTAAGCTAGTAAGCGGAGAAGTCAGTAAGTTAGTCAGCAAGTCAGCCACTAGTTAATCAGTCAGAAAAGATGCAAAACAATCTTAAGTCATTGTTGTTGCCACTTTGTTAGTGAGGTAAAATTAACTTGGAAAATAGAAAGTCGACGCAAGTACTGGAACTCTACGGTTAAATAGATTCGACATTGCAGATTCACGTTGTTGTATGCATTTAATTGATAGATTCCCATAGTTTTTAAGATGCAAAGTCCCGTTGCACTTTGTAAATACTTGATATATTAATGATTTTTAGCCTTCGACCACTAGATTATATAATTAAGAAGCAACTTCAACTTCAATTACTCATCTGATGTACATCTGTAACATATGTGTCACAGTGGATTTGTTTATGAGTGTAGAATTGTACTTGACTGTCACACACTCAACATGCGGCACCTCATCAGCCAATGGAAACTACTAGTTTACAAATTGAACTAGTCTATTTATTTTTGAAGTTCTCTATTATGGGAAATGTGTATTGTATTTATTTTTTATACTGACGTCTTCATTGATGTTTCCTTGATGTCATAGAAGTGCAACGTCTCGAAATTCAGTCAATATTTGGCCGGTATGGCAGTCAACACTTGGATGATACAGTGACTTTTAAATGTTGGTGGAATATCGGTCGACTGTCGGTGGTATATAATACAATGCGCTTTAGGGTCTTTCTAAAAGCATCTAGCATCTTGGAAACGTCTAGTACGGGTGACCAAAAGTGCTATAGACCTTATGATACGACAACGTCGACATCCATGAAAACGTCGCTGAACAATCGACTTCACATCCTTTTAAACATTTGCGCAATTATCCTGATTTGCCATGTTACTTTAATAAAAAAAAAGGAATTTTGTTTGGAGCTGAAGAGAGGTGACCGCGCCCAATTTTGGACAGTGACATACAACAATTAATACAAAGAAGCATCTGAGAAGTAGGGGGCAGAACAGGGATATCTGCGCTGCTCCTCTACAGGCGTTTCTAACGTAAAGTGAGTCTACGGCCTGGCTACTACGCATATAAATAAACAATTTGCTACATTGCACTTTTAATAAGACTATAAATAAGGCCAATTTGCAAATAAACCCGTCATACGCTGTTGGAAACGCACCTGTTTGCCCTTAAAAATCAAAGCGTTGAAAACTCCCCGAGGGGTTAGATTGAACTATTGAAAGAGTCGTGCATAAGCCTGATAAGCAATATTAAGCACATAAGCTTCGAGGCTGAGGGTCAAGATCTTACCAAATGCAGAGTAAAACATTACCACAAGCACTTCTAAAACTGTTTTAAAAGATAAAACATACAGGTCTTACTGCTTGATCTACCTATAATCGCTACTAACCTTGCAACGTAGATGAAAAACGGGAGAGAAACAACCATGCCTTCCGCGCGCCATCTTTGAGTTAGTGTTAGTTTCCAGTGCCTCAAAACGTCCACAGTGCGCGGCCTCCTTTCTCCTTGACGAAAAATAGGGCCCCGATGGGTGCATGTGTTTGTTGCTAAAAAAAGCACAATAGATTTTCTATCTTTTTAGCGACTTTGTAGCTCAAATTAAAAAAAAAAGTCCATGAATAAATGGGAAGAAAAGGCAAACAATAGTGGGCGCTTGCTCGTTCTGGTGTTTTCTTTCTTTTTTGTTTTGTTTTATTATTTTCTGGATTTACTAGTTAGAATAACAAACTAGCGGCGTCAATGAGGATAAAACACCGTTAATTGAATAGTTGTTTTCCTATTTTGACTTGGCATCCCAGTTGTAGATTCCGCTGTTAAACTAGTGATTGAATCCTACATGTTCTTATCTTTAGAGATTCTAGTAAAGACTTAGTAAAGTAAGTAAAGACTTTATTTTATAAGGGTTACCACGAAATAGCCGGAGCTAATAAACTTGTGGCCCTCTAAACAATAAAAACAATAATAAATAATAAAATAATAAATGAGTATACTAAGCTATAAAAAATACAAGGTAAAGAAACAAAGAATACAAATACTATAGAATCTACTAAAGTTAATTATTTAAAAGATAAAATATAGCGTTATAATCATATCACAATTCATCAAGTAACATAAAAAGAAAACTGATCAAGATTCTTCTGTTGTTTAAAAAATTCATTCCACAATGCTTTTTTTAAAGATTCAACTGAATCCCTTTACCTTACAGGCAAAGATCAGCTGTTCCATGCTTTGCAAGTTGTGACGGTAAAAGTTCTGCCTCCTTCTGTTTCGTGATTATACCTCGGAGTGGTTTGGTTAAAATTACAGTATCTGGTTTTTCTACTGTGGATGTTACTGTTTAATTCAGGTAGATCGTTTACATAAGCAGGGACATAACCTTGTAATCGCTTACAAGCAATTATACATTTAGATATTAAAGCGTCTTTATAAAAACGCAACAATTTCAGCCGATTAAACAAGGGAACTGATGGTGCTAGAGGGGGGCATTCAGGATTACTCTAGCTGCTCGTTTTTGGAGCTTCAGGGCCCGTCCAAGGCTTTCCTTATCACAATTAGTCCAGAGGACACTTGAATAATTAATCACTGGCCTGATCATTTCAGTCTGTTTTTCTTTTGCTTTTTACCTTTAAATTTTTAACTAAAATTTTTAATTAAATTTTTTCGCACCAAAAACTCAGCGCTTATTGGAGGGCGGCGATTATTTGAAAGTTGGACGGGAAAAATAATTGTTTTCACTAGGTATTAAAAGTGTCCGTATTAAACTTACAGAATTTTAAAACGGGACCGGGTCGCGGCTTATACTCAGGTGCATAGCTTATAAACTAATATTTGTCCCAAATGCGGCGCATATTCGAAGACTGCACTTAATCGAAGCAAGAGCCATAATGGCTCTTGATCGAAGCGCTTATTCGAGTAGATAAGACATTTTAATTTTGGTTGTCCGAGTTTGTAGTTTTCAATGTTGCAATCAGTAATTTACTCCGAATGTCATTTTTGCTAGCCTGCACCCAGCGCAGGCGTATAACATATTTGCTCGAACAAGTGACCGGGCGCTTATTTCAAATTTCAGCTTAAAAGATGGGTGATTATTGTAAGAGGGGTTTAATCGAGGGGAGCGCTTATTACACTTTCCTTTAAACGAACTAGAGAATGATCTAGTTGTTTACCAAGACATTAAGACATTACATTAAAAGAAGAGTATAACGCACTAATCCGAGGGGAAGCTTATTTGGGGGAGGGCCCTTATTTGAGGAATACGCTATTCCGAAACCCGAGTGAGTTTTAGCGCTCGCTGCGTTTTTTTAGCGTTTCCAGACTATCAGTTATCAATGCAAGTAACGGTCTGTTCTGTAAGATGTTTTCCGCCTGGCCAGAGAAAATGTGAGGGTTTTGTAGCATGAACCACGACAGAGAACTGATTTAAAGTTTGCTAACCAGTTACTGAAAATGAAATCAACCACATCACAGACTGTATTTCACGTTACTCGTGAAGTTGCTCATAATCGTTTTTCGTAGCGCGCAGAGAGATAATTTTCCACCAGAAGATTGATTGGCAACTGAATTTGACTTGCCATTATCAGCGCGTGCAGAAGTTCTCCATTGTTACCTCATAAACAAAACTACTTAAGTTGTGAAGAAAATTTGACCTGCTTTGGCGTTTCGTACTTGATGGTTTGTACACCTTGACATATCACGGTATACATTAAAAGAAGTGAACAGGAAATCAAAGAGGGTAAGTGCATTTCTACAGGAATGACTCATATTTTTACATCGGAAATCTCACCTTTTTGAGTGGGAGCCGGTGGAATGAATCTTTATATTTCGTGTCCTCTGTGATCGTTTCAAACGAATTTTCTTCTGTTGAAACAATAACAAAAAGAATGTTCAAAAGTAGGTTGAGTTTGATCGTCCGGGTGAACGTAGTCCTGAATAGGAATGTTGTTGTTGACAGTGACTGACGTTTCGCCAACCTGTGCGGTAGTCATCTTCAGAGTCAAAGTGAGTTGTATCACGTCAGTTGATGGTATTATACCCTGGTTATTGATTTGATTGGTCAATTACGTCGTGATGTTATTGGTCGTCTGTCAGTTAAGCCGTGATGTTATTGGCTATGAAGACTCGTAATCAGTACTTGGTGCGTTTCGATCCGTCTATTGTCACAGTTAAACAGTCGTCTATTGTTAGTCAAATTGTCATTCTCTCGTGGTTAGTTTTGCTTGATCTCGTCAATAAGTCGTTTGTACGGCGCTGGTAACTGTTGGCTACGATTCAGTGGCGTTTAAGTTAATAAACCAGCTTTCTAAAGCAAGACGTTGATAGCCGGTCAAAGTTGTTCCGTTTACAAAGCGCTTTACCATTGATTACCAGAACAGACGACAGACCCGCATTTCCTGTCGTTAAAAATTGTTTGCTAGTTCTTTTCCTTTGAAACAATTACTGCCAATTGTTTCCTTTGTGCAAAACCAAAGAACCTAGATAGTTTTTCAATACATAGTTTAAAGAAAACCTTAATATATTGCAATACCGTCAATTTTTTGAAGTTGTAAGATCGAACAGGAATTCAGACAGCTTTAGAGACACTTGCATTGCAAACAAGTAACCTTACTCTCAAGCATCATATATTTCTTTTGTCGGGGATACTTTAAGATGCTTTAAAAAATTAAAAAGGCTCCATTGTCTCTAAAAAATTACTTCTTCTGAAAGTACGATAACGGTAGCTAGCGACCAGGTCTACCTGTGTTTTCCTGTTAATTACTCGGTTTACGGGAATATTTCAACTTTTCCTTCTTCTGCCCATTTTAAAACGTCGATAATGTGACTGTTGATGTTTTTTAAAGTTATCAGGGATCTTAATGCCTTATTCAGAACATGTTTAATTAAACCAGGTTCCAGTGACAGAAAGATACAATGGTCTAATGGCAGAGTGTCTCAAGATAGGGTCTCTTTAAATACATAAAAATAGTCTCTGAACACAAGACAACTTATTTTTTAATCTTAAATGCAGTCCTCCGGAATTCAGCTCCAGAAAAAATTCACCAACATCCGTGACAAGCAAAACGACATGGACTAAGAGCAATAAGTTTTGAAACAGCTTGAATTCACTTTTTTCGAGACGTTTTCGCCACAGTCGCTGCTTGACTTCGCAATTGTCAACAGAGGGTCGATGTTCGTAAAAATCTGCCTTTTAACCTCTGTGTCACAGAAGGCATCCGAAATGGCTTAACACGATAATGTAAAATGTTATCAAGCTTAACGTACGGTTTAACCCTTCTGTAAATCAGTAGGTTTTATTCACTATTCGCTACTTTAGAAAATACCATAATAATCTTTTTTGTCCCCCCAAAATTTTGCATAACCATTGTTTTCAGTTTCTCTTGGGACTTAGAATCGTCCCAAGTGGCGATTATAGAGTTCTAAAGTGTGACGACATGCCCCGAAATGCTAATTTTTGACAAGTAGGCCTCTTGGATGTTGTTCTTTCAAAATATCCTTTTATTTCACAAAATATCCTTTTATTTCACAAATTTAATTTTTATGACGTCATCACTTAAAAACTCTATTGGGAGACTTTTTTAAAAATTACACCTGTTTTTGGGCGACTGGCCATCACACTAAGCCAAAATAAGATTATTTACAACCACATCTTTATTTCATAACAATCAAAACAAAGGCATTGTTGGTTTGGTACGACGACTTTAAACAGAAAACATCTTCAAAAATACCGTAAAATTCCAAGAATAAGCCCCTCCATGTATAAGCCGGCTCCAAATGTAAGCCCCCCAAACTCGTAACGCAAAAAACTGTCTGTTAAATCGCCCCTCCAAATTTAAGCTCCCTAGGGGCAGGAGCCGATTACTTACGGCTCCTGCTAAGGGCTTGTACTTGGAACTTGCCCTCAAATACAAAGTAAAACAAAGCAAAAATGGTAAATTTCCTTCCAAGCATAAGGCTTTAGCCCAATCGGTTTTGAAACGCAAATTTCCCTCCATAGACAAGCCCCTCCAAATATAATCCCCTCAAAAGGGGCCTTAAAAAAAATATAAGCCCCGGGGCTTATTTTCGGAATTTTACGGTACATCGTACGTGAATGTTCTCGTTAGTTAAACAATTCATTCTTAATATACCGTAAATCCTCTATAAAACCCCTACCATTTCAAATTAACACACTCTTTTCTACATTTGTTTTAAGCCCAGTCAGTCGGTCAATCGCGTGCTTAGGTTCAAGGACAAAGACAAACCGGAGGACATACAGGAAGCAGTATACAAGATCAAATGCTGCGACTGCCAGGCTTCTTACATTGGTGAAACCGGCAGAAACCTAAGCACGCGACTGACCGAACACAAACGAGCTACGAAGAATGATGACGTCAACAATCACATTGCTGAGCACCATTTAAAGACGAAACATCAAATTGACTGGGACTCTGCGACATGTATAACGTATTCTACAGACTACTATCAACGTCTTACTTTAGAAAGCTGGTTTACTAACTTAGAACGAACGCCACTGAATCGTAGCCAACAGTTACCAGCGCCGTACAAACGACTTATTGACGAGATCAAGCAAAACTAACTGCGAGAGAATGACAATTTGACTAACAATAGACGACTGTTTAACTGTGACAATAGACGGATCGAAACGCACCAATTGCTGATTACTAGTCTTCATAGCCAATAACATCACGGTTTAACTGACAGACGACCAATAACATCACGACGTAATTGACCAATCAAATCAATAACCAGAGTATAATACCATCAACTGACGTGGTTCAACTCACTTTGACTCTGAAGATGACTACCGCTCAGGTTGTCGAAACGTCAGTCACTGTCAACAACAACGGTCCTATTTAGGACTACGTTCACCCGGACGATCAAACTCAACCTACTTTAGTAATTTGTTTTGTTAAAGTAACAACCCTCCCCCTCCCCACCCACTCCCTCACCTCTAACGCCCTGAAAATAAATAAGCGCCCCGGTGGGCTTTATAGAGGATTTATGGTAAAAGAAAAATCTATATAATGAAAAGATGAATTAATATATCTTTGAGTTTTAAACTGGAAGCTTTACGCCAGATCGACCTCACGGAATTACTTGAATGAGAAAATATTCTTAGTACACTAAAAATAGTAACAGCTTTGTTAAACGGTTACACTTACATTGTATAGAAATTACCAAAAATATAAAAATATATCTCTGAGTCATTAACTCTAACCTTTAAGTCACATCGACCTTACGAAATTACTTGAATTAGATATTATTCTTAGTTACAGATAGAAACAGCTATGATTAAAGTTTAAACTTACAGCGCCTAGAAACAGCTATGTTACACTATTACACTTAAGTGTATAGAAATTATCAAAAATATAAAAGAAATATGACTCTGAGTTGTAAGTCCTCCGCTTTAAGCTTTGTGGACCTTACAAAATCACTTAAAATTAATGAGATAACATTCTTAGTCTGCGGGCAAGCTCTCCATTTGAGAATACTCGCTATTTCGCTCGCACGGTACAAAATTATATCCTATGATTCTCAACTACGTCAGAGCAACTCATTTCATGCATAATTTACAAGCTAACAATGTGAAGAATCTAGGCATCCACTCTCATGCATTCTAAATGAGTAAGAGTCCCGAGTTTAACTCCTCGTCCACGCTTGTAAATGGCCAACTGGTTGCCTCCTGCCAGTTGCGGTATTATGCCGTGTTTCTATTTGGAATGGGGTGCTTAAATTAATTAGCAACTAATTGTTCTTCCATATTTTAAACAAAGCACATAGGTTTTCAAACTTTGAACACAGCCTTTTCCGCCTGTTATATTTAACTCTCAAATTAGAACTGATAACGAACATTGATTTAAAAATTCCAACTAAGAAATTATATATGTTTTTCTGTCTAAAATCCTCGTCCTAAAGGTTCTCAAGTTAACTTTCCTTGTAATTTAACATTATGCGAGCTAGCTGATAGAACTCAGCAATGCCCTTTAATTACCCTTTGGATACTCGCCGGCACTAATCTCATCTTACACAGTGTAAGTTAACAGAAAGCTTTTCTACTTTTTTTCTTCAGTGTGTACCGTTAGAAGAAAAAGCATACCATCCTGATTTTCCTTTTTTCTTCTCTTTTGTACTTTCTGTGATGTAATTTATGTACTGTGCTATGTTTGGTTACAAAAAATAATCTGAGAAAGATGAATTTTCCATTAGTGATACAGGAGGCTCGTAAGAAAAAATCCAAGTACTCCCAATAATCCGCTACTAAAATATCATATTTTGCTACTGACATACAACACAATCACTGACGTAAAAGCCTTCTAATATTTTACAGTTGACCGGCGATTACGAGAATCCCACAATCGCATCAGACTTGATCAAGTTCTCCCAAAGAAATGTAACGCTGATTCGCGACAAAGGCTAAGAGAGCTTCAACTGGATTCTTGTTACGCTCGTCAAGGAAACGGATCTCTCCTGGATTCAAATCCATTTTCTTGGCAACAAACTTCCTCTTATCGCCGCCCGCAACTACAAAACAAAAAAACGCGGAAACATCAGTAGTTGCCTAACAACAACCTAAACCTTAACTAACCAAGCCACGGTAGGGTAAGCTGATTTAATAACGTGCCTGCGGGAGGTCGTGGAGTTCGATTCCGGGGGAAGAACTCTATCAGAATATTGGGACCTACATCGTAAGAGAGACCAAGAATGACCGTATCTGAGCGGAGCGGGAGCGTAGATTAGAGATCATGAAATATGACACTTGAGCGTCCTGCTGCCAAGATTACCCGTATAAACGCACATTTGGTTACATTGTTTGACGAAAAGAATGGAATTATGCTATTTTAAAAAAGTGGAGGCGTGTGTGGCCGAGTAGTTAACACCTAAAACTGCGAGTCTGGAGGTCAGGGGTTCAAGCACCGCCCGTCGCACTTTACTCCACTTTGTCTCTCTTCACCCAGGTGTATAAATGGGTACGGGCGACATACTGCTGGGGGGTAACCTCGAGATGGACTAGCATTTTTTCTAGACACTTGGCAATTACACCTCTGTGGCATTATATAATGATGTCTTTGCAATACTGCAATCTGATAACAACAGGATTTCAAGAGGGTAAGTAGTCATAGGCGAAACACACACTCACATTGTAATTGTTTGTAACTAAAACCAGAGTTCTTTCACAAGTGTGCTTTCAGATTGAGGCGCTTGTTTATATTCGCGATCAGGTCCTCTTGGATCCATGTCACTGACACTTTTGGTTACTTTTGGAAGTAGTCTTTCAAGATCGAAGTGAGCAGCATGCTCTCGGAAAACTTTCACAAGTGCACGAACAAAATAGCTTCCCTTGACAGAGTTTATGTATGACACGTATCCCTCAACTGTTGCATAATAAGCCAGGAAATCTGTTTGCCCAGCAATCCTCTCCGAAGAGCGGCTTTTCGTTTCATCACTTGGCGAATCAACATAGACAGAAGGCCTTTGAACGGCGGGCGAACGACACGTATTAGTCAAAACCCCTTCGTCTTCTTGATCCCCTCTACAGGCTTGGACAAAAAGGAGCTTCGGTTTTCCCCTCAGTGCTTCACAGCTGGCGTTGGATAGCATGTCTTTTATTGTCTGGATTGGCAACGGAAAACCATCAGAGCCAAACACTTCACCACTTCTTCCATGACTCATGAGCCAGAGCACAAAACAATCGTGGTCAGGAAGTACCCGTTTGTAAGCGAAAAAGTCGACCTCATCCAACATCTCCTTTTTAGTGCGATTCTGTCTAATATGTACGTCAAACCCCAGAGCAGCGAACAATTCTTTAACTTGACGGACATCTTCTTCTGAGCCGTGGCGAGTTGATTGTGTGCCATGTACATGATTTTCAGCAAACAACTTGTTATTAATGATCAACGTAATCCCTCTCGGAAGAGCAGTCATTTTATAAACAACGTCTGTTCCAGGGTGATGACCTGGGCGAACAGCTGCATAAAGAAGAAAGTTCATAAAAAATTAACGCTTTGAAAAGGAAATTAAGTAGGGCACGCTTGACCTGGTAGTAGACTTTACTTTTGGACGTGGATTCATGCTCTGGCATTGCCATAACGTTGTACTTTTTGCTTTACACTGTCTCTTCCCCCTGCTTTGTAAGCAGGCAACAAATCGAGCTAATGTTGGGAGATAAGTCTGCGCTACATCGAGACTCGGCCAGCGTCCCTCAAAAGAATTAATTAAAAACTACACTCTGGTACGTACCGCTTAATGCCACATCAAATCCGCGTTACGCTTTGGCGATTTCATTTTAGCGTTTGGTATGAAACGTCTCATCAGGAACACAAGCAGTTTTAAGTCACGTTTTTTTAATAACTGCCACTGTGATATTAAGACAGAGTGCTAGAGTTTCCGTGAGTTTGTTTTTTTTCCTGCTGTCTCTCATGGATCACGCGCATGCAAGCACGCAAGCAAGCAGTTGATCAAGAACCGAGTAACTTTGTTCCTTGTACCACAGACCCACATCCAAATTCGACAAATTCGATTTGTTTATTGCTGAAAGCCCGCGAGATCCCACGAGGATTTTTTGCCTGTCATCTATCATGACAAAAACGGGAGCACGATTTACTAGTGTGATAATCTAAAGGTTGCTTATAGTTAGCTCCTTCCTTTGAATCCTAAAATTGTACTTTTAAGTGCAATAAATTATTTTAAAATTGTACTAAAACCATTTATTAGGGAGTTATTCACTGACGCACCAATGGCGAATATCATTAGTAAATTTTATTACACATTTCGGTCCTTTTTGCTAAGACGTCCTAAACGAAGGATATCCGAGGAATTTGGTGCAATGAAAGCCATGTGAACGTGCAAATGTCTTGTAGTTACAGACAGGTTTTCCTCACCTTTGATGGGAAACCATTTTTCCAGTCCTGGAACATTCGTAGGTTTATTGTCAAAGTTCTTTGCGCAGTTATCCATTTGCCCGTCTTGCAGAATTTTGAGAAGGCACAAACAATCATCGTGCTTGCATGCCACTTTACCATGGCTATCACATATGACGTTCCCCTCTGAACAGTCGGTACATTCGACGCACCAATGATATTCCAAACTGGTCAAGTAGGGCCACTCATCCATCAAAGAAGTCATTGTCTGTTTCAGAAATCTCCACACGAGTGAAGCCATTTCTTCAATTTCTATCACTGGAGCTTCTTGACACTGTCGCGTTTTAAAATGACGTAAAACAAACTTAATAAAGCGTTTCTGGCGAATACAGATTAGCTGGTGAGCAAAATCCTTTGATACCAGTGTAAACCTGGCTACCCCATCAAAGAGGCTGGGTGACTCTTTGAATTTAATTTTGGAACACCATCTGGTACAACGAGATACAAGTTGCGTAAAAAGCCCGTGTGGAACAAATCCAGATGGAAACTGAAGATATAACGGGCATGGGTCTGTCAGGGCTGGTTTTAAATGGCAAAGTCGTCCCGGTTGTGAACGTAGTTGAGCTGGAACAAAGTACTTCACATCATTTATAGGAAATGCACACTTGGCAATCAAACCAAACTGTTCCATTAAGTGTAAGATGTTTTCTTTCGCAAAGCCTTGCTGACAAAATTTGGAAAACACGTGATCGACGAGTTCCATGGAGAGAACACCGGTTACCTCCATTTTTTTCCACAGAAGGGAATGTTTGGATTTCTGCAAAAATGGAATGAATATGTTACCACCAGAAAAAAATAAAAATGCAGATCTGATGTTCTTACATTTAAAACACTTCCACACACGATCGCGTGCCTATTCAAACAACTTCTTTTCATCTGTCGTTTGAACTATTGTTTTTTGAAGAGTCTCAAGTAAACTCATAGACGTACGGGCACCTTCGAACTTTGGCTCGGGGGCAGCGGCGTCGGCGACCTTGCCCGAAGAAATTACACAATTCCCCAACGTCTTGGTGGTGTAAACGGGATACAAAAGTACTTAGATCGTATGATAAACAAAAACGTTTAAAATTCTCACGCTTAATGAAACAATAATAATATCAAACTAACTTTAAAAAGTTATTTTGAAACGTTGCATAGTCTATTTGATCTGGTAAAATCAGAATCATACTTTGAAAATTCACTCCTCCCGTGGCGTTGTCCGTTTCAGATAGGAGTGCTCAATATGAACGTTAGCGAGCACAATCTATTCTGTCACATCGTGCTACGAAGATAAGTTTTCAGTATCGAACTGATCGCTTTAAACTGAAATGTATCTAGAGATCTGAGATTCTCAGCTCACAATGGACGTCACTGACAGAAATCAATGAAGATACTGGGATGAAGAGTGAATAACAGGTATCGACACCACGCATCCAGATTTGACATATGCGCATTTAGACTGACGTTTAGAAACGACTGTCGTGGTTACATTAACAATTATCCTTTGAAATTGAGGTAAATATTCCTAAAGCCACTATTCACCGAGATTGAAAAGAATAATTGTTAATTAGTATATACACACGAAGTGATCTCAACAAAATTAGAGAGGAAACCATTAAAAAGAAGGGTATGATTTGATTGACAGATCAAATCACGCGAAAGTTTATAGAATTTTCAAACATGGTAATTCACATACAAGCTTATCACTTCGCAAACAACAGCGTAATGGCTTAAATGGAACCGTTCAAAGTTTGAATTGTTTTCTTACCTGGGAAGAGAAGTAAAGCTTTGTGCTTTTCTGTTGACTCGCCAAGTTTATGGCCGAAAAGGTTTGTTGTGTCGTTCTTTTAAAAGATCGTTCTTTAAAAATTAAGAAAAAAACCGAGTTCACACATTATCCACTCGCTAGGAGGTGAATATTGTTGAATAGTTCGAGTTAGCAAACCAATCAGATTGCTTAAATCACCAAGATCACTGAGTGTGTATACACTAAAACTCTGTGTTTTGACTTCCATTTTGTTTTTAAGTCTTATCCTAAGTGCTGTTTTCCCGAATAATGGAGCGTTTTGTGAGGAATCTCGCCTCCTTCCCCTTCCCCCTTAGCCCGTGCGCCTATGGAGATAAGCTGTGTGTTGGTGAATTTCTGCGATGTTGCATAGATTTTTATGTAACCCCCAACAATATTCATACTAATAAACCCTAAGGAAATTACCCCCTTTATCCCAGAAGTTTTACTTTTAAATTACCATATCGTTGAAATGACGGATGGTTATAAGTTTCCTGAAAATATCAATTAGCCATTGGGACTGCAGTATAGCTGTGTTTCGGTGTTTAACAATGATGCCAAGGTCATGATAAAAATCAAGCATGGTGTCCATCTCCTTCTCGTCTTCGATGAAGCAGACTTTCCGAACAATGGTTCGTAGATCCTTTAGGCCCAAGTACTGAATGTTCGCTGCAACCAAGCTTTTAATGACCTTCTCAAAATTGAACCACCTGCAGGAAAAACGAAGTTATGAACGAAAAAAGCATCCAAATGGCTGAAGGAATGTGGGAGCGTCAGAAATATCTTCGCTGAGGTTATTCTTGAGTCTCAATATCGTCATTTTAACATGTCCGTAGGTTAGGTTTAGCGTTAAATTGAACGGCATTCTGAATGAAAGCTTGAGTTAAGGTAAAAGGCGCATATGTATAGAAAGGCTTTTAAATCGGATGTAACTAAAACAAGCAACGGGGACAGCGGAACGAGCACGGGTAAATGGACTTGAAAAATGGTAACAAAACTTAACGTCCACCCTAGCAGTATCAGTAAATTGATTACCCATTCTCTGCTTTGTTGCAATTTTGGTTTAATTTTCCCTTTCTCCGTGCTCGTTACTAATTCTTCGTTCCTCGTCTTAGTAACATCCTAGCAAATCAAGATTGAACATAAAGCTGCACCTGGAATGGTGTTTTGAAGAAGCTACAACCATTTGCAAAAATACTTCACACACTACCTTGTCTGGCCTGAGCATGATCTTGTGCTTGTGATCCTCTTGTAAAATGCTGAAAACTTGGAGGAAATACTTTGAATGGAGGGGAGAGAAGGGCTAAGTGTTATTTCTCGGAGATGTGAACCTAGCAGCTATTTGATGTAAAAAGGCCGGTTTTCGTCGAAGTGCTCCAGTAGTTTTGCAATTGGTTGTTACTTTCAAGATCATCGCAAAAAAATCCACAGCGTAGAAATATGATATATACACAGGATGAAACTGCTTTAGAGTAATTTTTTATGACAAAACTTACCGAAGTGGCAACTCCTCTCCCATGTATGGCTCCTGCTTTATCACCTCGATGATCTTGTCCTGAAGAGCGACGAGTTGCTTTTCGTCTGAACCTGCCTTGTTAGAAATTGCGAAGAAAGGACGAATCACGTGGTTTGCAAAGCTTTTTCCTGAAATCGCTTTCTGGATCTGTGATTCAATATCCTTGATATTACTTTTATATGGGTCATCAGCATGTGTTCCTACAATGAATACTGGAGGACGCAGGTATTCGAGCTCCCTCTCTTCCTCTTTACCAGCTTCCCTTTGTTGTGAACACATAGTACTTACTGAAGCAAGCCATGACATGAGGTTGTCTAAATTTGTCTCGGAATTTGGATTCCTTAGACGAACTTCGCAATTTTCGCGTTTAAAAGAGGGTAGTGCCTCCTCTTCAAGTGGCTTGTTCAAGTTGTAGACCAACAGATAAATTGCTCTTTTCGTCAAAAACACAGGATATGAAGCGTAATAAAGATGTTGTCCTGCAAAGTCCCATAGATCTAGCGTCGTGTGTTGTTCAGCTTGTTCCGCATCTTTTTCCAGATTTAATCCCCTTAAATGCTGAACAAGTATTTCTGTGAAGTCTTCTGGAGGATGGGCTGGATCAATCTTCAACTCGGGTATGGAAATTGTAGGTTCTGCAGTCACTATTTCTGGTACGTCTTCTGGAGGGGGAGCTTCTTCCATCTCCCCGTCGATCATGCTGCAGCTCGTAAGTTCTTCAAGCGCGGTGTCCAAATTGCTAGCTATATGAGAATGAAATCCAGCTTCTTCTGTGTCCTTCTTTTCCGTTTGTCGGAAAAAATTCTAAACATATAAAGAAAGAATCAATAAAAAGAGGAAAAGGGTAAGTAAAACATTTTGTCAAAAACTATCTTGTTAGTTGTTGAAGAGGAGCCGCTTTCCTATAACCCACATTAATGTGCACGAATTGCGCGCCACAATTCAGTGAAGCGGAACCGGCAGTTACGTTAATTACCTTTTAGTGATTGTACGTTAATGAAAGTTTAGCGAGTATTCCTTCGTTAGAAATGGAAAAATAACTAAAAACCTGAAACCAGTGAAATCGGTTAAACAACCTAAAAACGAACGCGACGTTATCATAATGAGTTTTTTCTACGTCCTCATTTTTAGTCATGAGATAAGGACAAAAGGCGATGACCTCATTGGCGTTAAGGTGGCTGAACACAGTTTTGCGGGCAGTCAGCGGTAACTCGCGTGAAAACGCGTGTTTTAAATTAGACAAACAAACATGGCGGCGAAAAAAGCAATGGTACACAGAACACCATTTCTCAAAATCTATTCATCAAAATTTTGTGATATTTGGCAGAATTTTGACTTTTATCGTATTCTAAATAATGAGAGCTTTAAAATGAAAGTTGAACAGACGAATTTTGTGATACATTTAATAATTGCAATACAATTATTAGTTATTGATTATCTGAAAACCGGTCTTTTAAAATTGGGTCAAATAAGTTTCAAATGGTAATGATTAATTAAAGTAAGCTGTACGCAAGTTTATAGGAAAATCTAATGAGCGAATTTTATGTAAACTGACCAAAAGTGAAATTTTAAGGCTGTATTCAATCGTTCATGTTGTCATGGAAACAACGAAAACGTCACATTTTACCTGTCGTCAAAAGCTTTCATCAGTATATTTTTCACTTACCAAGTTTCAGCTTGTGAGCTGCAACCTTTCGCTTGCCATGACTTGAAAAATTACATATACTCACAAACTGCCAAAACTGTGTTCAGCCACCTTAATGTATAATTATACTTCTCTCCAATGAGCACAGATTCCACTTAAAAAAAGGTAGAAAACTGCCTTAAATCTGCGCCCTATACTACTTTCTGGAGCCCAACTGTATCGCTCTTCATAATTAAATATGATGAACACTGATCTGATTTTTTAACAACTGGCGTTTGCCAACATTGTATTGGTATTCTTTATTTCGGAGAAACTGGCCAGATTAACGACAAAATCGGCGAAGAGCAATTTACGTGAGTATCCTTAAGTGTGAGGTTTTAATTAGGTCAGGTTTCTTCAACCCAGTACGGAGGACGGCAAATTACGTCAAAAAGTGAAACTAGTTCTTTCGAGATGATTTCAGGACATTTTGCTAACCTTAATATTCTTTTCATCTTGACCTTCCCGGTTCATGTTAGTTTTCTGTTCCTGAAGTTTTCCTGCCACTATTTTTGCAAGCTCGTTGGCAAAATGAGAAACACTGAGGTTTTCATTGGTGATCTTCCAATTCGTGGCGTGGTCGACGTCAAATTCAAATGCAGATGGGTCAACTTCCACCCCGTCTGTACTCTGTTCATCAGGGTCAAATGGCAGGCTAAGAAGATGTTTTTTCAAACTTGTCTTTCCCGCTCGATCTTGGCCGATGAACATGATTCGACCACGATACACCTTTACCTTTCCATTTTTCAAAGCATTTTCATAAGCACGTTTTGCCCCTGGTCCTCTAGCTATGATTTCACTTGGTACTATCGGAAACAAAACCGGATAAAAACAGGTGTTTTAAAAATTTCTTTATTTCCTGTTATGACGGGAATTATGCCAAATGTGCCAAATTGGTACGAAAAGAAAAAAAGAGAAGAAGGGAGAAACAGAGGAAGAGAGAGAGAGAAAAGAAAGAAATAACAGGAACATGTAATTGTGATCGTTCGATTTTTCAAAAAAGAAAAAGAAATAATACAAAAAAGAAAGTGCCAAGGAAACTTCGAGAGAACCCAGCGGGCCAATATACAGTCGAACCTCCATGTGCAACCACCTCTTGTAAGCGACCACCTCCAATAAGCGACCGCCAACCCAAAACACCAACATTTTCCTAGTCAAAGCCTTACAGTTGGAACCTCTAGTAAACGATCACCTCCCGTAAGCGACCGCGACCACTTTTTGGCCCTGAAACTTTAATGATTTTCCATTGTTTTTAAGCTCTTGTAAGCGACCACCTGACGCATTCTCTGATCTCTGTGTACGCTATGTGCACTATGCTACTTGGAATATACGACACGTACGAAGAATATAGTAACAACACGGAACTACACATGGCGTAACTTAGAAATCGCATGCAATAAATTATCTTCCATAAAGTAGATGTGCTTGGACCTCTTCTCGGAAGAGACCCCCTGTGGTTCGATTCTTGTAAGCGACCACCACCTGTAAGCGACCACTAAGTCTTTGCATTTTGGGTGGTCGCTTACAGGAGGTTCAACTGTAGTAGGGCCTTCTCATATGGTAGCAGTAATACTAACCAGTGGTGCTGTGGCCAAAAAACGTGGCACCGGCCTCCTTGGTGTGTAAAATGAATGGGCGGCAAATGTGTTGAGCGCGAAAAACGAGGCGAACCAAGCAGGGGATTGGGAAGAGAAGGCTGAATATTCTTGTGTTTATTGTTACATTAAGCGACCACCCAAAATGCAAAGACTTAGTGGTCGCTTACAGGTGGTGGTCGCTTACAAAAATCGAACCACAGGGGGTCTCTTCCGAGAAGATGTCCAAGCAAATCTACTTTATGGAAGATAATTTATTGCATGCGATTTCTAAGTTACGCCATGTGTAGTTCCATGTTGTTACTAAGTTCTTCGTACATGTCGTATATTCCAAGTACATAGCACATAGCGTACATAGAGATCAGAGAATGCGTCAGGTGGTCGCTTATTACCTATTACTATTTGGTGTTCTAGAACTGGCTGTTATTCGCATCGAACGTTTAGCTAGTGCAATTTGTAATCGTTTTATTGGCTGTTTTGCAATTGCTGTTTAGAGAAAGGAAAAAGGTGACATACGCTCTGCGGAATAGGTACGAACATGGCCTTTTCTCCACGACACCGTTGATCTCTTTGCGCTTTTTTCCCTCCACGCGCACGGAAGCAAAAAAGGAACACTCATAGAACACATGATTGCAAATGCTTAATGCAAATGCATTCACGGACGTTCAAGCAGCCCTGGAGTCGGCATCGTTCCGGTCATTAGTTGCCCGGGGGGAGGACTCCGCATATGAAAGGGGTGGGATGCTCGTCGTCTCGCTTAGGGGTGTAAATTTCGGATTTTGGTCTCACTTATGGTGTTCTGGGCAAAACGCCATTATATTTAGCCGTGAAGGTCTCGTTTAGGGTTGTTCTTGAAAAAATATAAAAATATGCGTATTGTCTGTGTTTTAACATAGTCTCTTTTAGGGCTCAAAAAGCTTGGGCTACGCCCAAATAGGTCTCTTTTAGGGGTTTAATTCAAAATTTCCGACGAGCATCCCCACCCCTTCCATATGCGGATTCCCCCCCCCCCCGGATTAGATGTGCATTTTGTACAGAAAATAAACATCCAGCTATTTTGCAAACAAGACATAATTTTTCCTATAATGCCTTGTTTATTTTTTGGTAAGTGAGGAGCCATCTCAGTGTAATTGAAATTAAGATGTTGATAAGGCGTAAATTTTACCTTGTCTGGTTTGTAGAGAATGCTTTCCTTTTGCTGCATGTTCACTGCTTTCGACACCTTCTTTACGTTCAGCTGATATGAAGGAAACTTCCTCAAAAGCTCGCTTAAGCACACTCACTTTACTTGTCTTCTCATTCAAATCTGTTTGGAAACACACACATACAGACATACGATGATGTTTTCTATATTCTAGAGGTAAAACGTATTTACTGAGTAATTTTTTAGCTTTTGTTTTTGTTTTATGTCAATACGACTACATGGCCATCATTCAACTTAGCCAGAAAAGATATTTGGAAACCGCTCAGTCATCATCAATTTTTTATTTCCTGGAGATGAAAAATCCTACTAGGTAATAAGGGACAACCCGTTTCAAGTTTCAAATGGGTAAGTTGAAGGGAAATTAATATTCAGACTGCTATTTTACAACTAGTTTTAGGTCACACTTCCTTTCTAAGCTATACACCTTTGACATACCTGGTGGTACTGCCTGAAATTTTTTTCGGTATAATACGCGTATGATGTGCGGCATTTTAAAAAAAACTCGCGACGCATTTTGTCGGCATAATAATAGCTGTGGCAGTTTATAATGAATCACTGTATCCGTCTGCTCCTAATTCGAACAGATAGAGTAGTTCGTTCAGGACAGGCTTATAGACAAAACCGTCAGCTTTCACGCGCCAGTGAAAAAGAAAAATCTAAAAACTTTTGCAAATTAAGCCAAAACTTCACTAGTCCAAGGAAAAGCAAGAAGGAGCATAGAAATAACTGCAGAAAGAAACGTTTTGGGGCAGCTTGTTATACTGGCACTGCAGCATGAGCTTAGCCTGGAACGCCTACTAAGGGCACTTTCCGAAAGTCAGAACTGGCCGGCAGGAACCATGGCCAGACCAGACATTTTGGCAATGAAATAGGCTTTTTCCAAGAGGTTTTGCTGAAAAACCATCTCCTTTGTGTATAATATTTAGGATTTGACTGACGTGGATAGTAAGGTTTGATTAAAAGTGAAATTTTCATTGCGATGGGAATGGGCCGGCCGGTCAGTTCTGACAAATGAAAGCGCCCTAAGTTACCCTCTTGGTCCTATTCCTTGGGTTCTGGCAACTTCAGATGGAGCAATGATAAAAACTGACAAAGCTAAACCAATGCACTGCCTGGAGGACAAATCGCACCTAGCCTGTGTACAGACGTCTCCCCTCCCTCTGTACACAGGCTAACTTATAAGTGCTGTAATTGAGGCCTTTTATTTTTTTATTGTATATTTTTTCTTAAATTACTTCCTTATTACCTGTCCTTGTATATGAAGTACGTATTCTTTTTGGTGTAAGTTCACGGCTTTCGTCGCCGTTTTGCGCTTCAGCTCTTCTGAAAGAACCTTCCTCAAAAACTCGTTTGAGTACACCGGTCCTTGAAGATGAAGTACGTATTCGTTTTGGTGCATGTTCACGGCTTTCGTCGGCATTTTGCCCTTCAGCTCTTCGGAAAGAACCTTCCTCAAAAACTCGTTTGAGTACACTAACTTTACTTGTGTCCTCAGGCAAACCTGTTTGATAAAAAGCAAAAAGGAATAGTGTCTTCGATTTTTTATTCTAAGGAACCGTTAGCAGAAGATATTCCGGCCCACGAACGTAAATTCAAGGAAGAAATGATTATCTAAGTAGAAAATCTACTGCATTCTAGGTGTGAAGTCGACAGAGGTTCACTTGGCCTCAAGTCAAGCGGATTCGTTTGCTCTCTTTTTTCCCAAATAACGATACATAACTGCTGAATATAATGGTACGTAACTTATTAGACGTCCTGGAATGCTGGAATTCAATAGCCTTTTGATGGGGCTGTTTCGGCTTAAATTGTGCTCAAAGGGCTCCAGGACTGAAAACACTCCGCAACTTGTTAATTGATATTTTCAGGAATTAAAGAAGATGTCTATATTGAAAAGCCCACTTTAATTAAAAAAGTAAAATCACCGAAAAATGCCGTAAAATATATAATTTATATATATTTTTTGCTTAATTGATTCTACTTTAATTTACAGTTTGTTGTTTGTTTAATTCTTTCGTCTCTGTCGTGTATTAAGTCCTCAGCCATGTTACGATTTTTATTTCATTTGATTGGTTAACTTTAAAATTTTTCTTAGTTAATTCACCTTAACCTTATTAATTTTTTTTACACGCACTGTCCCGCCTGGAATAGCCTTGCTAGCTGCGGGCAGTACTTCAAGAATCATCTGCCTTTTAGTCAAAATTGTTGTTGTTGTTGAATTAGACTTTGACCTACAGGCTGAATTGGCACTTTGGGGCTGAAACAAATCTTTTTTTTATAACTTTCAGAGTAATTTTCCTTTTGTCTGAAACAAAATGACAAATTGCAAAACGATAAAAAAAAAAATTAAAAAGAGGGCCTGTTTAAGCTTAACCTATTATATTAATATGCAGCTCCATTAACTTCCACGGAAAAAAAAATATTTGCATTCCATTTATTTCCTCTGTTGCTGCCCACAAGTTTTGCTTGACAAGACACGCACAAGGATTAAAACTAAGACACATTTTTAGCATTATTAGATCAACTGCATTTGGGCTTAACGGTTAATGTTAAAAATTTTTTCGTTATAAAACAAAACAAAAATGCGGTCAACGGTTTTTAATAAATCTTGTTACCTGTGCTTTCAATTTCGGCTTTCGCTGCTTGTGTTTGGCTTTTATTATCTTCTTTTTCTTGAGCTGGTGTTAATGTTTGTTGAGCTGAAGGAGGAGCCATAATTGAGGTACCCCGATTAAAGCTTCTGCCCGATGCTTGTCCCTGTGAATTTGCCTTACTACTGCCCTGGTGCAAACCTGCGTAGATACACCAACATACAGCCGATACAAGAAAAATGTTTTAAAATATGTTTGCCCATACGCTGCATTTGAACAGGGAGTGGGGGAAGTTATATTTGTTTTTGTTACCCCGTGATGAAACATTTTTGTTATCCATGAATCGTGATGTGCTGAAAAACCGTTATGTATTGTAATTGAAGTGATTGAAGTGGACTCCCTGAAACGCGAACTGCTACAATCCTTGATTGTGAATCGTGAATACACATACATTAAGGAAGTTAAGTCACTTAAACAGTTTTTTTTGTTTTGCCTTATTTTTTCAGCCAGCAAGAGCAAGCGCGAAGTTGAGCGTCAAGTGCAACATATTATCATATTTTGTAAAAGCATCAAATTAAAAATTAATAAGACTAAAAGTATGAATCATCTTATTCATTTAAAGTAAATTTTTATAGACTGTAATGCAGTGTGGTCAATAAAGCCAAGTCATGCGGATTCTTTTCCTTTTGTTTTTCCCAACTAACAATACTTAAACTTAATCCACTATAATGGTGCCTATCTTACTAGACGTTCTATATATTTGATTGTGGCATGAGTGCATTCCTTGTAAGAAATTTAATTCTAAATATGCTGAATACATTAACCGAAATTCAAGTCGCTAATATAGGTGTAGTCCTATTACCTCTCCGGTTATATAAAGCATGTCTTCGGTTTTGTGCTTGTTCCCGACTTGTATCAGTGTCCTTCGCCTTGTTTTCGAAAGCTAGTCTCCGCCATTTTACGTTCACTGTACTCTCACCTGTCAAAAAACGTATGTGATTTATATGCCGCGAGAGACGTTAAACTTGTACCGTCCCAATTTGTAATAATCATCGCACGTTGTAATACCTGCAGAAATTTGTAATAAATCCATGGCACTTTGTAGTACCTGTCGCAATTTGCAATAAACCGTGTCGCACTTTGTAATAAAAAAGCTGTCGCAATTTGTATTAACTGTCCATAGCACTTTGTAATAAACTAAGCTGTTGCAATTTGTAATAATTCAATCGTATTTTGTGATAATTTTTTGAGAGTGATTCAACTTACTTCGTCATCATTAATGTGATGCCAAAATATGAATCAATGGTACTTCATAAACAAAGATGATGACGTCTGCAAGCAGGTAACTTACAAAATTACTTAATAAAATATATATAATTTACAAAGTATCTCCGCTTATCTAAGCCATTTAACTTTATTGTTGGTCCTAAACATTTTTTTTTTAAATTAAGGTGGATTAGTAATCTGACTTACGAAATTCTGTATTCTTAAACCTTGCTATTGTACTTGTGGTTTGCATGCAATAGTTACCGTTGGGGGGGCATTCTACCTAATATGGCCAATGCGAGCTCAATGCGGGGATGTGCCGCTGGACAAAGCACTGTCAGAGAACAGAATCTAGACACACTAGACACAAACTAGCCATTATTAAAAGGCATTTAATTTCCACAAATCGTAACAACCATCCTTACATCATTCGAATAAGGACACCAGGAAAGTTCAAGCTTTGCTTTTTGGATCTTATAACAGGTCGCAATAACACCGTCCTTGTCTAACGCGCAGTCTTACAAGAAGTAATTATAATACTTGTTTCCATATTTTGGCCAACTTAATCAGACGAGGCCCGGAAAAATTAAAAATGTTTACTGCAAATAAACAAAAGTGTCACCAGAGGCAAATCATCGAATCACAACAGAAACATAAACACACAATCCAATTAGTGGCTTTCCAATACCTTTGTGTCATTTTATAAAACTCACTTGGGGTCATACTGTGCCGGCTAGCCATTTGGACGATTATTATATGTTCCCATATAGGAACAAAGGAAGTCCTCATTCCATCTTAAAACAATTTTTTTCTATGGAGCCCTCTAATAAAGCAAATACCATGTGCGTACAACTCCTAAGACCTTGCAATTCTTCCCGAGTGTGTTCAGGATTACTTTTTTCCACAAAATATGAAAGGATAATAAACCATCCATTACTACTTGAGTTACCATATCTAAGGATCAAACCAAAGACACAAAGCCAACAAGTTAAAAAATGATACCCTATTTAAGGTTCGAGATCCTTAAAAACCATATCCTTTCAGGCGATTCATACCTACCTACCCTATGTAAGGGATTATCTCCTCCCCCCCAAGGCCACGTGGCAAGCGAACACGGATCCGGATTTGGACGACAAATGCCACGTTATTCATGAATTTTCTATTGTTAAATGTTGCCTTTGTTATTTAAATATTTTTAAATTTAAACATGTGAAATGATTCACATCTATTTTTGGTGGCATGTCACAGGAAGTTTCATGTCTTTCATAAAAGCGATTCTCTTTGGTCACGTGATTAATCAAAGCAAAAAAAATTATAACTGAAGACATGCATGTTTGACCAAAGAAAATAATTTAGGATTATTCCAAAGTGCGATGGAATTATTACAAATTGCGACAGTACGACGTTACTCTGTAAAAGGACAAGAACCTGACTTTATACTTTACATATATATAACAACACTGCCAAGTGTAAAAGAGCCTTTCAGTCCAGAACAACATTCTAAATTCAGTAGCCTCGCAGGTCTTCAAAACCTCTGATTTAATGGGACCTTTATGGTCCCAGCCCATTTGTTTTCGAGCCAGGTTCTATTGTAAACTTTGTTGTCATTGTTTTCTCAGCCAATTCCGTGAGGTCTTTTAAGAGCGGATGTCAGTAAATATCGACCAGAGGTCTGCAAAAGTGAAAATTCGAAAATTCTCAAAAAAATTCACAAAGTAGCACTAGGTAAGCTATTAACATAAATGTAATTTTTACTTCGATCCGATAATTATTTTCCACGTACGGGGGGGTTATTGGTTTCGCGGCTCTCGGAGCGGGTTTTCCAGGCTCGAGACCATGTGTCACAAAAAAATCGTTTTAAAATTCAAATCCATTGTAATGCGGACAACAAATAACTTATTCAGAAGAGTACATAATTGCACACATTTTAAGTGGTGATTTACTCAGTTTGAACGAAAATGTAATATTTTGGAGATTTTTCATTATTTTCAATATTTTGAACGTTTTCGTTCAATGAAAAAATGGCAAATTTCAAAGCCCCAAATCGTCGACTGGTACCTCGATTTCAGTAACGAGTCTTATACCACGTTAAAGAGCGTTATCTCTTCTTTCAAAATCTGTTTTCAAAACTACGGGCAACTGAAAAGAAAATTTTTGAGGCCAAAAGATACAAGTAGTACTTTTCTGAAATTTGAGCTTTCCAGACTCAGCGGACCGATGCTAAAAATTCAGAAAAATGCAATAAGAAATCAGTTTGAGCAACAGTGGTTTAACGTTATCAGCTATCAGAAACAAACACGTGTTTATCGAGCGATCTGATAAAATTTAAAGCCGTTTTCCAACAAGAAAAGCAGAGTTTAGCCATCTTCTGCTACCAAACGCATGAGTCACGTAAGGTTGTCAAAAGGCAAAGCACAGTAATAAACTTCAAAAAGCACAACGTTTCTACGTCCAGGAATTAGACTTTAGCGGACAGATCAATGCTTACGAGTGTATGTTTCATACCTTAGCATGGGTCTCCTAGATATTGGAAGTAAAAAACATCAAGCACAGCATCGGCAAGAGCGTCTTCGGCTGCTCTCAAACGACGGAGATTGCGTTACTTTTCACATATTGACCGCTTACCACCTGTTTTTGGGTTCGCATTTCGACGGATCTGAACTCTTCTTCACGAGACATTGAACTGAATTTATCGGAAATATGCCACCACCACCAACAACACGAGCTTTTTTCGGGTATTTGTCGTTTTTTATACGAAAAGTTCGGGTAAGCAGATTCACGCAAAAACCATTTGGCTTAAAAAATGTGTTTAAAAGCCCACCCTGGATTTGAAGCAAAAAGTATTTCCTCGAAATAAGCTAAAAAGTACCCAATTCACGCGGTGAAAAAATGGATGATTATGGAAGGATTATCGAATTCTTGCCTAACCTGAGGGATTTCCCAATTTCCCGTGATGTAGGATTAGGGGTAGGAAAAAAGCCCATAACCTGCTCCTGTCGTTGTAAATTTCCTCAAGATCAAAAATTTCAGTAAGAACCGAAAAAAAAAAAACAGCTTAAAGGAGGTGCACACACCTTGACCTAGCCACGGAAAAGGGGCTTCTGATTGAGCTAAACTGTCATTGATGCACGGTGCAATTAGTTAGACCTGTTACTATCCCCCACGCAACCACAGGAACAAGTCCAGCCATTTGGGCCCGGGGGTGGGGAGTACTTTGAAGCGGTCCTGTCGGGGAGTTTCGGGGGTAGGGGGCGGGGAAAATCGAAAACAACTTCTCTTTGTTTTTGTGAAGTACATCATTTGTCGCACGGTTGACAAGGTGACGGCGGACTCCATAGCTGTGGAAAGGCCCTTTTGTAACATGTGCCGGCAACATGCAGGGCATCGCGAAATTGACGTCAACACCTTGAATCAACTCCATGAACAGGGAGAGGCGATAAGTCCCATCTTAAAAGATGCTTGATGTCTAGACGTGAATAGTCTGTCCGCAGTCATTTTTCATTTTGTATATCGGGACCATTTGATAGCGCACGAGTGAACCGGAGCGCAGTAACGAGCCCTAACCCCACCCAATTGCCCTTGCGGTCAATAAATCATCGCGTTTTTCATTTTTTTTATGCGCTTTCGAGAGCCTCCAAAGGGAATATTGAGGGTCTTTGTACAGTTTCAGTTTACTTCACCGACAAAAAAGAACAAAACAAAGCAAAAGACAAGTATACAGAAATACGCAAAAGCAATGTGGTGGGGAAGCCCAAAAAGAAACCATAAGGCCTAGGTCATCCCCTTTTCGTTCGTTTAGCGTTGAATAGGTTTCCTGGCTTTGGGTGGGTCGGTAGGTGGGGTGAAAAAAATCACAAGAAATCTGAGAACAGGAGGCCTGAAACACCAGCATCATTGCCGTGGAGCCTGAAAACAACAAGACATGGTCACCAAATCGACACAA